>LR750233.1:234040-432050 GCA_902729485.2 Mus minutoides | reverse complement strand
GCCTCGAACTCAGAAATCCGCCTGACTCTGCCTCCCAAGTGCTGGGATTAAAGGCGTGTGCCACCACCGCCCGGCTCTTAGCGGTGTTCTTACACCAGTTTCTCTTCCAGAAGTCTTGAGTTCAATTCCCAGCAACCACATGGTGGCTTACAACCATCTGTAATGTGATCTGATTGATGCCCTCTTCTGGTGTGTCTGAAGACAGCCACAGTGTACTCATATAAATAAAATAAATAAATCTTAAAAAAACAAAACAAAACAAAACCAGGCATATAATGGCACATGCCTGTAAATCCAGCAGTCAAGAGTCGGATGCAGGAGAGTTGTGAGTTGGAGCCCAGCTGTGCTTTGTAACTTATGCACCTAGTGGGTCCCTTCCTTGAATCCTCTTTTCACTAAGAAGTAGACGGGCATTTCTGAAGGTGCCCAGAGCTATTTCAGTATGGAAACAATCTTTAACGATGTATACATACTTCTCTTCTAAGGCAAAACGATGGATGGCCTAAAAACTTTATGTGGAAAGGTTTAAATACTTGCTTGATGTGTATCTCGACTATTTTTAAAGATGAGCCTGCAACTAGAGAGATAACAGTCATTAAAGTGCTTGCCTTGCAAATAGGAGAAACCACCTGAAAAAAAGCCAGAAATGGTGTCTCCAACGTTTGTAAAACCAGCGTTGAGGAAACGGACAGAAGATTCGTGGGGCTCTCCAGCCAGCCAGTGAGAGACCTTGCCTCAAATGACAAGGTAGCTGGAGGCTTATGAGCAACACTTGAGGCTGCTCTCTGGACTTCACGTGTAGACACGCACACAAAAGAGTATATCGCGTTCACATAATGTGCCCAATGCTTTATCGAATTCTTTCAGGAGTGTGTGGGTAACAGGCCTCTTACTACTAGGAGGAACCAGAATATTACAGAGCACACTTCATGGGGCAGGAAGCAGGCGCTGTTTTTCACATTTGGAAAAATGTACCAGCACCACATGACATTTCAGGTAGGGGTCCAAAAGGTGTCGCTTTCACTTTCCCTTCCTCGATTTTACTATTCTGACTTTTTCCCTTAAGAGGGTGGCAGGCAGGTGGACGCACGTGAGCGCCAAGGGCACGTCTGTGTGCGCGCATCAGCGCTCAAGGGCACGCCCCCCCTCCGGTCCTCCATTGGACGCCTGTTCACACCTGACTGCCGGTCCTCCGACTGTATGGGAGGGCGTATGTGGACCCGGGGTGGGGATCCCCTCTCCCATGGTGCCCCGCGACGGAGCCACCGTGCTCTCTACCACCCGCAGACAGAGCTGCAGCTCAGGAGGCCCAGGGAGGTCGGCTTGGTTCCCTGCCCTCAAGTAGTTCTCGCCTTCTCCCCCAAAGCCCCACCCCTTTTGGCTACGCGAACGCGGACCTCGCCTAGAAGCTTAGGCTCTCGGGACTCCCGTGCCTCTCGAGCAGGTCCCGCCTTCTGACTTTCGCCCCTCCCATCTCCAGGTTCAGCAGCCACAGACCCCGCCCTTCTTCCCCAGGCTTGGGGCGCGCCGGCACCGCCCCTCCTAGGTGACCCTACCCCTGTCATAAGCCCCGCCTCTAGTCCATATTCTGTGACCAAAGCCCCGCCTTTCATCCGGAGCCCCGCCCCTCTCCAGGCTCCTAGGGCGCCGGCACCGCCCCTAGCTCCCAGCATGCCGTGCGGCAGCGGCGGCGCGGCGGGCGGAGCCGGGAGGCGGGGAAGCCGTGGCCGTGTGAGCGTGAGGAGCCGCCGCCACCGCCTCCTCGCTGTCCTCGTCCTCCTGGGCCCCAGCGTCGCGGGCCGCGCGCTGCCCTGGAAGAGACGTCGCCTCTCCTGCCTCCGCCTCCCCCTCGCCGCGCCGCTCCCGCCTCCTGCTCCTGCGTTGCGGGCTCCAGCGGAACCCGGAACGGCCGTCCGCCTCCCCCGCCCTCCGCCGCCCCCTCCGCGGCTTCCTCCTCAGCCCCGGGCCAGATCGCAGTGTCGGCGGCGGCCGGTTCAGGCGGCGACTCGCGCTTCTTCGGGCGGCGGCGCTTGGCCATGTCGTGTCGGGGAAGGTAATGAGCCGCAGAGCCCCGGGGTCTCGGCTGAGCAGCGGCGGCGGCGGCACCAAGTACCCGCGGAGCTGGAATGACTGGCAACCCAGGTGGGTGACCGCGTCGAGCCTCGCCTGGAGCTGGCCGAGGCCTAGGCCCGCGGGACTGGGAGGCGCGGCCTAGGCCCGCGGTCCCTGGAGCCGGGCGCGGCTTCCTGGGTGTCCTCCCGGCCTGGCCCGGCAGGAAAGCCGCGGGCAGCAGAGGCCTCTGTGCCCGGCTGCCCGCCTCAGCCGGACGGCTGGAGCAGTGGCTCTGAGCTTGGGTGGAGGAGGACGTTCCACTGCCGTCTAACTCCGAGTTGAGATTTGAGGTCCAGGAACCCTCCCTGTTACCCATTAACTTCCTCGGCTCCTCGTCCAATCCTCATGCCAAAGACCACCTTAACTTTGCGCCCTTCTGGACTCCCACGTGTTAATGTATTTTAAAAGCTCTGAACTCTACCGAGGTCTTCCTCTGACTTTAGACAGGATGTTTGTTAGTCGACCAAAAGATGAGATTGTGGGACTGTGAATGAAATCCACACAATCTGGCACTGGGGCATTTTAAGTTTTTCCCCAACTGCAGAAATAGTTTTTCTGGAAACAGTAATTTCCCAGGGCGCTTTGGAGTGAATTTGAATTCTCAGGAGTAGAGAAATTTCGTTTTGCATGAAGGAGTTGGAATCTGGTTGGATTTAAAATATTAAGAGAAAAATACGAAAGAAAAACTATTTCTAGGCAGGTCTTTCTGATTATGGACTGGTTATACTTACTGTAGGTTCCCATTCTTTGCTGAGTAAAGGCTTCAAGTATTCAGAGACTACTTGAGCTTTAACAGTGCCTAGGACTTACTAAATGTATTAAACCTATCTTTCAGTAGAAGTTGATGTATTCTTTGAAGTACACTCCTGTTCAGAAATTGGCCACGTGAATGGAAAGCGTACACTTTTTTTGTGTTGGTCTTGCTTTCTAGTAGATCCTCTTAATTTCAGAACAGTTTGGACGTGGAATATTTTAGGAGAAGTTAGTGTGTTACATTTTAAGAGTAGGTAGAGAAATTAAAATGCTCTTTGGCTAATAGGGGTACACTTATTTTGTTTAACGTGCATTCCTAAACATTGTGTCTCTTGAGAACTGATGTTTGTGACTAAATGATTGTAAAAACGAATGCCTAAGTTCAGATTTGAGATTTGAAGCAGTTATAGAGTTTGCAAAATCATCGCTTTGACTTGCATGAAGGTTTGTGCTGTGCGTTAAATAAAACAAGTTGACATTCTTTTCACTGACATGCTTTGTTTTCACTGTTATTGAAATGTGTGAGATTTGATTTTAAGCAGCTGACACATTAGGTGATAAATGAACTTGAACTTGACTTTCGATAGAGCTCTTATTTAAAAATGGATTCTACAGCTGGCTGTGGTGGTGCACACTTTTAATCCCAGCACTTGGGAGGCAGAGGCAGGTGGCTTCCTTCCTGAGAGTTTGAGGGCAGCCTGGTCTGAGTTCTAAGACAGCCAAGATAAACCCTGGTCTCCTGTCTCGGAAAACAATGGATTCTACTATTTTTTAGCATTATGACCTGTATACACACACACACACACACACACACACACACACACACACACACACGCAGCAGAATGGCTTATATAGTTAAGAAATATGCACATAGGTTGTTAGTAAATGTCACCTATGTTTCAAATACTTTTGTTTCTTGGCTTAGTGAGGGTTTATGGGGAAAGGATGAAAACTTTCTATGAGCTCTGATTGAATTCTTGGGTAGAGGGTACCACTATGAGGTGCACACTTGGCTTTATGGAGTACAAGGCTGGAGTACTTGCTTTCTAGAGGAAACAGGAATATACACATACCTCATAGCAAAACTTGGTTTATTTGTAAGGTGGTCACAAGATTGATATGCTAAATAGCCAGTGGACAAAAACCTCAAGTTTGTAGGTCATTATTTTCATAGTAAAAGTTGAGGTCATTATCCTCTCTCAGAAAGATGAATAGCTAATGACAGAATGGAGACACCGCCCCCCTTGACCAAGTGCTTTTTCCAAATATTTTCTCTATGTACTTATATAGAGACTATAGTTTATTCAAATTTTTTTTGTTTTTGTTTTTGTTTTTCGAGACTGGGTAGCCCTTGCTGTCCTGGAACTCACTCTGTAGACCAGGCTGGCCTTGAACTCAGAAATCCGCCTGCCTCTGCCTCCCAAGTGCTGGGATTAAAGGTGTGTGCCATCACTGCTCCGCTATTCTTTTTTTTTTTTTTTGGTTTTTTGAGACAGGGTTTCTCTGTGTAGCCCTTGTTGTCCTGGAACTCACTATGTAGACCAGGCTGGCCTCGAACTCAGAAATCCGCCTGCCTCTGCCTCCTGAGTGCTGGGATTAAAGGCGTGCGCCACCATGCCCGGCTCAAATATTTTTAAAAAATCTTTTACTTATCTGTGTGGGCATGTCTCTGCCACAATGAGCCATGAGTGGGTGAGTGTATAGAGATCAGAGGACCACACATAGTCTGTTTTCTTTTTCTGCCATGTGGATTCTGTCAGTTTAACTCAGGTCATCAGGCTTGGCAGCAGGTGCTGAGGAGCCATCTTGCTGACCCTTGAATCTTTTTTTTTTTTTTTTTTTTTTTTTTTTTTTTTTTTTTTTTTTTTTTGGTTTTTCGAGACAGGGTTTTTCTGTGTAGTCTTGGCTGTCCTGGAACTCACTTTGTAGACCAGGCTGTCCTCGAACTCAGAAATCCGCCTGCCTCTGCCTCCTGAGTGCTGGGATTAAAGGCGTGCAACACTATGCCCGGCCTCTGACCCTTGAATCTTTACAAAAAAAAAAAAAAAAAAAAAAAGAGTTACTAATTTTTTGTGTATTTATATGTGCCCGTAGTTTATGTATGTACACCATGAGTGTGTAGGAGCCAGGAGAGGAGGGAGTTAGATCTCTGGACTAAAGTTACTGGCAGTTGTGAGTCATCATGTGGGTGCTGGTAACCAAACTCTAGTCCTCTGTAAGATCTGTGAGATCAGCAGCTGTCGAGTTCTCTCTTTAGGCCGCCGCCTCCTCCTCCTCTTCCTCCTCCTTCTCCTCCTCCTCCTTCTCCTCCTCCTCCTCTTCCTCCTCCTCCTCCTTTTTTTTGTGGGGGTGGGAAGGCAGATCTTGTTTAGCTGAGGATGATAACCTTGATTGAGCTCCTGATCTTATTTCCACTTCCCAGATGCTAGCAGTTTAAGTGTGTTACTGCCAGGCCTATTTTTTATTCAAATATATATATATATATTCATTTTTGTTTTTTTTCCGAGACAGGGTTTCTCTGTATAGTCTTGGCTGTCCTGGAACTCATTTTGTAGACCAGGCTGCCCTCGAACTCAGAAATCCGCCTGCCTCTGCCTCCCAAGTGCTGGGATCAAAGGCGTGCGCCACCACGCCCGGCTCAAATAATTTTTATTAAAAACAATTATTCATCTTTTCTGTACACCCCCCCCCCCCCCCGATTTCTATGGCGGGGCAGGTGAGGAGGAATCAGACAACTGAGAACTTAATTCTTGGGTTGGGAATGCATGAAGCAGCCCTGAGTTTGATCCCCAGCCACATAGCCAGGGTGTGGTAGTTAGTACATACCAGTGATTCCAGCAGTGATGTTTTTCATTAGATCAGAAATTCAAGGTTATCTTCAGCTAGTGAGTTCCAGGCCAGCCTGAGCTACACAAGACTCTGCCTCAAAACAGGAAAAATAGCAGCAATTCTTGTCAGCTTCTTTAAATATTAGTTTGCCAGTTTGTCCTGTTGTAGTAGAAGTAATCCCTCTTACCTATCCATAGGTAGTGTCTTTGGTAGCTGAATAGTGGGCTACTGTGGTAAGAGCAAGCTTACCAAGACCACTAGAAACAGTCTTTAAGAGTGTTTACAGAGCACTGGGCTTGTAGTCAATCATGTGTCCTCCCAGGGTTTCTCTTTGTAGGCTGTTCTGGAACTCATTCTGTAGTCCAGGTTGTCCTCTAACTCAGAGATCTGTCTGCCTCTTCCTCCTAAGTGCTGTGATTAAGGTCATGTTCTACCACTGCCTGGTCGTAGTCTTATTCACTGTACTCTGCTACAGAATGGTTAGGTAAGAGCTTTGTGGGCTGTGGTGTCTTATACCTATAATCTCAATATTTGGGAGGCAAAGGCAGGCTGTATAGCTAGACTCTGTCTTGCAAAGAAAAAGAAATGAGTGATGTTAGGTTTTATTATTTACTTGCAACCTGCTACTATCTTAGACAAAATTTGGGAAAATTTTGGGATCTTCCCAACCATTTTGTGCTGAACAGAGACCTATCTTTGCCACTAGCCAAAGGGTGTTATTTTTGGATTTTACCTGTTTGGAAAATACTTAGTTGTGTCCAAAGATAGAGATCAGAGTGCTTCAAGAATTTTTTGAGCTGGGTGTAGTGGTACACAGTTTGAATCTCAACTCTCTAGAAGTAGAGGCAGGTGGATCTCTTGAGTTCATGGCCAGCCAAGGAAAGCTACAGAGTGTGACCTTGTTGTCTCAAACAAAAAAAATTTTTTTTTTTTTTTGAGGAGCTGGAGAGATGGGTCAGTGAGTAAAAAACACTCAGCACCAGGCCTGTGACCTGAGTTTGAGCTCTAGAAACTACTTGATAGGAGAGAATCAACTTCTGTAGGTAACCTCCACATTCCTGTAGGTGACTTCCATATAAGTATGAAGGCACGCATGCACCTGTACTCATGCACACACTAGGCACGCATGCACCTGTACTCATGCACACACTCATAGGGTCTCATATAGCCCAGACTGACCTTGATACCCAACTGTAATCTTAACCCCTTGAGTGCTGGCAGTTACAGGTATGTGCCACATGTCCAGCCAGAATTCTTTGTTTGAAAATTTAAGTGTGGGGCTGGAGAGATGGCTCAGTGATTAAGAGCACTGACTGTTCTTCCGAAGGTCCTGAGTTCAAATCCCAGCAACCATGTGGTGGCTCACACCCATCTGGAGTAAGATCTGACGCTGTCTTCTGGTGTATCTGATGACAGCTACAGTGTACTAGATATAATAATAAATAAATCTTAAAAAAATTTAAAAAGAAAGTTGTGTGTAGTTAATTATTGTAATTTAGTTAATTATTGTACATTTTAATATTCTAAATTGACATTGACTAATTTGAATAGGAGTTAAACTCATTAAAACAAAAGTTGGGCTGGAGAGATGGCTCAGTTCTCAGTACTCACTTTGGGCAGCTCACAATTCTCTGTAAATCTGGCTTCAAGGCATCTACACACACACTACACTAATACATATTGAAGAAAAAAAATGCATTCAATAGGTCTTACTCCTATACTTGGAAGTCTTGGAGTTTAGCACATATATAATGTTATATTTTAGGTAGCTTGTAGTGCCCAAGTTTTTTCTGTCTAGATATTTTTTTGAGACATAGTCTTACTCTAGCCCAAGCTGATCTCAAGCTTCAGGTACTCTGCCCTCAGCCTTGAGTAGCTGGAATTACTAGAGTGTGTCACAGTGCCTTTCTATTTCTAGGCTTCTAAATGAATGAAACAGTACTAGAGCTAGTTACCATTCCATTTTTAGTACCATTTTTACCTGATCAAAGTTCTAAGGAGTATAAAACTCCATGTGAAAGATTAAAAGATAGAAGTGTTGGATTGGAAAGATGGCTCAGCAGTTAGGAACATTGACTGACTGATCTTCCAGAGGTCCTGAGTTCAATTTCCAGCAACCGCATGGTGGCTCACATCCATCTGTAAAATGATCGGATGCCCTCTTCTGGTGTGTCTGAAGACAGCTACAGTGTACTTACATATAAATAAATAAATAATAATAAAAAAGTTGTGAAATTAGAGTTAGATATTTATATCTGGTATGAAAAGTTGGGTTTTAAGCTGGGTAATGGTGATGCGTGCTTTTAATCCCAGCACTCTCTGTGAGTTCGAGGCCAGCTTGGTCTAGTGAGATTCCAGAGTGAGTTCCAGGATAGCCAGGGCTATACAAAGAAACCCTGTCTCAAAAAAACAAAACAAAATAAACAAACAAAAAGTTAGGTTTCTAATTTGGAGACAGTGTTCTCACTACTATAGCCCAGGCTTATCTTAATGCTCCTTGCTCAATCAGCTTGTGGACTGCTAGCATCATTACACAGGTGGGCAGGCTGTATAGCCTGGCTGGCCTGGAAATCCCTGTTGGATTAGGGTAGATCTGCCTGCCTCTGCCTCCCAAGTACTGGGATTAAATATGTGTGCCATCTCTGCTGGCTGACATTAGGTTTATGAGATCAGAATTGTGTGTTGTATTCTTTTGTGAGTTTGTAGAAAGTCTGGTGTCCATATATTGTAATATACTGAATAAAAAACAGCTAAAACCAAAGAGCCACATAATCTCATTGCTATGAATGGAACTTTAAGTAGAATCTAATAATTATGTTTGAATTTTTGTTTGGTCTGTATTGTCTATTGGGCTCTGGTCCTTCTTCGTCAACCTCCAAGTATCAGGAAACATAGCTACAGCCCACCAAACTCCATTGATTATCATTTTTATCGGTTCTGTATTACAGATTCCTGAGTGCATTGAGAGTTTTCAACTAATTTTATATGAGTGATTTTTTTCAGAACTTAATATTTTCATTATCAAATAAAACCTTTATAAAAACATTTGTTTTTTAATTTTATTTATTTATTTATTTATCTATTTATTTATTTATTTATTTATTTTTGGTTTTTTGAGACAGGGTTTTTCTGTGTAGCCCTGGCTGTCCTGGAACTCACTCTGTAGACCAGGCTGGCTTTGAACTCAGAAATCCGCCTGCCTCTGCCTCCCAAGTGCTGGGATGATAGGCGTGTGCCACAATGCTCGGTTGGCAATTATATTTTTAAGCTGAATGTTTTTACTCTTTAATTCCTTAAAAAAATCTTTTTGTGTAAATGAGAGAGGGGGTAGGGGGATAGAGAGACATACATGTGACACAATGTGCATGTGGAGGTCTTCATAGGACAAAGTTGGGAAGTCAGTTCTTCCCATCCACCTTTATGTGAGTTCTGGCAATAGAACACCAGCCAACCATCATGCTTACTGACAGCAAGTGCCTTAGCCCATGAGCATCTTGTTGGGCCTTCATTCCTTTTTAAAATTGCAGTGAGCCTGAACTTCAAATAAGTATTTAAACTATTAAATTTTCATTTAAAAAATGTGTGATTGTTTCGTATGCCTGTGAAACATGTGCATGCAGTGTCCCCAGAGGCCAGAAGAGGGCATTGGATCCCATGGGATTGGAATTCGAGATGGTTGCGGGTGCTAGAAATTGAACCCGAGTCTTCTGCAGAGCAGTCAGTGCACGTAACTGCTGAGCCTGCCTTAAATCCCTACTTTACATTTTAAGAAATTATAAAATAGTTTTAAGTGTGTGAATATGTCCTCACCAGTAAATATTGATACTTATTAGGGATATTTTTGACTTGCAAGTGTGAGAAAGAAGGCTTTTAAAAAATGACAGCATACTATACTCTAAGGCCTTATCTACATGTATTTGATCATAGAAACTACTGAACTGTTCTCCAATAAAAATGGCAAGGCATAGTAACTATTTCTATATTAATGGCTTTAGAGGAGGGAAAGCTATACATCTTAGTGGAAGTCAGTAGGGTGATGAAATTGGTCTATATAGTTTTCATGGTAAGCTTGGAGAAAATCAGAACCAAACAAAGCTGCTGTAAAATATATGCTGCCCCAGTAAATAATTATTTAGAGGCAGAATGCTTTTGAGGAGTAAGATGATGAAGGTGGGTGGGGGATTGGACTGGAACTACACTGTTGGTTTGGCATAGTTGAAGTGTAATTGGAATGGTTTGAGGAGCAGCAAATAGGCTTCAGTTAGGAAGATTTAGTCTGTTGTTTCTTGAAGGGTGTGTAAGTATTCTAAGTACAGTTGGGAAAACCTAGACAAGAGACTCCTGAGGACCTAAGTCATGTATTCTGTGTTCTGTTTATAGTACATGATTGAAGCTCAGACAAAACTGTTCCCAGTATGTAGAAACTTGGGCTAGCATAAGCCCTTCATTTGTTGTCTAGTATTTTTTTGTTGTTGTTTTTTGTTTTTTTGTTTTTTGTTTTTCAAGACAGGGTTTCTCTGTGTAGCCCTGGCTGTCCTGGAACTCACTTTGTAGACCAGGCTGGCCTCGAACTCAGAAATTCGCCTACCTCTGCCTCCCAAGTGCTGGGATTAAAGGCGTGTGCCACCACGCCCGGCTTGTAGTTTAACTCTTAACAAAATACCTCAGCTTACTATATTTTGTTTTGTTTTGTCTTGTCTTTAGAGTGTAACCAGCTTATAGCCCCTTGCTTACTCAGAACTGTTTGGCTTTAGAAAGTTCTGCTCCCTCTTCTGTTTATCGAGTGAACTCTTTTGTTTTGGTTTTGTATTTGGTTTTTCAAGACAGGGTTTCTCTGTATAGCCCTGGCTATCCTGGAACTCACTTTGTAGACCACGCTGGCCTCGAACTCAGAAATCTACCTGCCCCTGCCTTCCGAGTGCTAGGATCAAAGGCGTGGGCCACCACGCCCGGCTATAGTGAACTCTTATCATGTGTGTATGGTTCATTTTTTGAGTTAGTGATTTTTTTTTTTTTAATGGATGTGAATACCTCTGTAACCACCACTCTCTGGCCGGCCACGCTCGTTCCGGTCGGCTCCGCTCGCTCAGTCCCTGCTCTCTCCGGTCCAAAGATTCATTTATTATTATTTATAAGTACACTATAGCTGACTTCAGACGCACCAGAGGAGGGCGTCAGATCTCATTATGGGTGGTTGTAAGCCACTATGTGGTTGCTGGGATTTGAACTCAGGACCTTGGGAAGAGCAGTCAGTGCTCTTACCCGCTGAGCCATCTCGCCAGCCCAAATTTTCATTGTTTGTTAAAGGATGTATGATATCAAAATTTAGATCTCTTCTAAGCATGTGGCATTTTTGGTATTACTTAGCTATAAAATACGGTGGAGTGATAGATTGCACTATAGTGTAATGGTATGTTTCATAGTCTGTGTCTTTGATCCAGAAACCAATTTTATATTGCTTCGTTAGGGATTTCAGCATATGTGAATCTGCTTGTTTTTCTCTTCATGTCTTACCAATTCATTCTAAGAACTTGCTACCAGGTGCTGGCCATGGTGGCATGGTTTTAGTTTCAGGACACAGAGGAGGTCAGATCTCTGATTTCAAGGCCAGCCTGTTCTACATAGGGAGTTCCAGGCCAGTCAAAGGTTACACATAGGGAGACCCTGATTCAAAACAACATTAAACAAAACAAACAACTGGCTACTGGTTGAAAGTATAAGCTAGGGGAAATAATCTAATCTTTGTAACTTTGGTTACATTTGGAGAGCAGGGGCATGGATTAAATTGCTATTTTGTAGGTTTATAGGTAGTGTATAGTTTGTTTAATTCTCATCATGCAGTTAAACTAATGCTTTTGAGAATCTTTCCTCCCTTAGTCTAGTGCCTGTGTGTATGTAGAGTTTTAAGTAGTAGGAGGTGCCAGAGTCATGGGAAAGTTGTATTTGAGGTTGGAACAGCTTTACATCCTTTGTGTCTTTTAAAAAGAAGTAAGATTGATTGAGGTAGTATATCAATGTAAGAATGTGTGCGCACTACTAGGTAGATTTTGGTAGGATTTAAAATTGTATAAATTTATTGAAATTAGCAAATAATGCCTTTTCTAAGGAGCTTCATATGTACTTTTAAAATCTTTTTGTAAAAGGAAATTATAAAAGTTACTTATTTTAAACTAAATGATTAAATGTTTTTAGTTTAAAATATAACAAAAAAAGGAGTTTGTAAATTTTGTAGGTCTGAAATAACTTAATATAGGTGGTGTTAAGATGTTTCTAGCTTCTGTAAGTTTAAGCTAACCCTTAAGTATGTCAGTATTTCTGTTGCCTGCTGAGCACAGCTGGACTCTCCCACCTTCCCTTCTGGGGCTCTGAATGATACTGCTTCCTGGGTTTTAGTAAGTTCTGTGCAGCTCTCTTCAGTTAATGTGGTAGAATAGTGTGATTTTGTGTCTTTTCTTAGTAGTTGATTTATAACATGCCTTCTGAGATTTATCTTTTTTTTTTTTAGTTTAAAAAATGTTTTTTGTTTGTATGCACTACAGCGTATTTATGAGGATCAGTGGGAGCTGCTTCTTCACCATGTGTGTCCCGAGAGGGAGATTGAGCATAGTTTATTAGCCTTTTTTGAATTTTTAAAGAATTACTTTGTGTATAGGTATTTTGCCTGTGTGTATCATCCAATGCTCTTAGAAGCCAGAAGATGGTATTGGAATTCCTCTGGAACTGGAGTTACAAATGGTATGAGCTACCTTGCAGGAGAAGTTGAAGTCAGGTTCTCTGGAAGAGCAGAACTGCTACTGAGCCTGCTTTCCAGCCCTAGTTCATCAGTCTTGTTGATAGATAGCAGGCATCCTTACCAGCTCCCAATACTTGTTTTTTTAAGCAGTAGTTGGAAACCTATTTGCTACCCCAGAATATTTAAGGAGATGTGTCCTGTGGGTGTTACTAGAGATGTTGAGTCAGTAAATTTAAAAGTTTACATATGTCTTTGTATGATTTTATTGGCAAAGTTAGAAAACCAAGGTGTTCTAGATGCTTTTTTCAAGGTTATTTTAATGTGCAAACTGAAAACTGCCTCTAGATGTTTCTGGAAGTCTTCCTCTGTAGAGAGACACTGATGTAGATTCTAAGCTTAATAAATGCCTCTTCTTTTTTTTTTTTGGTTTTTCGAGACAGGCTTTCTCTGTGTAGCCCCGGCTGTCCTGGGACTTACTTTGTAGACCAGGCTGGCCTCGAACTCAGAAATCCGCCTGCCTCTGCCTCCCGGGTGCTGGGATTAAAGGCGTACCACGCCCGGCTATAAATTTGTCTTAATGTTTAGACATGTTTAAAGTTAGGCTGTATCAGGTAGTTGCTTAGAAAGGCTGGTGCTGGAGAGATGGCTCGGTGGTTAAGAGCACTGACTGCTCTTAAGGTCTTGGGTTTAAATCCCAGTAACCACATGGTGGCTCACAACCATCCGCATTGAGATCTGATGCCCTCTTCTGGTGTGTCTTGAAGACAGCTAGTGTACTTACATATAATAATAAATAAATCTTTGGGCCAGAGCGAGCAGAGGTCCTGAGTTCAATTCTCAGCAACCACATGATGGCTCACAACCATCTGTCCAGCTACAGTGTACTCATATACATAAAATAAATAAATCAATAAATCTCTTAAAAAATAATAGGAAGGTTGGTGCCCCTGACCTGTGGTATACCATCTCTCATGGTCAAACTAATTTGGTAAGATTCTCTTTCGTCCTTTCTTTCTTCCCCCTCTCTTCTTCCCCCTTCTCTGTTTATAGTATTACATATTTTATGTGTATAGCGTTGCTCATGTGTTCATGTCTGTATCATATGCATGTTTGATGCTCAAGGAGGTCAGAAGAAGGTGTCACATCCTCTGACAAGGTTGTTGTGCTAGAAGTTTATAACTGTTTATTGTTGGTTTTGGCAGCACCTGGATGTTACTGATCCAAGTTTTTCTGGGTGCTTTGACCAGATGGAGTTCTGGATGGTTGCTAGTTGCCATGTGGGTGCTGGGACTTGACCCTGGGTCTTGTGGAAGAACAGCACATACTGTTAACAGATAAACCATCTCTCCAGTCCAAGAGAGTTTGTTGTTAAGTGTACATGTCCAATTCTCTAGCTGTATTATCCTGAACATGCTCCATCTTATCCTAAAGTGACATGTTCAAATTACACATTATCTGTTCAAATGATTTTTGTGGCACCACATCCTTTTTTTCTTCTTTTGTCTCACATGAAAATTAGCATCTTTTACATAGCATTTATTTTTGCTGTTTGTTTTCAGACAGAATCTCACTGTACTCAATGTTTAGCCCATCTACCCTGGTGCTACTTGAGTGCTGCTTAACTTTTTAATTTTGCATTATTCTTTAGTGGTTTGTTAATGAGAATTTAGACTATTCATCTATCAAAATAGGTGATAGACTGTTACAAACTTATGGACTTACTATAATAATAATTACTTATTTTAAATAAGGTGTTCTGTGGACTCTCAGAAGTTTCTCAGGCATTGTCAATGGCAAGGTTGCTGTTGTGCTACAAGTTTATAACTGCTTATTGTTGATTTTGGCAGCCCCTGTCTTTTTCTGGTCCAAGTTTTTCTGGGTGCTTTGTCCAGATGGAGCTTGCAGCTTCAGTTCTTCCTATGGACTATTTCTCGGGTCAGCAACTTGTTTCACTGGAGGTATAGTGACATTAAACCAGTGGGATGGCACTTATGTTTTCTTATAAAATGGGCAGTATAAGGCATGGCATCCTGAATTATTCAAAACAAAACTTGCTTTCTTTGATAACCTTACCATAAGAAAGGAGTTTGTTTGTTTATTTATTTATTTATTTTTTAAAGATTTATTTTATTTATTATATGTGAGTACACTGTAGCTGTCTTCAGACACTCCAGAAGAGGGAGCCAGATCTTGTTATGGATGGTTGTGAGCCATCATGTGGTTGCTGGGATTTGAACTCATCACCTTCGGAAGAGCAGTCGGGTGCTCTTACCCGCTGAGCCATCTCACCAGCCCACTATAATTTTCTTTTCTTTCTTTTTTTTTTTTTAAAGATTTATTATTATATCTAAGTACACTGTAGCTGTCTTCAGATGCACCAGAAGAGGACGTCAGATCTCATTACGGATGGTTGTGAGCCACCATGTGGTTGCTGGGATTTGAACTCAGGACCTTCAGGAGAGCAGTCGGTGCTCTTAACCACTGAGCCATCTCTCCAGTCCCAGGAGTTTATTTTTTAAGGTGTTGAACCTAGGGTGTCATGTATGTTAAGAGAGTGTTCTACCATTGAGCTTCTGCCCTAACCGAAGGGCAAATACTGAAAAAAATTAAAATGACTTTGATGGAAGTGATGCTGTGTAGTTCTTTTGGTTTTGACAAATGAATATAGTAGTGTAACTACTATAACCAGGCTATAATTATTCTCTTAGAAGCCCCTGTGTCCTTGTGTAATAAATTTCTGCACCTAGCCAGTGCTTCTTCATGGTTTAGAATATCACAAATAAGAATGGTTGGTTTTGAGTGGGTGGTAAAATGTATATAAAACATACCATTTGTTGACATCTCGATGTTATGTGGTCATTGAGCACTTCTATTTACCCTATATCCATTGTCACTCCACATTTCTCACTTTAATCCAGTGCATGACAAGAACAGCTCTACCATGTGAATCTGTTCAGTCATATGAGTAGAATTGTGCGGTATGTGTCCTTTTGTTTCTGGCTAATGTCATTTAGTCTGCTGTTTTCCACTTTAACTCAAGGTGTTGCATGTGTGAGCACTTCATTCCGTCTTACTGCCGAATCATATTCTCTTGTACGATGCTCTGCACCCTTTTCTTCTGCTGATAGACATACAGATGTCCACCTCTTGACTAATAACGTAACTGTTTTGGTAGAACTTTGTGTATGCTTTTATTGCAACATGTATTTTCAGTTTTGAGCATATATATACCTTGAGAGATTTGCTGGGCTACATGTAATTTTCTGACCTTTGAAGGATGGTCAAACTCTTTCCTGAAGTGGCTGTAATATTTTACACTCCCACAGCAATGCAGAAAAGCTCCAATTTCTTCTCTACATCCACATAAAATTTTGTTCTTTTTTGTTTTTATTTTCAGTTTTAAAATTCTGATTATTTCCCTTGTAGTTTTGATTTGCATTTTCCTAATTATAGATGCTATTGAATGTTTTCATGTGCTCATTGCCCCTTTGTCTCTGTCTCTCCCTTTCCTCTCTCCTGAGTCAGGTCTGCTGTGTAGCTGGGCTGCTTGGACCTTGTGTTCTTTCTGGTTCTCCTACCACTGCCTCCTGAGCCCATGCTCCATAGTGAAATTAGATCTTTGTAGTTAGATCTTTAAGCTAAAAGATAAAACTTAATATATTTCCATTCACCATCACCTTCTAAACTCCCATTCTTTCTTCTGCCTTCTTTTTTCCTTGTAGCAAAAACTGCATTTGTTCTTCTCATTAGAAGAACATGTGGTGTATGATAGTGCCTCCTGTTGTTAGTGGTAACATCTCAAGCAAGTGAGCAGCTAAAACCATCCTATAACTAAGTAGCTAACTAGCTAACTAACTAACTAACTAACTAACTAATTGTGTGAGTTTGAAAAGGGAGCTAATGGTGGGATTTTTTCCTGAAATTACATACCATTTTTTTGTTTGTTGTTTGTTTGTTTTTCTGAGACAGGGTTTCTCTGTGTAGCCCTGGCTGTCCTGGAACTCACTTTGTAGACCAGGCTGGCCTCGAACTCAGAAATCCACCTGCCTCTGCCTCCCAAGTGCTGGGACTAAAGGCGTGCGCCACCATGCCCAGCTACATACCATTTTTATACCCTATCTTAGTCACTGTTCTATTGCTGTGAAGAGACACCATGACCAAGGCAACTCTACAAGAGAAAGCATTTAATAAGGGGGCTAAATTGCAGTTTCAGAGGTTTAGTCTATTATCATGGCAAGGAACATGGAGGCATGCAGGAAAAGTAGTTAAGAGCTACATCCTGATGGCAGGGTTTGGGTAGGGGCAATTGAACATGGTGTAGGCTTTTGAAACATCAGACATCCAGTGACACCCTTCTTTGAGCAAGACCACACCTTCTCCAGTAAGTCCACACCTTCTAATCCTTTCACATGGCTCCATTGCTTTGTGACTAAGCATTCAAATATATGAGCTGATAGAGGTCATTCTTTTTTTATTTTAGAGGTCATTCTTAATTCAAACCACAACTGCATTTAGATTATGCAATTTAGAGTAGTCTTTTTCTACATTTATTTATTTTGAGACTGAGTCTGGTCTCTCTATGTAGCTCTGCTTGGCCTGTAAGTTAGATACCTGCTTCTGCCTTCTGAGTGCTGGAACTAAGTCATGTGCCACCATGCCTATCTAGATTATAGATTCTTAGGATCCTGAATTGGAAATATCTTTTGTAATCTTTTAAAAGATGTGTGTGAGTGCTTGAGTCTTCTTCTGGTATGGAAGTAGAGTTCATAGGGCAACTTACAGGAATTGGTTTTTTTCCTTCTAACATGTGCTTCTGAGGTTGATTGAACTAATGTTATCAGGCTTGACTGCAAGTGCCTATACTTATGGAATCATCTCCCTAACCCTCTTTTGTAGTCTTTAGCTCTCAGTCCTTTTTGTAAAAGGTCCAAGAAAATGTTGGTATTCTTCCTTCTTTATTTTGTTTGACAGTTGGGGACTGAACCAAGGTTCTCATGCCTTCTGTGCCACGTGCGTTACTACAGAGCCCAGAAATGTTGATTTTACTGGAAGGATTTGGAGAGGAAGTTTAGATCTCAGCTGAATTGCAAAGTTGAACAAAAAGCCCCAGTGACTTAATTTAGTTAACATGTAATTTTATATGCTGTCTAGGCAGTGTGATACCTAACAGGCCTCTGCCCTTCTGATGTTTTACACATTTTTTTGTAGTGTACATACAGTTAGTAAGAATGGAGGGAAAAACCATTAGGCCTTCTAAACTGCACAAATGATGACTTCTAAGGAAACATGAGAAACTAACTTTGGGAAAGGAAAGTTGAGTGAGGCTTAGGAAGATAATGAGAAAGGCTGAGGGAGCAAGGGCTAAGGACAATGCTGTTCTGGCAGGCAGAGACTAAATTCTGTCTAGACACCAAAAAGTTAAAACTTGAGATAGTAGATAAGTTAACTTGGAAAGTAACATATACAGGATGATGATGAGAGAGTGACATTAGTTTTGTGCCTTAGAATTATTTTGTGCATTGTATAGAATAGACGAGGGTGGTGGAGGTGGAGCTGAGTATTGGAGATGAGATATAGTTTGACAGATCATATAGTGCCTTTTATTAGAAAACACCTGAAGATGGCACTGTTTATTCTGTGGGGGATACTGGGAACAAAGGAGTCAGTTGTGTTTGAGGTGTTAGAACATTGAGAGGTTTGTTTTTTTTGTTGTTGTTTGTTTTGTTTTATTTTTGAGTTAAGGTTTTACTATATTGCCCAGACTGGATCTAGCTTCTGAGTTCAGGTTAGCTTCTTTCATCTGTCTCTCAAGTAGCTGGATTGCAGATGTGCTCCTGTGTCTAGCTTAAGAAGGTGAAATTATACAGGCCTGGTACTCAGAATGGATATATAGTGAGACCCACATGTGCAAGTTGATGATACGCAGATGATACTTTATCAGCAAGGATTAATGTCAGCAAAGGTTGAAGAGAGTACAAATCAGGTGGCTTCCCAGAGAGCTTAAGGCTAGGCCTATGAGAGTCTGCAAGGATTGGTGGTTTGGCATAAGAGCCTGTGAGAGGATCAGGAGGAGAATCAATTGTTCCATTCCCTCAAGATGTGATTGTAAGTATTGTTTTATGAATGAAAAAAAAAAAGAACTTATGTGTATGTGTGTGTTTTCATGAATGTTATAGTGTGCCCATAGAAGCCCAAAAAAGGCATTGGGTCTCTTGGAGCTGGAGTTTCAGGTGATTCTGAGCTGTCAGAATCAGGTGTTGGAACCCAAACTTTAGTCCTTTGGAAAAACAGCACAGTAATTCATTCTCTCTCTCCCTCTCCCTCTCTCTCTCTCTCTCTCTCTTTTTTTTTTTTTTTTTTTTTTTTTTTTTTTTTTTTTTTTTTTTTTTGTTTTTCGAGACAGGGTTTCTCTGTATAGCCCTGGCTGTCCTGGAACTCACTTTGTAGACCAGGCTGGCCTCAAACTCAGAAATCCATCTGCCTCTGCCTCCACGCCTCTGCGCCACCACGCCTGGCAGCACAGTAATTCTTAACATAGCTAAGCTGTTTCTCCAAACCATGATATAAAGATATTTAAAAGAGGGAGTTTTCCTTTGTTGTTTTTTTTTTTTTCTTTTTTTTCTTTTTTTTCTTTTCTATCTCATTTTTCAGGAAAAACTCACAACTCTATTTGTAGTCCTATGAGAGCCTGAGAGAGTGAGTAGATTTCAGACTTGAAAGTAGATCTTAGATTTAGCAATCTGGAGGGCAGAGGCATGAGCAGAAGTCGCATCACGTAGGAGGTGAGAAGCTGGAAGGGGTGAAGAAATGGGTGAGGGGAATGCAGACATCTTGAATAGGTTGGCCGCAGGGAGCATTTTGTGTGTGTGTGTGTGTGTGTGTGTGTGTGTGTGTGTATGTATACTCGTATCTTTTAAATGAAAGACATTAAGTTAGGGAATTTCACATATTTAGGAAGAAAATTTAGCTGTGTTGGGAAGAGAAGTATCTATCTGAAAAATCAAGAGGAATTAGAGGAGCTGGAGATGCAGGATTGAGTGCAGATATGTTACCATATACCTCTTCTTGGCAAAGGTTGGAGTCTATGGGTTGGCGTTAGGAGGGTATTTTGGAATCAGAAGAGAATGAGGAGGTCTGAGGAGTTTGTTGACAGTGTTATGCTTTTGAGTGAGTAGCTGATCATTGGATTTATTTGGGGTTGGGGTTTTGCCATCTTAGTGTAAAGAAAATTATAAGCAAGATTAAGGAACTCTGAAAGGCTATTATGTCACAGTCTAAACTGGTTGCAGGATGAAGTAAGTAAAGAGGTTGTTTGGACTAGATTGAATTACAGAGCCATTGTATCTACAGCCAAACAAGACACCAGGCAGAGCAGCATTGAGAAAGAACATTTGGAAACTGAAAAATGGATATGGGGCTTTAGCTAAAAGAGTGAAATGAAGTCAGACCTGGTGGTGCATGTCTTTAATTTTAGCACTTGGAGTCACAGACAGGCAGATCTCTCTGAGTTTGAGGACATCCTGGTCTATCTAAGTTCCAGGACAGAGACTCTGCCTTTAAACACACACACACACACACACACACACACACACACACAGACACACAGACACACACACACACACACACACACACACACACACACCCCTCTCTATGGCCAGCCTATCCAAGATGTCTGCATTCCCCTCACCCATTTCTTCACCCCTTCCAGCTTCTCAACTCCTACCTGATGTGTCTGTCTGTCTGTCTCTCTCTCTTTCTCTCTCTCAGAGAGAGGGAGAGGGAGGAAGGGAGGGAGGGAGAGGGCGGGGAGAGGGCAGGGAGAGGGAGAAGTATACTGAAAGGCAGCCCTTAGAGGTGAGTGGGGTGAATGTTTTTCTTTTTCTTTTTTTAAACATATCAATCAATCAATCAATCAATCAATCATTCAATCATATGTAAGTGCACTGTAGCTGTTTTCTGACAAACCAGAAGAGAGCATCAGATCTCACTACAGATGGTTGTGAGCCACCACATGGTTGCTGGGATTTGAACTCAGGACCTCTAGAAGAGTAGTCAGTGCTCTTAACCACTGAGCCATCTCTCTAGCCTGGGGTGAATGTTTCAGTGATCTGAAAAATAAAGTGGAGTTTTTAGGACCTTGACTGTGAAGAATCTGGACAATAACTGATGAGATGGAATGTGCAAGTCAGGCTCTCATGTGACCTAGTCTGCTCTTCAAATTGCTGTGTAGGTGAGGCTGTCCTTCAATTCTTGATCCTCTACCTCCACCTCCTAAGAGCTAGGATTCCATATGTGACCCTGACTAGATATTTAGAAGGAAAGGAATCCAGTTACTTGTACAGGAGTGTTGTTCATGTGCTCTTGCAGATAGTGTGGTGAAGAGTGGGTAAGTGGAAGAGTCTGGGAGACAGGTGAAACTTAGGGTCTAGGTGACTTTTCTAGGAAAGAACTTTACTTATCTAATGAAGATGGAAAAGGCTATATGGAGGTGAATTTGGATTTATAGGGAGAAAGTTTGTAGGCACTAGTAAACTGGGAACCTCAAGTCACCCAACCCATAAAATGCAATTAATGTGGTAAAGATGAAATGAAATGGTAGATGTTACTTTACTCACTGCTGTGGTAAACATTTGACAAAAGCAGCTCAAGGGAAGAAAGATTTATTTTGGCCCATGGTTTCAGAATGTCTCAGTCCATCATGGCAGGCATGGTGGCCAAAGTAGAAGAGTGTGATAGGAAGGAGTCAGGGACCCAAGGACCTGCCTTCAACGAACCACTTTTTTTGTTTTTTTGTTTTTGGTTTTTCGAGACAGGGTTTCTCTGTGTAGCCCTGGCTGTTCTTGAACTCACTCTGTAGACCAGGCTGGCCTCCAACTCAGAAATCCGCCTGCCTCTCTGCCTCCAAGTGCTGGGATTAAAAGTGTGTGCCACCACTGCCCAGCAACAACCCACTTACAGTGAATTCCTAAAGCAGTGGTTCTCAACGTTCCTAGTGCTGAAACCCTTTAATACAGTTCTTCATTTTGTAGTGACTCCCAACCATAAATTATTTTTGCTGCTACTTCATAAGAGTACTTTTGCTACTGTTATGAGTTGTAAGTATCTGTGTTTTCCAGTGGTCTTAGGTGTGCCCTGTGACTCGTTTGACCTTCAAGAGAGTTTTACCCATAGGTTGAGAACTCCTGTTCAAAAAGTCCTAAAATCTCCCATACATTTTCAAACATGATCGTGTGTGTGTGTGTGTGTGTGTGTGTGTGTGTGTGTGGTTCAGATGTGAACTTTGGATTAGACTTGTTGCTCTTAGTAGGAGCTCATTGTGTTAGCACCTCTTAGACTGAAAGTATAGTCTCTAAACCTGTGTAGCATTGAAGGTTTTGTTAAAGATTACAGCAGAGCAAAGGAATATGAGGGAGGTGTTTACTAGGCTTTTCTCCGAAGACAGGCACATGAAGCAAAGGTTACAACTTAAAATAATTTCTTCTTAGTGATTATACCTTCTGTTTAATCAGATTAGATGTCAACAGGGTATTTGAAGTGCTTTGGAAATCACACATTTATCTGGTACTATTAAAATTATACTTTACCAAGAAATTGTAGTAAGTACATTTTTAATGTTGCAAAGTTGATGCATATTCATTTGTAATTGTGAAGTGAAACTACATTGTTTTATTAAACATGAATATAGTTTTTTTAAAGAAGAGTTTTGTAATTTTTGGGTGAGTATATTCAGTGGTTTTTTTTTTTTTTTAAATGTAGGTACAGGAAGAGGCAGTATAGTCCCTAATACTATCCTTACTTCTGATGTTAGATGCAAGTAAAGTTCTTATGTATCAGGCTTACAGTTTATTATCACAGAAAGTGTTCATATTAGTATTAGCGATGGACACATAGGACAGAGTCCAGGAAAGTTCCAGGTATGGAACTTGTAGTTGTCCTTTCCTTGGAGAAACACAGATGGTATGACTTCCTGTTGGTATCTATGTTTAATATACCCAACTGGGATGCTTGCTCCAGCTTTTGTGGGAATTTTTATTGAAGCTCTGTAGCTAATTGCCTGCATAGTTATCTTAGTTTCTAGCCCTCTGAGTTTGATCTGTGTAATTCAAATGTTCTACAAAGTCATACTGTTCCACTTTGTGGTGTGGCTTAGATTCCTCCAGGTGAACAAAAAGAGCCTTCCTAGGCAAGAGTTTAGAGACCACCTACTAGAATCCGTGGTTAAAAGCTATCTAAAAAAAAAACCCTTATAAATAAGTAATTAAAATTTGGTGTGGTGTTATTGTCACTTAGTACTTAGTTAAGGAAAATTTACCAAGAAATTGTATTACTTACATTTTTAATATAGCAAGATTGATGCAAATTCATTTATAATTTTGAAATGAAAATACATTCTGTTAATTTGAACTTTACTACCACCACCACCACCACCACCACCACTACTGTTTTGTTTTTTGTTTTAGGGAGACAGGGTTTCTCTGTGTAAAAGAACAACCTTGCCTGTCCTGGACTTGCTTTGTAGACCAGGCTGACCTCAAACTTGCAGAGATCTACCTGCCTCTGCCTCCTGAGTGCTGTGTGCCACCATGCCCAGCCCTGAATGCAAATTTTTTTTTTTTTTTTTCAAGAAGAGTTTTGTATAAGTCTCAGAGGATTTGGAAAGCTGGCTAAGCAATGAATAGGACTGGTTACTCTTGCAGGGGACCCAGGTTTTATTTCTAGCATTTAATGGTAGAACTCCAAATCCAAGGGAAACTTATACCCTCTTCTGGCTTCTGCAGGAACCAGATATGCATGGAGTTTACATATATACATACATGCAGGCTAAATGTTCATACACAAAGAATAAAAAAATAAAATTAAAAGGAAAGTGTCTAAGCTTGTCAAATAATCTTTCCGCCCTAGACTCCTTCTTAGGACTCTATTTCTAATGGGACAATGGTGTTTTGAAGCCCTAGGCCTTTTGTTCTTTCTTCTCCTTCATGAAAATATGTTTGAATCCAGGTGAGTAAGAGACTGTCCTGGTTAGTGTTTGGTCACCTTGACACTAGCTAGAGTTATTTGGGAAGAGGGAACTTTGAGAAAATGCTAGATCAAATTGGCCTGAGTTGCAAAGCCTGTGTGGCCTTTTTATTTTTTATTTTTTTTAAAAGGACCCAGCTCACTGTGGACAGTGCCAACCCTGGGCAAGGTGGTCCTGAATTTTATAAGGAAGCCAGTTGAATCAGTTTCCTCCATGGTTTCTGCTTCACTTCTGCCTCCAGGTTCCTGCCTTGGGTTCTTACTCAGACTTTTCTTGGTGATGGAGTGTAACCTGAGAGTTGTAGGCTGAAATAATAATCTCCTTTTCTTCCCCTGGTTGCTTTTGGTCATGGTGTATTATCACAGGAGCAGAAAGAAACCCTAAGACAGAGACATTATGGGGACAGTATTAGATTTAAGCTTTAAAAGACACATCATTTTTATGCAGAATGAGCCCCTGGCATTTTCTTCAGCTGTCTTTTGCGCCTCACTGTTGCAGAGAGTATATATTCTTACCTCATTGCTCTCATTTCCTGGTTTATGTCCATTACAAAATAGCTCAAGCCCGGGTTAAAAACAGCTTAATGTGATGATGCTTATTCCAGTGGCATCACTAGATGTGTTTGCATCAAGTCTTTTAGGGTCCTTTATGGAAATGCTTCCTTGTAGGGAATTTCCTGACTTCACACTTTCTAGAGGTTGGCTTTTTGGGGGAAATGGGGTTGCTCTATGTAATGCTCATAGGAGCTGTACCAAAGACTATCCAGAAGATGCTGTCTCCTATCTGTGGCAGATGTATGAGGGCTGAAGAGTTGAGTCAGCTGAAGTGAATGGCCTCCTAGATTTATACTTTTTCTGGATTTTGAATATAAGTAAATAAAATGATTGGTAACTGTATTCACATTCAATCTATATGCTACAGTTAAAATTTAAATTCTATGGATTCACTTTTTTTTATTTTTATTTTTTTTGATTGCCAGCCACTTAAAGAGTCTTTGTCCTCCAAGGCAGAGAGAGTGGCTTTCCATCAGGATTTTTGCTTCAGTATTTGAACTTACAGTGGCCATAGTTAATGAAAAAGCACTTAACCCATGAGTGAGATTTGCTTCATGTTTGAACAAATGTTTTAACCCACTGTCTTCACTAATACTGTAACTGCTGTCTTACAGATTGACTTGATGCAAAACACCACAAAGGCTCCATATTACACAGTATGCGATTTTTGAGGTATGAGCTTTAGAAACTTACTACCTCTCATGTGGCATGTACATCAGGTGTAACTTCAGTTGGATCATTTTGGGGAAATTTATGCATTTCTTCTTTTTTCCTCTTCACATTTTCAGAATATTAAAGGGATTGTGGAAATATTTTTGGATCCTTGTGAGGATTCTTAGTCTAACATATAGTTTCTTTTTCCACGGAATTGAAACACTGATTCTGGTAGATAGCTTTTTTTAACCCTTCTAACTAGCTTGCTTAGCACTGATTCCTGCCTCATGGAGTTGAAATCTATATTTTCTGTTTTGTGCTTTGCTAAATCTTAAGTGCTTATTTCTGTTCTTAACAGTTACTTATTTTTTAAGACTCTGGTTGTCTTGTCTTGTTGGTGCTACCAGCCTAATAGTTTCTGAGACATAAGCAGAATAAATATTGTAAAACTTGCTGTTTTATAAGAATGCTCAACCATTTTGTATTTTGTGCATTTTGTGTCAGAATACATGAGCCTGACCAGGAGGGCATTTGGGGCTGTTCTCATAGAGTGGTTCTGGCCTAGGGAGTTCTTGTTATTGTTAAATTTTTTACTTTATGATGAAAAAAACTTGTGTTCATAACTTTTGGGAGTTAAAAACCTTTGTTTTTTTTTCCTAATGAATTGGGAAATCATTCTTGGTTTTGTAAGCATAATGTGAAATCACATGAATCTAGTAAGTTAGAAACTTTTGGTAGCAATGCTGTGCTTAATTTCTTCATTGAAGAGCATAGGCTGCTTTAAATGTAAGAACTTTGTTATTGCATTTACATGCTCATAGACTGCTAATATACTCTTTTAGCTTGGAAAACTCGAGTTTATTTTGCATTATGACCATAATTCCTACTGTGTGCCCTGCAAACTATGTATTGGTTAAGAATTCTGAATATGAGCTTTGCATGTTAGATAGGTATTAATTCACATTTTATACAAGAGAAAACAAAGGCCTGGAAAAAAACAAGGGACCATGCTGTTAAAATACTAGAACTGGAGTCTTAGCCCAGATGTTTTTAACTTGCCCAATCTGCAGTCTTATGTTACTGCTTTTTCATAGAAAGCCCTAGTTAGGATAGTATGGGCAACATGTGAGCATACTGAGAATAGGAAATGCCGCATATATAAACATTGATAGACAAGTTTTGTATAGCAGAATTAGTCATGTCCTTATCTGATTGTGCATTTACTAAGTTGTTTTTTTTTTTCAGATTGAAGTAGGTGAAACCTCACTCTTAGACCCTCTTCTCCTCTCCCCACAACCTTGCCAGAAAACCCATAAGCTCTCCCTTTTTTTCCAGTATTTTTTGAGAAAGTAATAATGTATTAGTTGATTATAGGTAAACATTTAATATACTGTTTTTAGAGATATGAAGGATTATTTTTCAATTGTTTAATACATTTTTATGCTCCATTGAACATTAATTCTTATTGACTGACTTAGTGTCTGCAATAAAGTATCTCCAATCTCCCCACACCCCCCCCTGCCATTTCATGGATGATTTTATTTCTCTGCAATCAAAGAACTAGCTTTGTTTGTATGGGCACAGACTCTTTATACTTGGACATAAGGGTAAGGACAGTCTATCCTTAGCGGTTTAGCTTGCTGTGTTGTATTGCTCACTCAGAGTTTTCTAGTTTGGAGTTCAAGTTTAATTGGACCTGTTCTATGATCTGTATCAGCAGGAACTGTAGTAAGTACAGACCAAGGAGTCCAGCTTTTGGGGTTAAAAACAGGATGATAAAAGTAAAAAAGAAGCATGTATGCAAACTCCTGCTGCCTCATAAGTTCAGGTTTTTGGTTTGTTTGTTCTGTGGTACTGGGTATTAAGCTGAGAACCTCACCTTGTTTATAGTAGCCAAGGAGCTCTAAACTGCCCTTTACCTTCCCACTCGCCTATCATCAGAGTTTTTAAAGATTTATTTATTTTTATGTGCATTGATGTTTTACCTGCACATATGTATGTGAGGGTGCCAGACACTCTAGAAGTGGAGTTACAGATAGTTGGGAGCTGCTGTGAGTGCTGGGAATTGAACCTCAGTTCTCTGGAATAGCAGCCAATTTGGTTTTGTTTTGTTTTTGGTTGTTGTTTGTTTTTAAAAGATTTTATTTATGTATGTGAGTACACTAGCTGTCTGCAGACACACCAGAAGAAGGCATTGGATTCGATTACAGATGGTTGTGAGCCACTATGTGGTTGTTGGAAATTGAATTCAGGACCTCAGTGCTGTTTACCAATAAGCCATCTCTCCAGCCCATACTATTTTTCCTTTTTGAGGGGGTGGGGAAGGTGGATTTCAGGGTTTTTCTGTGGACCCCTGGGTGTCTAGAACTCATTTTATAGACCAGGCTAGCCTTGAACCCAGAGATCTGACTGCCTCTGCCTCTTGAGCGCTGTGATTAAAGGCATCCACCACCACCTCAGACTTTGGGGACCACATGTTAGAAGGAGAGAATTGACTGCCACAGTTGTCATTATTAACTTTTATATGTTTGCTGTGGCACTTGTGGGCACATGTATATACCTACCACTGAGGGTTACACTCACAGTAAGTAAGCAAATGTAATAAAAAAAATTATATCAGATTTTTATGACACAAGGTGTCACTGGTTGGCTTTGGGGCCGAACTTTGTGATCTTGCTATTATCTGAATAGTTAAGATTGTAGGTTTTATCATCAGCCTAGAAGATATTTGTAATAGAGAAGTTACTGCTATTACTATTATTTTTTTAAATGAATTTCTTTTTCTTGGGACAGTCAAACAAGCAACTACTTATTTGTATTCTTCATATGCTAAAAAAGAATATTGGTTTTCTTCTGTCTTGACAATTTATGAGTGATACCTAGAAGAATAAGATTTACGAAATTCTTGTAGGTTGCCTTGGTTCTTTATTTCACTGACGAGGAAATTGAGACATGGAACTAATAGGAGCTAATAGGTGGATAAAGATGTTGAGTTTTGTCTTGGGCTACACCACTTGTTAATTCCTAAGTGTCAGGCATTATTCTGACAGTAATTACATTACTAATCCCAGTCCTCAGAGACAGCATGACTGGAATTCTGAGACCTTGCCTTCTCTTAACATTTTGTTTGCTGGGCTGGCAAGATTTGTGTAAGAGCTCTTGTTGTCAAGCCTGATGACCTCAGTTCAGACTTTGGGGACCACATGTTGGAAGGAAAGAATTGACTGCCACAAATTGTCATTTTTAACTTTCATATGTTTGCTGTGTCACTTGTGGGCACATGTATATACCTAACACTGATCTCACCTCACAATAAGTAAATTAAATGTAATAAAAAATTTTATTTCTTGCTTTTTAAATAAGTTTAATTGGTATTCTTTTTGGCAAAGGCATTGAAATATAGCTGAGCATAAACACTATGTTTCTTTTAGATAGTGTCCTTATAGCCTACTTGTTTTTCAAATACCAGTGCATATTTTCCTGTCAGATAATTGAAGATTCCATTGGGAGTTTGGTAGATATTGCTACAGGCACTAACTTTACAAGAAGTTTGGAACACACTTTGACATGCTGACACTATTTTTTATTTATAACCAGGAAGACTGACTGACCACTTAACCTTTTCTGGAAGGAGAGTGTAGGAAGAATTACTTTTTAGAAACACATCATGGGAGCGAATCCTTTAGCTAGAGTGACCAGTTGTTTAGTTTTTCTGGGACAGGAAGCATGCAAAACAAGAAATTCCTGGGGCTGAGGAGGCAGCTTTCTCCATAAAACAATTGTTTCATATGTACGAGGACATGAGTTGGATTTCTAGCACACACATGAACAGCTGTATGTGATATGTATGTTTGTAATTACAGCTCCGGGGAAGCAGAGAGAGGCAGATTTGTGGAGCTCCCTAGTCAGCCAGCTCCATTATTGTATCTCGGGTCCCAGCAGGAGACTCCCAGGGGAAGCAAAGGCTTCTGAGGGGTAACACCTGAGCTTGATCTCAACCTGTTAGTCTCTGCACATATGCATGTATGTGCATTGGCACCTGCACACATCTCCCTTCTGTGAAAAAAGCAAATTATGTAAATGAACAAATTAACATGAGTTGGTCAGTATAATTCAGCATGAGAGCATGAGCCACAGGCAGTTCATTGTTGACAATCTCTTTGCAGCTTAAAGATTTACTAGACAATGGAGTGCTTTTATAGAGTTAGGGCTGAGCATAAAGGTTAGAGGGAGAGATGCCATATAGCTTTGGCTATTGAAATATTTGCTTAAAGCTCTGATACTAATATTTTCTTTTTCTTTTTCAGAACTGATAGTGCATCAGCCGACCCAGATACTTTAAAATACTCCTCATCTAGAGATAGGGGTGTTTCTTCCTCTTATGGACTGCAACCTTCAAATTCAGCTGTGGTGTCTCGGCAAAGGCACGATGATACCAGAGGCCATGCTGACATACAGAATGACGAAAAGGGTATATAGATTTTCTCCTGTTGGGGCATGCTTCTGTTTTAGACCTGCTTCTCTTTTCTTAACCCTCCTGCCAGGTAACATCTGAGGTTCTTCCAGGCTACTGTCTCATTTACTCATCCAAAATGTGCTTAAAGCACCTGTCTGAATTGAACTTTATTTCTCTATTCATCTTGCAATGAAGGGATCAAAATGGTTTGGAGTCAGGTAGCACAGGGGAGATGAGAGAATTAGGTTGTAAATGGGTAAGATCCTGCTAGCTGAGGGGATGAAACAGGGCCCTCCCTGTTAAGATAATGTAAACATTGCTGTTTTCAGGTGGCTACAGTGTCAATGGAGGATCTGGGGAAAATACTTATGGTCGGAAGTCGTTGGGGCAAGAGCTGAGGATTAACAATGTGACCAGCCCTGAGTTTACCAGTGTTCAGCATGGCAGTCGTGCGTTAGCCACCAAAGACATGAGGAAATCACAGGGTAAGACTTGGAGACCAGGGTTGACACATTACTATCCCTGATGTCCATGAGCAGATGAGTACAGCTGGTAGCCATTTACATTATATTTCTGTGAACTTCTAGCTTGTAAGAAAGGGTTACAAGTCTGGATAATATAGTGTTTGCTTGTTTGTTTGTTTGAGACACGGTTTCTCTTAACAGCTCTGGCTGTCTCAGAACTCACTTCATAGACCAGACTGGCCTAGAACTCAGAGATCCACTTACCTCTGCCTCCCAGGTGCTGGGATTAAAGATGTACACATCACCATGCCCAGCTTCTGGGTAAAATCTTAAAGGGTTTCTGAATAGGCAGTGGATATGGTAAGTGGTGTCTTTTTAAAATTTAAATATACCCACACCTTGCCTTTTGCAGATTTTTGAGTATAAATAAATAAAGTGCTTTCAACATTCAGAATTTTAAAGATAATGTGTATTCAGGCCAGGCGTAGTGGTACATCCCTTTAATCCTAGCACTTGAAAGGCAGAGATCAGTAGATCTCTATGAGTTCAAGGTTAGCATGGTTTACTTAGTAAATTCCAGGACAGCCAGAGCTATATAATAGAGACCCCCATCTCAAAAACAAACAAACAAAAAACCAAACATAATGTATGTTTCGTTCATTAAAGGGAAGTAAAATTTTATTGGTAAAGCTTCGTAAAAAGTTGAGGGAGATTTATGTGTGTGTGTGTGTGTGTGTGTGTGTGTGTATATATATATATATATATATATATGTGTGTGTGTGTGTGTGTGTGTGTGTGTGTGTGTGCTTTTTACACAGTATAGTTTGTGTGTACCTTGTTGAACATTTTGTGTGGGTACAAATATACCACTTTTAAAAAGGCATTTAACTTTCAAACAAACAAACAAGCAAACAAACAAGCAAACAACTGATTTCTTGGGCTAGGGAGATTGCTCAGTGCTTAGGTACACTTTTTATTCTTACACCCGGGTTTGATTCCCAACACCCTTCTGTCTAAACTAGAGAAGTAATAATGTGAACAAGCTGTTTCCTGCAGAGGCATCTCTTGAGAAATAGAAACATGGTCTTTTCTGCTTATAGAGACATGTCTCTGGCTTAGAGTCATTGCCTATTGTTTTGTTTTCCTCTCCCCTGTTTAAAATTTTTTTTTTCTTTTTCTTTTTTTTTTTAAGATTTATTTATTTATTATATGAAAGTACACTATAGCTGTCTTCAGACACTCCAGAAGAGGGCATCAGATTTCGGTAAGGATGGTTGTGAGCCACCATGTGGTTGCTGGGATTTGAACTCGAGACCTTCGGAAGAGTAGTTGGCGCTCTTAACCACTGAGACATCTCACCAGCCCCTTCCTTTTCTTTTGGTTCTTGTTTTTTTGTTTTTCTTGAGATGACTTCTTTGTTTTTCCTTAATCTCAAAACTTGTGAACTCAGAATAGTTGGTAGGGTTTGTGACTGCAGTTAACTGCCACCATGCCCCCTTACCTGGACCTTGAAAATAGCTTGAAATGGAACTGAAAAAAAAAAGGTTTCCTAAGCTTTGCTTTTTTTTCTTTCTTAGCTGGTCTTCCTCAGTGAGATGCTCAGTTTGCTATGGGTTTTTCATTAATGTTACCTTTGACAAAAGTTTTTGGGGGTCTGTGGATCTGTAAACACTCATTCTCCTGTAGATACAAAGAACAAAGGAGAGACCAGTATACCTTGGTTTTGATGTACTTCAGAACGGCTGATGTACACTTCATATTTTTAGTGTACTAAGTGGCTACAAAATATTTATATTCACAGAGCGATCGATGTCGTACTCTGATGAGTCTCGACTGTCGAATCTTCTTCGGAGGATCACCCGGGAAGATGACAGAGACCGAAGACTGGCTACTGTAAAGCAGCTGAAGGAGTTTATTCAGCAGCCAGAAAATAAACTGGTGAGTAAATGTGCTTGGAGTTGCTGAGGGTTGTCAGGGTTTCCAAAGTACACAACGTGGTTCTGTGTTAGGATTGCAGGGTTTGATTTGCTTACAGGAAAAAAATGAAGGGCTTCCTTACTTTGCACTTGGCCTATGTTAAGGTGCCTTGGAATGATAGGCCTCTAATGTGTTGTTTATCTATGATGGCTATTGTTGGAGTCACTTTGGTGTCTTTCATAAAGTTCATTAAATATTTTTTTAAACATACTTTAAGTTGTGGATAATAGCCCTGCTTACAACCATCTGTAATGGGATCTGATGCCGTCTTTTAATGTGTCTGAAGAGAGCAACAGTGTACTCATACATAAAATAATTCCAAAAAAGCGGGGGGGGCGGGAGGTGAAGCTGTGCATCTCAGGTTAAGGATGTCTTTTGTAAAGGTCTTGAGTTTGGTTCCCAGCATTCATGTTGGGCACCTCACAATTGCCTGTAACTCCAGCTCCAGGTGATTAGACACCTTTGGCCTCCAAGAACACTCTTTCATGAATGCATATACACTTTGAAATAATAATGGAAAGAAGTGGAAAAGCCCTTAAGACAAACTTCAAAAGCAGTTAGAAAATATTTCTCCACTCTTAAATAATTTCCCTGATGTTAAGAACTTGATAGAGAAAATTACAAAGACTTAATACAGTAAGGCCCCTCCCCTCAAATTTTATTATGAAAAGTTTGATTATAGAGCACGTAGAAAGATGTGCAGTGAAGCTCATGCTGTCAGCCCTAGATTCTGTCATCGCTTCGTCACTGTATTCCTTTATTACATCTCTCAGTCCCCTTGCCATTCCATGTAAATGCTCTCCAGAGGCTGCCAGTTAAAATGAGCTTGGATGTATCTCAATACTGATTATGACTCTTATTTTCTGTGAGTCAGTTTCTTTCAAAGCCCGAAGAAGGGAAACATGCCATCCTCATGTGATTGAGGATTCTACTTGAAAGAGAATATTCTTTCCTAAATATTGGCTTCTGGAAAGGCATGAGCTGATGCTTTTATGAATGAAAGTTTTATACATGTAAACAGAGTTTTATACATGTAAACTGAGATGCTGTATAATCATAATCTGAATGGAAAGATAAGTTAAAGAGTGTATACAGTGCTGTTTTTAAGTAGAATCTGAAGTCTCTCTATATATTTTTTAAGGTACTAGTTAAACAGTTGGATAATATCTTGGCTGCTGTACATGATGTGCTCAATGAAAGGTAAGTAATAATGGTCACATTTAGATGACTTTGAAGGTAATTATAAGAATAAAGTAAATATGATAAACCATGGACCATATCACTAAGACTTCTAACTTGTTATGTAAATTAATAATTATTGAATACAAATGGAATCTACTTGAAAGAGACTTTTCTTTCCTAAACACTGGCTTGTGGAAAGACATGAGCTGATGCTTTCATTCATGAAAGCTACTGTTCCAGAGTTTTAAAAATGTTTAGAGAGCAAAGGGAAAGGGAAACTTCATTCTTTAAATAATGTCTAGGCTTTGCATAGGTGTGCAGTGATTCCAAAGATTTGCAGTATTAGCAGATCACTGTTTTAGTTTACATAATTACTTAATGCTACACTTAATTGTAAGTGCTATCCTTTTAAGTTTGTGTGGTTTAGCTACTAAAAAATTTCCTACTTTGGAGTCCTTACTTGGTGGGTATTATAGAGAAATGGAGTGCATTATAGAGAAATGGAGTGCATTTAATAAAAATTTCCTCATGCCTCTTTCTGTGAATCAGTTATAACCCAAAGCCTGGATATTAGCACTTCTGAGTTTTTTAATATTTTTTAGTAAATGATTTCATAAAGAAATTTCATGTCTGATAAAGGGACTTTTGAGTATTGTAGAACTCAGGAGGATACAGATGTAGAATGGGTAAAATTACACCTTTTTATTTAGTTTGAGCTTTGGGAACTTATTTAGGAATTCCTTAATACATGGGAGACAGTCTTTTGGAAGATGTGTCATACTTTCATCCTTGAAAATTGATGTCTTTTGTATGTTTTTTGTTCCATTTGCATTAAAACAAACAGTAGTAAGTTGCTTCAGGAGTTGAGGCAAGAGGGAGCTTGCTGTCTTGGCCTTCTCTGTGCTTCTCTGAGCTACGAGGCTGAGAAGATCTTCAAGTGGATTTTTAGCAAGTTTAGCTCATCTGCGAAAGATGAGGTGAAGCTCCTCTACCTGTGTGCCACTTACAGAGCGCTGGACACTGTTGGGGAGAAGAAAGCCTTTTCTTCGGTGATGCAGGTGAGGGCCAGGGACCCATAATGGAGGTAAAGGATAGGCTTAGCTGCCTACTATTGAGGACAGCACTGTGAAAATGAAGTGCTTTTTAAGTTCGAATAAAGTTATGTTTAAAGTAATTTAATTTTAAGCATTTATGTTCTTTTATTTTTTAGAAGCTTCCTCTTGAAGTTGCTTAATACTAGAGTGACTTGCAGATTTGAAAGTAGGAACTCCACTGTGAGAGCTTAGTCAGAGAGGCCATCAGCTTTTGAGAGAGACTAAAGCTGAACATCACAGCTAATTTCTAACCCCCCCCACTTTAAAATTCCCTAAGTTTAGATTTGATGTCAAAAATTATTAATCTAAATAATGCAAATACTTCTGAATATCTGGATATATAGAAAAGCTCATTCCCAACTTAGGTTTTTTTTTTTTTTTTTTTTAAAGATCTCACTGTCTGGTGCCTACTGTTCTCTAATGCCCTACTTTCTGCCTTGGCCCTGAGAGCCAAGGCTCTATGACTTTCCAGTTTGATCTGAGAAATATTTATATAACATTTTTGTTGAGGAATGTTTGAAAAAATAAGTTATTTGGTACCTGGAATAGCTGATGTCTATTAATTAATTATTATTATTATTGTTTTTATAAAGAGGCAGAGTCTTACTGTGTATTCTGCTTAGCTCAAAACTAAAGAGATCCTCATGCTGCTGTCTTTTGAGTGCTGGGAGTAGAGGGTTGTGATACTATGCCTAGCTTTGTTTGCTTTTACAGTTCACAAACTGCTTTGAGTAATTAAAAAATATATATGTATGTGTGTTTGTGTGAATGAATCAAAAACCCATATACGTTTTTCCTTGACTATAGAAACTTATGAAAGTTTATAATAATTACTTGTAACTAAACAGCATAGTAGCAAATTGGTCTAATTTTACATATAGTAGTATTTTCTAACTGTAGTTTGAAAGATTCCAAATCCACAGGAAGATATATAGATTACTTGGATAAATACTCTTTATTTTCTTTTGTTTTTTTTCTGAGACAGGGTTTCTCTTTACAAAGAGAGCTTGCTCTAGAACCTGCTCTGTAGACTAGTCAGTCCTCTGTCTCTAGTGTACTAGGATTAAAGAATGTCACTCTACCTGCCTTAAATATTATTTAACTCAGGCTTATCACTTGTGTGTGTGTGTGTGTGTGTGTGTGTGTGTGTGTGTTGGGGAGTCAGATGTTGCTGAAGATTATACCCCAGACCTCATGTATATTAAGAATGGTATTGTGGAGGCATTTCGTCAGCCCCCACTCAATCACATTTTGCCAGAAGCTGTTTTATTGATTTACTTTTTGTTTTTTCAGTCAGGGTCTTACTCTATATAGCCCAGGCTGGCCTGGAACTCATGATGATCCTCCTGTACCCCCTCTCCAAATGCTGGAATTACAAGGGGATACTACCATATCTGGCTTTTTTCTTAATCTTTTTTGGTGTTGAGATATGTGTGGTATTCACATGTTTGGAGGACAGAGGTAGGTTTTATTGTTTTTTCTTTTGTTGTTCTCCACCTTAGTTTTTTGAGCCAGGGTCTCTCACTGCCTGGTCCATAAACCCCAGTGACCCACCTGTCTCCCCCTCCTCCTCCCATCATAGTGCTTGAGTTATAGACATTTGCCATTACATCTGGCCTTGATTGGGTGTTAGCAAGTCAGCCCAGGTCCTCATGCTTATATGACTGGCACTTTACCAACCTAGCCATCTTCCCATCCCTTACAATTTATTTTCACATACACATTTTTTGTGGAAGTTTTTGAAGATAAATACATAATGACAAATCACCCTGTTAGTATTTTAGTACATATCACTGAAGAACAAGCCTGTCCTCTTCTTTATCAGCAATATTATTCATCTAAGGAAAGGCATTTTATTTTCTTTACAATATGTGTCCAAATTTCTATAATTGTTCTTAAGGTACCATTTATATTTATGGTTCCTCTGACCCAGGAACCCACTTAAGATTCAAGCATTGTCTTTGGTACTATGCTTTTTAAAGCTTACTTATAAAAGTTTTACACAATCACTTTTTGTTTTATTGTATGCCAGCCAAACCTCCCCCCCAACCCCTGCCCCCTGCCCCTTATTGCATTACAGGCAGGTTGTCCCTCTGTGGGACTTGAAGAATGATTTCCTGACTAAGGGGATGGTCATCAGATCTTAAAATTAATTTTTGTTGCCGGGCGGTGGTGGTGCACGCCTTTAATCCCAGCACTCGGGAGGCAGAGGCAGGGGGATTTCTGAGTTCAAGGCCAGCCTGGTCTACAAAGTGAGTTCCAGGACAGCCAGGGCTATACAGAGAAACCCTGTCTCGAAAAACAAACAAACAAACAAAAAAAATTAATTTTTGTTTACATTTTGAAATTAAATTCACTGTTTCTTTTCATGATCAAATTTTCAAGAAAGGGGCTAGTGAACTTTTCTATTTCAAAAGATATTTCCAATTCAGTAACTTAAAATATATTATAAAAATTAATTTTTGTTTACACTTTGAAATTAAATTCACTGTTTCTTTTCATGATCAAGTTTGGTCATTAGATCTTATTATGAAGCTTCAGTTTTCGTTTCAAATAAGCAGTCTGGGTCTGATGTCTTGATCTTTTGATGTCGTAGTGATTTGGTAATGTTACATTCAGTCTACACTGTTCAACACTGGCTACTGCACAATGGTGATTTTAAAATTCTTGCTTTACCTTTTAAAAAGATTAATTTATAATATGTTTATGAGTGTTACATATGCAACCATGTACTTATGTGGTGCCTGTACAAGGTATAAAAAAGTATCAGATCATTAGATCCCCTGGAATTGGAGTTACGAACATTTGTGACCTGTTCTGCATGTGTTAAGAATTGAACTTGGGTACAGCAGATGTTTTAGCTACTAAGCCATCTCTATAGCCCTGCATTATATCTCTTCATTACATGTATATGTACACATGTGAGCACGCACATGTACATGTAAAAAAGGATCTTTTCTGTATGAGGAAAGTGGCTTTTAGCTGCTGTGTCAGTGATGGGTCTGTTGTCATTATGTATTCTTAGTGGAAAGAAAACTGAATGTCATCTATAGGGTGCTGTGCTAATTAATGTTCTCCAGATCATTTTAATTAGAAACAGAATGCATATACTTGGCCTTAAAGCATATTAATTACCTAACATTTACTCTGAAAAAAATTTTCCTTTTTGTTCTTTGGTGTTTTAAGAAAGGTTCTTGGGGCTAGAGAAATGGCTCAGTGGTTAAGAGCACTGACTGCTCTTCTGGAGGTCCTGAGTTCAAATCCAAGCAACCACATGGTGGCTCACAACCATCTGCAATGTGATTGGCTGCCTACTTCTGGTGTGTCTGAAGACAGCTACAGTGTACTTACATATAATAAATAAATAAATAAATAAATAAATAAATAAATAACTCTTAAAAAAAAAAAAAGAAAAAAAGAAAGAAAGATTCTTTCTTAGTAGCCCAGGCTTTCCTAATCTATTCTTCCTCAGCCTCCCAGGGACTGAAGTCAAAGGCCTGTGCCACAGCTCCTAGCTTTACCCTACATGCTGAATTCTAGAGCAACTGAAATGTTTTTTTGTTTGTTTTTTTGTTTTTGTTTTTTATTTTTGTTTTTTCGAGACAGGGTTTCTCTGTATAGCCCAGGCTGTCCTGGAACTCACTCTGTAGACCAGGCTGGCCTCAAACTCAGAAATCCACCTGCCTCTGCCTCTGCCTCTGCCTCTGCCTCTGCCTCTGCCTCTGCCTCTGCCTCTGCCTCTGCCTCTGCCTCTGCCTCTGCCTCTGCCTCTGCCTCTGCCTCTGCCTCTGCCTCTGCCTCTGCCTCTGCCTCTGCCTCTGCCTTCCAAGTGCTAGGATTAAAGGCGTGTGCCACTACTCCCAGCTTGAAATGTTTTAAAGAAATTAGTTTTTCAAGTACATCTTACTTTTTTAGGGGTGTGTTGGTGGATTTAATTATGTATCCCTGTCTGGTTGGAGCTTTCTGTGTAGACAAGAATCGTCTAAACTGTCAAGAGTTCATGTGCCACCATGTCTAGTTATATCTTTTATACTTTAAATTCAGTCATAGCCATAGTTAACTTATGAATAACATAGAGAGTTATTTAGCACTAAAGTTAGTTGATAGGATAGGTATAGTGTTAATAGCTATTATAATATAGAGCAGTGTTGATTTTCAGCCTAATATAATGAATAATTTAAGCAATAGAATTTTATTTTAAAATACTAAGCTTGAAGTATTTAGAGGAAAGTGGTGGTATTTTACACTCTCTAGTTTTATGTTTTATTGGCATCATAATAAGTTGTGAAGCAAATCTTTTTTATTTTCTATCTACTTTGTCAAAATTTTATGATCTTAACTTTGTTTTTCAGCTTGTGATGACCAGCCTACAATCCATCCTTGAAAATGTGGATACACCAGAATTACTTTGCAAATGTGTTAAGTGCATTCTTTTGGTGGCTCGATGCTACCCTCATATTTTCAGCACTAATTTTAGGGTGAGTTTCTCATACTCTCTGTCTGGTGTTATGGTTGTGTAAAGTGGGACATCGAAAAGAAAACAAGCTCCAGACCCTTCAAATATATGATCAGTGATGCTTTGGGGGCAAAGGAGTTGATTGGTCCGCTATCATAACAGCGGTGATAATTATAACAATGATGATTATGTTACTTTTATAAGACACAACTGCAGTTTTCTTTCTGACATTAATACTTTCGGTATAGAAGGGAAAATTTTCCTCAGTGTCATGACTAACAGTTCTTTTATTTTGTCTCTGTAGCTCACAGGTAAATCAAACAGCTTTTTTCTAGGGTCTTTTAATGTGATGTGATCTCACTGATGAAATAACAATGAAACCTTAACATGACTGGCCTCCTGTCTTTTTTTTTTTTTTTTTTTTCTTCCTCCATCAAGGATACAGTTGATATATTAGTTGGATGGCACATAGATCATACTCAGAAACCCTCCCTCACACAGCAGGTGTCTGGTAAGTGTTTTAGCTTGTGTCAGTTCTTGAAAAGAATTGATCTGATCTAGAAAAAAGGGTTGCTTTAAGCAGGTATATTAGCTATTTTATATATTTTATATATTTTATATCACTTGATAGCTCGTGATCTTTTCAAAGCATACTTAATGCAATAAATACTAGTTAGGAAAAAATACAGATTACAGTGTAGCACCTGTGAGAATTTAAATACTGTATCTCAGGCTATCTGTAGTATGTTTAGCAAGACAAAGTCAAGAGGTTGGAAAACTCTGAAAATTAGAATAGAAGATTCAGGTTATAGGTTGTTTAATTGTTGCTTTTCTGGTCATTTTAAATATACCACAAATATTTGGAAGATTGTCATATATAATAGAGAACAAATGATAACTGAGCTAGTCTGTACACACCTGCATATCCACATGGTACAGTTTCTCCCTCTCTCTGCATATTTGGTGTAGTAACTTTTGAAAAGAGTATATACCAGTGAGAATAGGTGGTGTCATTCCTGCTGTGAAGCTAAATACACATCTTTGATAACTAGTTCTGACCCTGGAATAGAAAGCTAGGTTGATAGTACATAGTGGCACTTACACACACACACACACACACACACACTTTTACACACACAGTAGATATTAAAATAGCTAAAAAAATCACGCAATATTTACATGCTGATTTCTGAAGGTTGTTAATTTCTGTGTTATATTAAAAGAGGCTTGATTAATTACCAACATGCTTTTAGTGGGAGTCCTAATATTATGATAGAGGTCATACTTTAATGATTTTTAATTTTGGTAATTCTCCCCTACACCCCCCCCCCCTTTTTTTTAACCTCAAAATTTATTCTCTGATGTCAAGGGTGGTTGCAGAGTTTGGAGCCATTTTGGGTAGCTGACCTTGCATTTTCTACTACTCTTCTTGGTCAATTTTTAGAAGATATGGAGGCATATGCTGAGGTAAGTTGTAGAAAGCCAATTCTGAGTGACTCTTAAAGTGTTAATAAAGAGCCAGGCAGTGGTGTCACATGTCTGTAATCTCAGCATTTGGGAGGCAGAGGCAGGTGGATTTCTGAGTTCGAGGCCAGCCTAGTCTACAGAGTGAGTTCCAGGACAGCCAGGGCTACACAGAGAAACCCTGTCTCCAAAAAAAAAAAAAGAAGTTTTTTTTTTTTTTTTTTCTGGGCTTTATACTGTCCAGGAGTCCTCTGTAGACAGATGTCAGTGACAATCGCCACAAGAAAATGACCTTTAAAGTAATCAGAATATTCATAGAGCAGAACAAAAGAGTGATTTTGGAGCTGGTGAGCAAAATCAGCTATCATCATATGGATACACAAATACGGCAAACTCAATGGGTAGTATTCTATAGATATACTGGATATAGTTGGGTTTTTAAGCATTATTCAAATCATGTTTCCTTCCTTCCTTCCTTCCTTCCTTCCTTCCTTCCTTCCTTCCTTCCTTCCTTTTTTTTTTTTTTTTTGGTTTGTTTTTTGAGACAGGTTTTCTCTGTGTAGCCTTGGCTGTCCTGGAACTCACTCTGTAGACCAGGCTGGCCTCGAACTCAGAAATCCACCTGCCTTTGCCTCCCGAGTGCTGGGATTAAAGGCGTGCATGTGCCTCCATGCCCGGCTAAATCCTCTATTTCTTTACTCATCTCTGAGTAGTTCTACTTAATGGTTTTTAACAACTACTGTGGAGCTCTATGTTTTTCCATTTGCTCAATTTTTGTTTCATTTACTTTTTCTCATTTAGTACATTATCATTTTTACATCTTGATGAATGGACTCATTTATCACAATACATAAGGTCTTTAAGTGGATATTAGCCCAGAAACTTAGATTACCCAAGATAAAATTTGCAAAACACATGAAACTCAAGAAGAATGAAGACCAAAGTATGGACACTTCCCCCCTTCTTATAATTAGGAACAAAGCACACATTGAAGGAGTTACAGAGATCAAGTTTGGAGCTGGGACAAAAGGATGGACCAACCAGTGACTGCTGCAGCCGGGATCCATCCCATAATCAGCCACCAAACACAGACACTATTGCATATGCCAGCAAGATATTACTGGAAGGGCCCTGATATAGCTGTCTCGTGTAAGGCTATGCCAGTACCTGGCAAACACAGAAGTGGATGCTCACACTCAGCTATTAGATGGAACACAGGGTTCTCGATAGAGGAGCTAGAGAAAGTACCCAAGGAGCTGAAGGGTTCTCCTACCCTATAGGTGGAAGAACAATATGAGCTAACCAGTACCCCTAGAGCTCGTGTCTCAAGCTGCGTATGTTGCAGAAGATGGCCTAGTTGGCCATCATTGGGAAGAGAGGCCCCTTGGTCATGCAAACCTTATATGCCCCAGTACAGGGGAATGCCAGGGCCAAGATGTGGGAGTGGGTGGGTAGGGGAACCAGGCGGGTGTTGGGGGAGGGTATGGGGGACTTAGTGGATAGCATTTGAAATGTAAATGAAGAAAATATCTAATAAAAATTTTTAAAAAAAGTCAGCTACCAAAAAGCCGTTAAACTGTAACTTACAAGGGATGAATAGCACTATGTGAGAGTTACATGTCAGTGTCTGTTGAATATTGGGAAGACAGATTTTGAAAGAACATGATGTAACTATATGCTGTGTGTGGCCACAGGCAGATTGAAAATGAAAAGGTTAAAGCAGTTACTCCTTGCAAATGATCACCAAGAAAGAGATTGGTGACAACATAAGACACGAAGCCAGAAATAGTTATGTGAAAAAAAGTGTTAATAAAGAAAAATCAAAGATTTTAAACAGAAGTAAATTTCTTTTAAAAATAACTAAGACTGCCGGGCGTGGTGGTGCACGCCTTTAATCCCAGCACTCAGGAGGCAGAGACAGGCGGATTTCTGAGTTCGAGGCCAGCCTGGTCTACAAAGTGAGTTCCAGGACAGCCAGGGCTATACAGAGAAACCCTGTCTCAAAAAACCAAAAAAAACCCCCCAAAACCTAAGACTGACATTTAAGTACAACTTACAAGATCATTGAGGTTAGATTTTATTTTTTATTTTTGGTGTTTTCAAGTTAACAGAGGAAAAAAGGTGTCTAGGTTGATATGTAAAGTTTGAATATTCCATTTTTCTTAAAGATTCATCTATTATTCATAAGTACACTATAGCTGACTTCAGACGCACCAGAGGAGGGCATCAGATCTCATTATGGGTGGTTGTAAGCCACCATGTGGTTGCTGGGATTTGAACTCAGGACCTTGGGCAGAGTAGTCAGTGCTCTTAACCGCTGAGCCATCTCGCCAGCCCCCTTGAATATTAATAGCAGATTTATTTTTTGAAGGCAAATCCCATAGTTAATACTTTGTTTCTATTGGTTGTTGTTACCAACAGCAGATGCTATTCAGAGATAAAAACTACCCCTAAAGATGCTACTCTAGGTTATCAGAGACTGTCATATCATGCTATCCAGGGCAAAATTGGGTTTACTGCACTGGAGTAGCTGTCTGTGTATGTGACAACTTTCAGGGTTCTTCCTATAACCTTTGCCCTTGTTCTGGTCTTACTGCTGTGGCTTAAGCCTTTGTTGTCTCCTATGGGAGTACCATAATTTCTTTTTGGTGTTAAAGGCTGTTTGAAATACTAAATTTGCTTTAGTTCTTTGCTGCTTCTAGTTAGAGTTCATTATTCTACCACTTTTATCACTGGAGTGTTTGCTTTTTCAGGAAAAATAGATATAATATACTTTAATTCCTTGGGACATTCAGGATGCAGGTCATCTCATCTCTCTATCTCACCCCCCCCCCCCACACTCACCTATAAAGATGATTATTAGTCTTTCAAAAGGTACCTGTTCTTACAAGTTTAGACACTTAGGGAGTTTTAATATTCCCTCTTTCCTCCCTTTGTGTTCTCTCTCTCTCTCTCTTTCTCTCTCTCTCTCTCTCGTTTGTTTCTGTGTATAACCTTACCTGGTTATGTAGACCAGTATGGTCTTGAACTCACAGAGATCCTGCTGCCTCCCATATATTGAATTAAAGTTGTGTGCCACTCTGACTCCTTTCCATTTTTATTTGATACTTAATTATCTGTAGAAATATGTTGATTCTTACACCCAGTTTTAATCATTTTCTCTGGGTATATTTTATACTTCCAACTAGATTATAAGTTTATAGAGTAGTTCCTTAAATTTCTAACCTCATTCCTTTGGAGTACATGCTAATAATATATTCTTAATATTTTGGTCAAAGGTTATATAGAATGAGAATTTAGTAGACAACAGTTATAGGAATGGCAAAACTTTGCCCTATTTTTACTTATACAATAATATATGCATAAAGGTTTGGTCTTTTTCCAACTCCTCTCTGTATCAGTGTAGATTATTTCCATAATTTTATCTGGTTCTGTAAGGAATGATTTAGAGAACTTTAGGCATATGGAGTTTGGTATATCCTGTTTTAGGCTAAAATTTCTCTTAAACAATCTTTCTAGGGCTTGGCGTAGTTGAACACATCTTTAATTCCCAGCACCTGGGAGGCAGAATTGGGTGAATCTCTGAGTGTTGGAATTCAGCCTGGTCTATATATTGATTTTTCAGGATAGCAAGGGCTACTTACACTGTTTTAAAGGTGGGGGGGGGCACACAAACCAAACAAGCCTGCCAGCGTTAACTGACTAAAGAATTGGGATACTTACAGGATGAGTCTCAGCTACTCCAGAGGCTGAGATTAAGAGGATCAATTGGGTCCAGAGTCTTGGCCCAAAATGAATAAAGTGTTAGGGGTGTCTGGGAATAGATTATGAAAAAATAGGGACGGGAGTAAAGTTTACTGTTGAGTGCTTACCTAGTATATGCAAGAGGTTGTGCTTGATTCCTGATTGATTACCAGTATATAGCGGTAAAGCCACAGCAAATCTTATAGTACTTCATTAAGAATGTTGTGTATTCACATCTAGGACCTCAGCCATGTGGCCTCCGGAGAGTCAGTGGATGAAGATGTTCCTCCTCCATCAGTGTCATTACCAAAGCTGGCCGCACTTCTCCGTGTGTTCAGTACTGTGGTGAGGAGCATTGGGGAGCGCTTTAGCCCAATTCGGGGTCCACCAATTACAGAGGCATATGTAACAGATGTAAGTGTCTTTTAAAATCCAGGTTGAATTGTGAGGGCCTCCTGTACCCATTGAACTATATTGAACTTTATTTGCTTAACATGTTAAATGTGTTTGTCTCTACCTACTCTTTACTCAGAAAAGTAGGGAAGCCTTCTTATCAACCACTATCCTTGAACTCTCACCTCAACAAGAGATCTGCATACCTCTATCTTCATAGTGCTGGAATTAAAGGCATTCACCACCATGCCAAGCAAGGAGAATCAATTTTTCAAAAAAAGGAAATATTATTATTTAAAGTTTTAAAAGTAGATATTAAAATAGTAAGTGCAGGTGTTGAGGGAAAATCTCAGTGCTTTATGAAGTGCATTTCTTGATTTCTTACATACCCTTGAAATTTCCTTAAGGAGTTCCTTCATAGGTCCATGTATTCTTACGGGTTTTTTTTGTAGTACTGAGGCTTGAACTTAGTACCTTGCACAGGCTCTATCCTCGCCTGCACTTCATAAAGCACTGAGATTTTCCCTCAACACCTGCACTTACTATTTTAATATCTACTTTTAAAACTTTAAATAATAATATTTCCTTTTTTTGAAAAATTGATTCTCCTTGCTTGGCATGGTGGTGAATGCCTTTAATTCCAGCACTATGAAGATAGAGGTATGCAGATCTCTTGAGTTCGAGACCAGTTTGGTTCACAGAGTGCTAGGGCAAGAACTATGTGGAGAAACCCTGTCTCCAACAACGAATAAATAAGTTGAGGATCCTTTTAGTTTCAACACAATAAGAATCATATACTATAAAATGTTAGAAGTCATTATTGGGTTGAATGTGTAGTTTGTGGTACTTTTGCCTTTCATGGAAGTCCTGAATGTCATCCCACTACTGCAGTAAAAACAATTTACTTTGGTCAATTTCTTTGAGCATGAGGATGAAACTCAGGAGTCACATGTTTGTGTATTTCTTGATGTAAAGAGATACTCTTTAAAAATATCAACCTAAATCCAGGTCTGAGAAGTGACCAGACCACAGCACTTGAGTGATCATTGTACAGTGCAGTCTAGCAGAGAGAACTGAGCCGTGATCACTGCTGTAGAGTGAGGAGGGAGATGTGTTAGTGGCAGCCAGGGAAGACAGTCTACATGACTGAAACGTGCTGCTGCTCAGGCACTTTTTAGGAACATGATTTTGGACACATTGCCAGATAAATATTGTGTAATTCTTGGTAAGGTGGATGGGTATTAGCAGAAGTATCAGATTATGCATATATATAACTAAGACTGCATGTTGATAATTCAGCCCTTCGAAAATGGCTTAGTTTCTTTCTTCCCTTTTTATTACATAAAAGGATGTTGCTTCAAGAGTGGCGTTGAAGTAAAGAAAGTTAAATGGAAAACAAAAGGAAAGAAACATAAGTCTTCTTAGAATAGTTATATTTTGAATATGTTATGAAGGGTCTTCAATTTTGGCTTTTATGGATAGCATTAAGGAAACTTCTTTACAGGTTTTAAAGGCAACTGGGTATTATTGATTGTTATAGATCTGTGATACTTTGTAGCATGGACTTTTCCAATTTTCAAAAATTTCATTTATTATTAGGAATGTAGTACACAAATACTATTAACAGTTTAGTGATTTATGTGTGTTGGGAATTACTTGTGTTTTATGGTCCTTAATAGAATTGTGCATATCTGGTGTTCTTATTTTGAGAAAGAACTTCCAGGGTTCAGTTGTAGAACACTTGGCTATCATGATCACTGATAGACAAACTTTAATATTAATTTAAAAGCAATTTTAGTATATTTACTTTGAAAAGATTGTTAAAAATACAAGATCTGTGTTTAAGCAAGTGTGAGTAGGACATTCCTAAGTATGCTACGTTGTGATGTATATCACAGTGATAAAGATACTGAGCTTTTTATCCAGCCTTGTAGTAATTACAGGAGTAGAGGAAGCATGTAATTGAACTCAAGGGCAACAAACTTCATTTCTTGTCATGATAGGAATTTGGAATACGTTTTAGCCAAGGTTTTTTTTTTTTTCCTTTTCCTTTAAATTGTTTTAAAGATGCCTATATTAGCTAGCTACCAAGAATTAGAGACTCAGTTGTGAACTGTGGTGGTGCACATCTGTAAAGACAGCCTGGATGGTTATGGATTATTCTTTTTTCCTTATCTCAGTAAAAAAAATAAAAAACAAAAAACAAAAAACCCCCCACAAAACCTCAAACAAGTCTGTTAACAAGATATTTTTTAGTTGAAACTGCATTAAATAGAAAATAGTGGTGTAGAGAAGCTTGTGAATGTTTAAAAAGGTGCTTGTTTTCCCCATTTGCAGGTTCTATACAGAGTAATGAGATGCGTGACGGCTGCAAACCAAGTGTTTTTTTCTGAGGCTGTGTTGACAGCTGCTAATGAGTGTGTTGGTGTTTTGCTCGGCAGCTTGGATCCTAGCATGACTATACATTGTGACATGGTCATTACATATGGATTAGACCAACTGGAGAATTGCCAGACTTGTGGTACCGATTATATCATCTCAGTCTTGAATTTGCTCACATTGGTATGTGAATTACTGTTTTTGTTTTTAAATCGTTTATGTCTTTAAGTTGATGTGAGAGAAAGAAAGAGCTTTGCTTCTTGTGTTTTAAGTAAGGGCTTGCATTTTAAAGAATCCTTTGATAATTCTCATTTTTCTAGTTCAGTATGGTTTTTTCCCTAGTAGCAATTTGCATTTAGTGTCTGGTAGCTCACTTTAGTCTAACTTCTCTAACTTTGTATTTATGACATGTCCCCATTTTCCTGAGACTCAGTAGTGCTCCTGAGGGAGCATTCTCCTTATGGGAGAATGTATTTGACTACATTTAAAGACCTGCTTATATTTGATTTCTTAGAAAAAAACTTATATGATTTCTCTTTAATTTCTCTTTACTTTATTAGCCATATAGCCGCTTTCTTTGAAATCTAATGGTATAGTGAGTTTTTATACTTAGTACTCAGCTCCTGTAATTAGAAACACATGGCCTGTCTTCTTCACTGTAGGCCGCTAATTGTCTCTTCCGGGAACACTGTCCAATTTTAGAATTGTAAAGATCTCCAGATCCTTTTACTTTCTCCCTAGTTTTGCCTTTTTAAAGAATTGCCAACTTTAGATTGACATTTTTTCCACTGGTAATGTGCATTTAAGGTTCTTCCTTGCCTCTTTGTAACTTAAGTAAGCTTATTTTAAAATTTTGTTCATTTAGATTGTTGAGCAGATAAATACAAAACTCCCATCATCCTTTGTAGAAAAGCTTTTTATACCATCATCTAAACTACTATTTCTACGATACCACAAAGAAAAAGAGGTAAGTAATACATTGATAACAGCAAGTGGATTCTTTTTGACATTAAACTTTTGTTGCTTAGTAGACTATGTCACTGTGAAATAATACTTGATGCTGAATATAAACTGGTTACAATGAATACTTTTGGTTAATACTTATTATCATACTAAGTACTGTCATGACTGATAAATTCTTACAAAGACAAATTGAGTGACAATCTTGGAATTTTGGTTTCTTTTAAAAAAACATAGAAACATTGTAGGAATTTACTTTCGTTTTAATCTTAGGTATGGGGCTGCTTCAGATTGTCCATAGCAGCTGACTGTGATTTGTCTTGTGCTCTAGTAGTGACATGATTTTTGCCAGCTCCAGATACTTTCTGCCATTGTGTAACATTTGGAATTCTGGGGACTTTTCATAGGATATATAAATGAGAGGCTCTGAGAGGTTGGGTGAGTTGTTGGTTTGTTGTTGGTGGTCATGAACAAAGAAGAAATGGTAAGAAGAAATTAAATATCCTGACTGTAGATCAAACTTGCCCTAAGGAACCTGACATCTCTAATGAGCAGAAAGTAGTCTTAAGGATAATGATGCCTTCTTTAGGATGCCTGACTTTATTCAGGAATCTCTATTCTTTCCCCTCTCTCTCTCTTTTTTTTTAAGATTTACTTATTTATTATATGTGAGTGTCTTCAGACACACCAGATGAGGGTGTCAAATTTTATTACAGATGGTTGTGAGCCACCATGTGGTTGCTGGGATTTGAACTCAGGACCTTCGGAAGAGCAGTCAGTGCTCTTAACCACTGAGCCATCTTTCCAGGCCCCCTTTTCTCCTCTTTTATCTAGTGTTAGGATATAGTTAGTGGAGACAGGTGGAAGAAAGAAGAACCCACAGAGTTGCTAAATCCAGCGACAGATGAAGAGTCAGATATATTTCTAAGTTCAGAAGTATCGCATATTTTAAAAATAAAATTACTAGTTACTAATCAGCTGGCACTCCAAATTGACTATAGATCTTAGTAGATAGGGGGAGTTAAGCTGCTGTTTGTATATGTGTTGGCATTGACTTTAAAACAAGATAAGATTTGTCAGTGCTCCTTGAAAATCTCACATTAGCAGCATTTGAGAGCATTCTTTATTATAAGTTCATAGAGCTTTGTTTAAAAAAAGAAGTAACCTACACACAGGTTCCTTAAAGTTGGTCTTCTGAAATGAACCTTTTGGGTGTTATGGACCTTGTCTAAATCTTGAAGGGTCATCTCCCTTGTGTGCTGCATCGTCTATCACTAAAAATTGGTCAAGGACCTAAAAAGAAAACATCCAACAGCGACATCGAGTACGACAAATAGTTCGTCACGAGTCGAACTTCTTATAAGGACAAGACCTCTGACGGATATTTAATTAAAACCCTCTTTACTGAACACGTGATTTGTTAGACGATGTGTCAGAGGTCGAAGGACTACGGACAAGACTCTATAAACATGAGGCTTTTCAGAATCATGTGTTCAACATTGACAATGCCAACTTTGTAGTTATATTTGATCTCAGTGCTCTGACTACAATTGGAAATGCCAAAAACTCATTAATTGGGGTAAGTCTTTAATTTTATAGACTTTGTTATTATGTTGTTATTTATTTATGTATTTGTTATTTATGCATTTTGTATTATTTCTGGTTTTGAGGCAGAGTTCTGCTTTCTGGCCCAGGTGGGCCTTGAGCTCACTGTGTTCTTGGCTTTAGCATTCTGAGTCCTGGGATTACTGGTATATCCATGCATGCATAACCTCTCTCTACCCTTCCATACCTCATTTACTTCTTTTTTCCACAGATGCTCCTTTCTCCCTGCTATTTCACCTTACCTTTGATATCTGTTGGAAACTTCCTTTCTTCTACACCTCTGTTTTATTTTTGAGGAATTCATGTCCTATATAGATTGGAGAAGGTTTATGGTCTCCGATTTGTCAGTCAGAGATAGCAATGGATGTTGCAGTTAGTCAGATGGAGCATTGTGTCCTAGAGGAAATGAGATGGGTGGAAAAGGCTCAGGGAGGCAGAATTTCTAGCTTTGTCATTGAACAAGATACCTTACCATTTGCAATGTGCTGATGATTGAGGAAATACAGGCTCTATGGTATCAAAAAGTAAAAAGGGCTTTGCTTAAACCAGACATCAGCTAACTGATCCTTTGCCCCAGACTTAGTTGTGTACCTGCTTCTTATTTGTGTTTTAAATAGCTTGATTGAGATATACTTCACATAGCATACAATCCCTTCTTACATTGTACTAGTGTTTACTGACTTGATTGCACACGTGGTTGTGAACATTATCATGATGTACTCCTTTCATAAAGAAAGCTATATTAGAGGCAGCTTTTATGGCATTCCTTGTTTTGGCTGATGATGCCTCATGACAGTGGAATAGTTGAGAAGTTGCTGGGTTAAACAGAGATGCCACCTGGCTGCAGAACCTAACTTGAGAAACTATTTGGTGAGGACACCAGCTTTGTGTATTAGATAATTTCCAAGTTTCAGGCTATCACTTTTAGGGTTTCAGTGTCTAAGCACACTTGATTCCAAAAGTAGACTGTTCATCTATACATGTGTGTCTTGGAGCCATAACTATACTTGGTTTTTACCTTGGCAGATGTGGGCACTGTCTCCAACTGTATTTGCACTGCTGAGTAAGAATTTGATGATTGTGCATAGTGACCTGGCTGTTCACTTCCCTGCCATTCAGTATGCGGTGCTCTACACCCTGTATTCCCATTGTACCAGGTACTGTGCTCACAGGTCCTCAGAATTAAAAAAAAAAAAAAAAAAAGCAGGAATGTTTTGTTTCTTGACTTTGCTGACTTTTTGATGACAGCTGAAAAGATGGTCTCTGCTTTCTTTTCCAGGCACGATCACTTCATATCCAGTAGTCTCAGCTCTTCATCCCCTTCCTTATTCGATGGTGCGGTGATTAGTACTGTAACTACAGCCACAAAGAAACATTTCTCAATTATATTAAATCTTTTGGGAATATTGCTAAAGAAAGATAATCTTAACCAGGACACAAGGTACCTAAGTAATTTTTAAAAATAATATTTAATTCCTAAGTTTATTAATTTATTGTAATTTGAGGCTAAGAAATGTAGATTATAGTTTCATTGTGAAGCATCTGATTTGATTCTGTTACTTGATTTCTGTGTATCCTGAAGGGCTGTACTTTGGTGAGCTTTTCCAGTGGCTGCTGCTTTTCAGACACAATATCATGATACAGAAACAGAATTCTTTAGATTTTGCTTTTTATTTACAGACTTAGTTACTTATTAATTATATGTTTTTGTGCATCTCTCTGTTTGCAAGTGAGTGCAGTGCTCTTGGAGGCTTGTAGTGTTAGATTCCCCTGGAGCTGGAGTAGCAGTGTTGTGAGCTGGCTTATGTGGGTGCTGGAAACTTGAAAGGGCAGTGGCCACTGAGCAGCCTCTCCATATCCACTTTTCAAGAAAAAAATCTTTAAAGTTATTATTACTACTTTTGTTGCTTGAAAAATAAAAAGAAACTGATAGAAGAGAGTATCTTGTTCTTGTTTTGTTTTAATGTAAAGCCAACTTTATTTTATGTTTCAGGAAATTGTTAATGACATGGGCTTTGGAAGTGGCTGTATTAATGAAGAAGTCTGAAACATATGCACCTTTATTCTCCCTTCCATCTTTTCATAAATTTTCCAAAGGCCTTTTAGCCAACAGTAAGAGACTTGTTTTAATTTTGTTTACCTTTAAAATAATACTGGTTAGCAGAAGGTAGTTAGATCAACCCTTGAGGATGTGAAGATGCATAGTCCCTATTGCAGTGCCATTCATAGTAGATTAGATTTCATTCTTAGTATTTGAAAAATAATTGAATTGCCAGATTTTCAATCTTATATGTTAGCTTATCCCATGAAGTTGAAAATCTTTTCTTAGAATAAGGTTTACATGTGGAATGGTCAACTTGATTTTGTTGAGTACTAATTTCCTAGGTATTACTGTCAGAAAGGATTCCAGGCAAGAGTAGGGCATAGTCCATAGTTGGTGCTGTCTGTTAGATGAGTAAGTGGGTGAATGAATGAATGGGTTCAATAGATACATACACCTTTGAGTGTGTAGTGTCACTGAAAGTAACTTTTCCTTTTTAATAATAGCTCTTGTTGAAGATGTGAATATCTGCTTGCAAGCATGTAGCAGTCTCCATGCTTTGTCCTCTTCCTTGCCAGATGATCTGCTACAGAGGTACGGAGGAGAGACCACATCTTTGACTCTGAATATACTGTACATGGGAATACTACCACNTTTTTTTTTTAATTATTTATTTTTGTTTTGTGTCTGGATTTTTTTGTGTGTGTGCATCTCTGTACCACCACATGCTGCCTACTGTGTCCACTGAGATCAGGACAAAGGTGTTGAATCCCTTGGAACTTGAATCACAATTTGTTGTTACTGCTGTTTTTTTTAAATAAAGATTTATTTATTTTATATACATGAGTACACTGTAGCTGTCTTCAGACAAACCAGAAGAGGGCATCAGATCCCATTATGGATAATTGTGAGCCTCCTTGTGTTTGCTGGGAATTGAACTCAGGACTTCTGTAAGAACAGCTTGTGCTCTTAACCGCTGAGCCATATCTTCAGCCCCCACCATACGTTTCTGAGCTGCCTTGTGGGTACTAGAAACCAAACCCATCTCCTCTGCAGACCAAGAAGTACCCTTATTAACTGAGTCATCTGTAACCCCATTAGTTGAGATATTTATTTATTTATTGATTGATTGATTGCTTTTGATTAAGCTGATTTTGGGAACATTTGTTTCATTTTTGATGGGTTTCAGTTTTCCCAGGGTAGCCTCTAACTTCTTGTGTAGCCAAGGAGAATCCTAAACTACCTCCTCCTCCTCCTCTTCCTCCTCCTCCTCCTCCTCCTACTACTTTTTAAAAAAAGATTTATTTATTTATTGTATGTAAGTACGCTGTAGCTGTCTTTAGACACACCAGAAGAGGGCCTCAGATCTCATTACAGGTGGTTGTGAGCCACCATGTGGTTGCTGGGATTTGAACTCAGTACCTCTGGAAGAGCAGTCAGTGCTCTTAACCACTGAGCCATCTCTTCAGCCCCTACCATTACTCTTTTTTACTTAGTCCTACTACTTCTTTTTCTTTCCTTCCTTCAGAGTGCTGGGATTACAAGTATGCATCACAGTGTTCAGTTTGTTGGCAAACCTAGAGCTTTGTGTATATTGGGCAAGCATTCCACTGCCTGAGCTACACCCTCAGTGTACACCCTTTTTCTCTTTTCTCTCTTCTCTCTTTCTCTTTCTCTCTCTCTCTTTCTCTCTTTCTCTTTCTCTCTCTCTCTTTCTCTCTTTCTCTTTCTCTCTTTATTTCTCTTTCTCTTTCTCTTTCTCTCTTTGTCTTTGTCTTTCTCTTTTCTTTCGTCCTGGGTATGTATGTATGGCCTAGGTTTGTAGTCCAGGCTGTACTTGAACTCACGATCTTCCTGCCCTCCAAGTTCTAGGATTATAAATGTGTACTAGCAGTCTTTTTAAAAATAGATTTTACTTAGTGAATGTGCAAGCCTGGGTTTGTGTGCATATATGTGTATTTGTCCCCTGTTGTTAGATTCCTGGGACCTGGAGTTAATGGGCAGTTGTGAGCCGTTGTGTGGGTATTGGGAACTGAACTCAGGTTCCCTGGAAGAGCACCAAGAAAGAGCAGCAAATACTCCTAACATTGAGCTATCTCTTTAGCCCTCTGTACCAACAATTTGATAACTTTTAAGATTCTAAAATTTCAACATTATAATCTCCTTCCTCTTGTGTATGTGCATTTTGTCTTTAAAGATAGATTCTCACTACATAATCTTAACTATGTCTTGAATCTGCTTTACAGACCAGGCTGACCTTGAACTCCAGAATCTGCATGCCTCTGTCTCCTGAATACTAGGATTAAATACGTGGACCGCTATGCCTGGTGTCCTCTATTCCATTTTTAAGCCTTGGTTTTGTTTGTGCTTTTAGATATGTACAGTATCCCATTAATAGAACCTGCTACCCTTTCTCCCAAAACACGTTAAATGATAATAATGACTGTTTTCTGTTGACAGCAATAACAATCACACAGAGATTCAGGAGATTTCTCTAGCATTGAGAAGCCACATGAGTAAAGCACCAAGTAACACGTTCCACCCTCAGGACTTTTCTGATGTCATCAGTTTCATTTTGTATGGAAACTCTCACCGAACAGGGTAAGACTCTTTCATTAGAAAAAGGTACTTCACTTAAAAAGACTAGAATGATAATTACACCCAGATTTGAGAAAATATTATCTGAGGTGCCAAATTGGAAGGCAATATTTTTTGTTAGCTCACTTTGGTTTTCATCAGGTTTAGAGAGAGTACTGCTTTGAAGATTGTATTTTTATCAACAAAAATGGGCTGTGACATTCACTGATGATTGACAGTTGACTGATCTGATTAACATGAATCCATTGGAGGGAGGGTTGGAGGTGACAATATTGTCAAAATGTTCAGTTATAGTGGATGAAATGTAACCTGGCAGCCAAATTGTTATGAGCTGTGCACCCCGGCCTATTCTCTGATGGAGTTTTCTTTTGGTATGAAAAGTTGGTCCTTACTCCCATGTACCTTGCACTTGTTTTGATTATTAAAATGAAGTTGTCATTGTCTGTTACATATGAAACTACTTTTCCCAGGAAGGACAATTGGTTAGAAAGATTGTTCTATAGCTGCCAGAGGCTGGATAAGCGTGACCAATCCACAATTCCCCGCAATCTTCTAAAGACAGATGCTGTCCTTTGGCAGTGGGCTATTTGGGAAGCTGCGCAGTTTACTGTTCTTTCAAAGTTGCGAACCCCATTGGGCAGAGCTCAGGACACATTCCAGACAATTGAAGGTAACCAACAATTTAGCATTCTTCAAAATTTGTGATGCAGATGACTTTCTAGGTTTTTAACTTTAGAAACCATGGCTTTCTTATACTGATAGAGATTTCAGAGGTTTTTTTTTTTTTTTTTTTTTTTTTTTTCTTCTTCTTCGAGACAGGGTTTCTCTGTATAGCCCTGGCTGTCCTGGAACTCACTTTGTAGACCAGGCTGGCCTCAAACTCAGAAATCCGCCTGCCTCTGCCTCCCGAGTGCTGGGATTAAAGGCGTGCGCCACCACGCCCGGCTCCAGGGTTTTTTTTTTTTAATTGAATAATTTCTATATCTTTTTTGATCAGGTTTGTTAGTTATGTGCACATCTGCTTTTGTTCAAAAGCTTAGGGGATTATATGGACAAATGTTTTCCTCAGAAAGTGAGAGATTTTTAACTTTTGCTTTTTCTTTTAAATTGGTGAATATATAAATAGGATATCTGGTAAGTTGATTTACTAAGAGTTTTCTCTGATTCAGAATGTTGCTGTTTTGTTTTCAGGTATCATTAGAAGTCTTGCAGCCCACACACTAAACCCTGACCAGGATGTTAGTCAGTGGACCACTGCAGATAATGATGAAGGCCATGGAAGCAATCAGCTTAGACTTGTTCTTCTGCTCCAGTATCTGGAGAACCTGGAGAAATTAATGTATAATGCCTATGAGGGATGTGCCAATGCATTAACATCACCTCCCAAGGTTGGTGTTGTGGAATAGTGGTGCTTTCTAATAGATTGTGAAACCTGGTGGGGGGTGCATATGGCTGAGATCACAGTCCATCTGGATTCTGTTTAAGTGTATTTAAGGCATCTTCACTGTGATTGGAACTAGTCCTGAGTCCTTTTCTTTTTCTTTTTTTCTTTTTTTTAAAGGTCATTAGGACTTTTTTCTATACCAATCGACAGACTTGCCAAGACTGGCTCACTCGGATCCGCCTTTCCATAATGAGAGTTGGATTGTTGGCAGGTCAGCCTGCAGTGACAGTGAGGCACGGCTTTGACTTACTTACTGAAATGAAAACAAATAGTCTAACTCAGGTAATGTGGTGTATTTGGGATGTATTTTAACTGATTGTAGGAATTTGAGTTTGGTCTCTGATGGAGTTACATATAGATATATAGCATTCTCCCTCTCCTCTCCTCCGCCCCCGCCCCAATACATATAGATATCTATAGATAAGTTTACATTAGTTCTTTTTCTAGGCTTTATCCAGCATCTTACAAAAATGTTGACTTTTCCATTACAAACTTTGCATCCCATTACTTTTCCATTACTGACCATAAAATTTACTTATATTTTCTACACAGAACATGTTAAAAATATACTTTAGGAATAGTAAGGAATTTGTCTGTGGAATACATTATAATGTGTGGGAAAATTCTTTAATTAGGTCCAGAATAGATGCTTTGTGATGATTCTTAAGCTATCTAAGCTAAATATTGTGAAAATTATTGTTAAATATATATAGATTGTGAACAGATGTTGTAAGTTCAGTAGAGAATTGAATTTCAGTGGTATCAAGAGATATGTGATTAATCTTTTGCCTGCTGTTTTCAGGGGAGTGAATTGGAAGTAACTATCATGATGGTGGTAGAAGCACTGTGTGAGCTCCATTGTCCTGAAGCTATACAGGGAATTGCTGTCTGGTCATCTTCAGCTGTTGGTAAAAACCTTCTCTGGATTAACTCAGTGGCCCAGCAGGCTGAAGGGAGGTAAGCTAGAAGGAAAGAAATAAGTAATGGTATTTTTATGTCCAAATTCTTTGTATTGTATAATATTGAAAATGGCTTTGTCCTCTTTGAGCATTGTACTATAATCACCTTAGTAGGAGGCATTTTTCATTTGGTTTTTGATTAGCAGCCACATATGAATGTCTCATTTAAGTCAGAGGTTACGAGAAATCATACTGGAAAGCAAGGTCTTTCAGCTTCATAAGTAGTTTTAACATGATTTTTGATTGAAAAACCTTCCGTATTAGACTCTGGTGTGATACTGTGTGTACTGGAGTGTTTGCTCACAACTCTGTGGATTGATTACATGTGCAGATTGATTCAGTTTTGATTGAAGGGCATACCTCATACATTTAAGTAGTTCTTAGAAATTTGGAGAGAGAAATAACCACTTAAATTTGGAAGAATAAATAACCTGGTATCTGCAGGTTTTGGTGTGCCTATAAAGCTCCATTTGTTATGTGGGTAGTGTCTTCCTCTGCTACAGAAACAGCAGTATACCTATGGAGCTGCGTAGCTTTTCTACACAACAATATTCTAAAACATCTTGCTGTGGTAAATATTCCACAATCTGATTTTTCTTAATTGATACTGCTATATATTTGTGAATACTTTGACATACTTTATTTGTGGACATCAAAGTTGTTATTGTTTGTTTCCACTAGTTATTCTATACTGTCTTGGTGTGAGACAGAGATCTAATTTCCTCCTCCAAATAACTGACTCATTGTCTTGCAATTCATTGAGTAATTCCTTCTCTCGTCATTAATTCTTTTAGGATTGAGATACATTTGAGTAATTTTTTTTTAAGAAATAAGGCTTCTATATTTGCATTTAAGGTTTGAAAAGGCCTCTGTGGAGTACCAGGAGCACCTGTGTTCCATGACAGGTGTTGATTGCTGCATCTCCAGCTTTGACAAGTCTGTTCTCACGTTGGCCAATGCTGGACGTAACAGTGCTAGCCCCAAACACTCTCTAAATGGTGAGCATTCAGTGCTTACATTTAAAATAGCCAAAGCTACCGTTCATTTGTGCAGGTAAACTTCCAGGAGTTTACCTTCTTTTCATGGTATAGTAACAGTTCTCAATTTTGTCTTTTTTTTTTTTTTTTTTTTTTTTAAAAAAAAAAACCCTTTCAGGTGAATCCAGAAAAACTGTGCTATCCAAATCAATTGACTCTTCTCCTGAAGTTATCAACTACTTAGGGAATAAGGCATGTGAGTGCTATATCTCTATTGCTGACTGGGCTGCTGTGCAGGAGTGGCAGAACGCAGTCCATGACTTGAAGAAGAACTCCAGCAGCACCTCACTCAATCTGAAAGCCGATTTCAACTATATCAAGTAAGGGCTGCATTTGCCAGTTACGGGTCTGTGTTGTCTGCCCTGTCAATAAGTAGCCTTCCTCAGTAGTGAGAAATACCAAAATTGGTTATATTTATAACAGGAAGCTAACAGACAAGGAAGAAATCTGCTTAATGGGAAGATAGAGTCATTATATATAAAAAGGCAATGCTTTAGAGAGGCTCACACAGGAGAGCTGTGTTTCTGAAGTACTGTTGAATAGTTGAAGACATTTTGTTTTAACGATGAGTTTGTGAACATCTATATTATTTTTCTTATATGATTATATTATATTCCTCTTTATCATTCTCAAAATTGGGAATTTACTGCATTTTAGTCACGTGGCTGGTAGGGCAAAGCTCATCAGAGTTGGCTTGCTGTCACCTTCCTGAAAACAATCTGTGTAGCAGGACAAAAAACTGTTTTTAGCTCTTCAAAATGGAGAGTGAAGAAACAGGAGAAAACACCTTGACAAAACATTAAGTAGACTTATCTTTTCTGTGTCTCAAGGAAAGCAGTTAGTCATAGACAGTTTAGGATAGCTGTGGTAGATTAGAGTTAGGGCAGAAGAAATCAAAATAGTAAATTTTGTTTTGTTTGGAAGAGGAGGGCAGCTGAAAGTCAAAAACTGTAGATTAGTGGAAACATGAGGATCCAGCCACCAGAAAACCCAGGGTCTTGTTTTGGTCACTAGACACGAACAGTTTATCAGCAGCCAGCACTGTCTCACTTGAGAAACAACTGGTTATACTGGTGTAGGTTGGAGCAGGAGTTGGGTAAGGCAGCCGATGAACATTTCTATTGCTGTTTTTAGACCTAGTGATAAGAGGGACCAGTGAGAAAGGCAGATAAGGAGAGCATGGGAGTTGGGGTGGGCCAGGGGTGGGTGAGTGTAGGCAGTAATCTCAGCACTTGAGAAGTAGAGTCAGGACTTTCATCCTTAGTTATATGAGTGAGTTCCAAAGCAATGGAAAGTTTGTCTTACAAACGATAGGAGAGTTTGAGAACATAAATCTTCCTCCTGATTGGAGAGTATCTGTGGCAGGACCGTGGAGTAGTGTGAGCTTAGTATCTGTGGCAGGACCGTGGAGTAGTGTGAGCTTAGTATCTGTGGCAGGACCGTGGAGTAGTGTGAGCTTAGTATGACGGAGGCATCTCATTTTGGCATTGGAGCACCAGGGCCAGAGGAAATGGCTGCAGATAAGAAAACAGAAAATTGGAATTCTTTCGGGGAGGGTAAATGAGTCACCTACAAAACAGGATCTCAGTGAAGGAGTCAGGGCTAAGGTGCAAAACTTAGATGATAGGAGACTTCATAGGAAAGAATGTAGGCTCTCGGTGGGGAGAAAGGCCAGCTGGCTGGATGCAGTGGCTTGGAGAGAACAAGGATTGAAGACATTGTAGAGTCTACTGCCAGTGTATTAACAGGCACCCAGTTCACTCACTACAGAAAGATGAAGGAGACAAAGGGCAAGCAAGCTCAACTGGTTGTCATAGCTAGGACCATGTTTTCCTGTTTTCCCTTCATTGCAGCATGGGAGCCACATCAAGGTAAAATGGTGCTTTGCTTGTAAATGCCATTTCTCTAGATGGCTGCTTTCTTCCAGTGTTTGTTCTCCTTGCAGCCCCCAGTGGTTATACAAGCTGGTAATGCCTAACACAAACTGATAGATATTTTAATTGCAGGTCACTGAGCAGCTTCGAGTCTGGAGAGTTTGTTGAATGCACTGAGCAGTTGGAATTATTACCAGGAGAAAATATTAATCTGCTTGCTGCAGGGTCAAAAGAAAAAATAGGTATTTGGAAATGGTTTTAATTTTTTTCATTACAAGATTATTCATTATCTTTCCCTAGGAAAGTTAATGTCTGTTTATTTGGAGTCCTAGACTATTTGTAAGTTTCTGTTTATTTGGAGTCCTAGACTATTGTAAGTTTCTGTATATTTATATGGAGACCTAGAGTATGCAAAGAAATAGAATTAGGGTTGTGCTAGTAATAGTTGATAAAGCAAATGAAAAATGGCTCAGTTAGAACTAAACTAGAAAGATGTGATATTGATACTTTGAGATGAATGTAGACATTTAACTTGACAAAGTACAAAGCAGTGTTTTGGCTGCAGTTTTTATCTTGATAAGCACACTGCATACTGCTTTGTGACATTCAGACGTCTGCTGTGTTTTTGATGTTTGTCCCTTCGAGAGTAGGCTGCATTTTGTAAGGCTCTCAAGTACCTCTGGAGAGCTACACAAACACACCAGGATCATTTTGATGAAAAGGCAGTTTGCTTCTTGACTTAATATGTCAGTTTTGTTTCCATGTAATTAACCTTTTGTTTACATTTTTGAAAAAGCATTCAATTTTAAGAATGAGAGAAAATTTTATTTTATTTTTTATTAATTTTCCTTTCTGAAATTTTGGTGTGTGTGTCTCTCTCTCTGTGTGTCTGTTCCCTTGGAACTCAGTATGTCGACTTTGCCTGAATTAATGAGATCCTCTTACCTCTGCCTCCTGACTGCTGAGCTCCACTGTACCCGGTGGTTTGGTTTCTTATAGGAGGTGCTAAATTAGTGGGTTGACTTGTTAAAGAGTATTCATCTCTGAACTTAATTTCAAGTCTATAATAATTATAGTTTACTTGTTTTAGAATTATTTTAGTTTTCCTGGTATAAGTGAATTTGGCTACACTTACTTAGTTAAGGATATACAAAAAAGATTTAGGAGCTTGCTCAGTCACTAAAATGCTTGTCACACAAGCATGAAGAGCTGAGTATACGATCTGTCAAAAAGCTTTGTATGATTGGAAATGCTTGTAATCCCAGTGAAAAGCAGGTAGGTAGAGTAGGGTGGCCAATGAGAGACTGTCTCAAAACAAAGATAGATAATATTCAAGGAAGAATATCAGAGGTTGACCTCTGGCCTCCAGATGCACACACAGTGTACACCACTAAATAAGTAAAAAAGTGGGCTTAAATTTCATGAACTAAAGAGGAGGAAAATTCACTGAAATGGTTAAATCCTTTTTAGAATCAAGTTTTAGTCTATTTTTGAGCAAAGTATGGATGTAAAAAGGGTGAAAATAGGTTGCTTGTTAGTCTTTGCGCTTTTAAGGGCAGGTAATTCTTAGAGTCAGGAAGTATAATATTATGTTAAATAATGCTGTTTATATTGTGATCTGAAATGCTTTATGTCTAACTACCTATCCTAAATGGAAGGAAGCTTTCATTAATGATAATTAAGTATTGCTAGAATATATTAATACTTTTGTATATTAGGATCAAATTAATTTATCTAACTTTCTTAGATATGAAAAAGCTGCTTCCTAACATGCTAAGCCCAGACCCACGGGAGCTTCAGAAATCCATTGAAGTCCAACTGTTGAGAAGCTCGGTTTTCCTGGCAACTGCTTTAAACCACGTGGAACAAGATCAGAAATGGCAGTCCTTAACCGAGTGAGTCTCTAGTGTACATTGGCTGCAAGGGATGCTGTGATTGGAACTATAGATGTGCAGAAACCCCTAAAAGTATATGTCTTACTTTGCTCACAGTCTACTATAGAACAGGCTACTTTTTCTTTCTATGACCCCTGATTTTTGTTGCCAAATGATAATGCCTTAGTGACTTGATGTTAATGACTACAAGCTGAAGAATGTTAATTGACAGCAAATACATTCTTTCAGAAATGTGGTAAAGTACTTGAAGCAAACCTCGCGCATTGCTATTGGACCACTAAGATTGTCTACTCTAACGGTGTCACAGTCCTTGCCAGTACTGAGTACCCTGCAGCTATACTGCTCATCTGCACTTGAGAACACAGTTTCTAATAGACTTTCAACAGAGGTATGTAGATTATTTGTTGTTTTGTTTTTGCTTTTTCCTTACATTTTTAAAAAATTTAGTTTTTGTCTATGAATGTTTTCCCTGCATGCATGTCTGTGTACCACTTACATGTTTGGTGCCTTTAGAAACTGGAACAGGGCATTGGATCCCTTAGGATTTGAGTTGCTGATGGGAGTGAGCCACCATGGCGGTGCTGGGAATTTTTTTTTTTTAAATTTTAAAGATTTATTTATTTATTATATGTAAGTACACTGTAGCTGTCTTCAGAAGAGGGAGTCAGATTTTTGTTACGGATGGTTGTGAGCCACCATGTGGTTGCTGGGATTTGAACTCAGGACCTTTGGAAGAGCAGTTGGTGCTCTTAACCGCTGAGCCATCTCACCAGCCCTGGTACTGGGAATTTAACATGGATCTTCTGAAAGCAACAAGTGCTCTTAACCACTGAGACATATCTCCATCCTTGAAGTGTATTTTTGTAAGCATTTTCTGTGAGTATTAATAAGATAGTATAGATCAAAATCTTCATTTTCTCAGTTTTTAAAGTAGAATTTATAATTGAATAAATTGGTGAACACAGAACTCTAAAATATATTTCTAGACAGATTTTCTTTTGTTTCTTTTTTAGAATAATTTTAATTTTATGTACATTAGTGTCTTGTCTGCATGTATATCTGTATTGAGGATGTTTGATCCTTGAATTACAGACAACAGTTTTGACCTTTTGGTTTTTCTTATAGGTAAATTTTGGATTTGACTCTAAATAGAGTAAGCGTCAACCAAAGAGAGAACCTAGGCAAAGGAGTTGCAATCTTGGAAAATTCTAGAATCAGTAGTTTAATGCTTTTCTCGAATTCTGGCTTATAGTAAAAGATGTTTTCACAAATGTACTTTATTTAGTAAATATACTGACAAATTGTATTTAATATCCTGGATTTATTTAATAAAACAAAGGTTTTCTGTTTGGGTGTGGCTTGGTTTCTTTTTTAATGCTTTAATTTTATACTACAACCAAGGCAGCTTATAAAAGAAAGTATTTGATTTGAAGCTTATAGTTTCACAGCTTATAGTTTCATTCTTGATGACAGACCATAGACATGGCTGCTGAGACCGTAGGTTTTGATTTCTGAGTTGGAGGCAGAGTGAGTGAGAGACACTGAATGTTGAAACCTCAAACCCTACCCTCATTTACTCTATTCCTTCTACAAGACCATATCCTTATCCTTTCCAAACAGTTCTACTAGTTGGGACCAAGAATTCAAATATATGAACCACAGGTTGCAAGAGATATGGTGGAAGGTTGTAGGAAAGTTGGAATAGCTCTAAAGGCTGTAGTCTATCCTGAGCTTATTAGGTGAGATTTTTTTACACAAGTGTTTGTCTTTGTGGCAGGACTGTCTTATCCCACTCTTTAGTGATGCTCTTCGCTCATGTAAGCAACATGATGTGCGGCCATGGATGCAGGCACTGAGGTATACCATGTACCAGAATCAACTGTTAGAGAAAATTAAAGGTAACATATTCTCTCCCCCCCCCTCCTCCCCTTCCCTCCCTTCCCCTCCCTTCCCCTCTCCTCCTCCTCCCCTCCCTATTCTCATCTCTTGCACCAACCCCTTACGGAACTTACTGTGTAGACCAGGCTGTCTTCAAACTCAGAGATCCACCTGCCTTTCAAGTATTGGGATTAAAGGCACATGCTTCTTCTTCGTCCGATTTATTTTTCTTAAAGTTAGCTTCACTGAGATGTAAATTACACATTTGTGTGCAGTTTGAGTTTTCTTCCATCTTCCTCTGTGTACCCAGAAAATCCTGTGTCTCTGTTCATTTTCTTACTATTGCCCCATCTCAGGCAGTTGATGAATTGCTTTCTATCACTGTAAATTAGATTTATCTTTGCTATGTCTTTACATAAATGGAATTGTACTGCATGCTACTATATTTGGTGCCTCTAGCTTACAGGATATTTTAAAGGGTTTTCCATGTTAACTTGTTAATCAAGTGGACCTTCTTTATTGTCCAGTAGTATTCCACTGTATGGATGTGCCACCATTTGTTTATTTTTCCATTCTCTGGTATGAGTTTGTTCTCAGTTTTTCTAGTTGGGTAGTTAAGCATGAAGCTGCTATGAACATTTGTATTATTTTTCTTGGTGCTTCAGCTAAAACCTGACAATAAACTTAAGGAAAGAAGGGTTTATGTTGGTTCAAAGTTCAAGGTACAGTTCATCATGATGGGGAAATCATGGAGACAGAAATGCAAGGTAGCTGGTCACACCTGCCACCAGGAAGCAGATAAATGCTCATGCTTAGTTTTCTTTCTCCTTTTTGTTCCCATAGACACTGTAATGCTTATACTGTTTTTTTGGGTGAGTTTTCCCATCTTAAAAGCTAAACCTTTTTGGAAACACCCTCACAGTTGCCTTCAGAGGTCTATTTCTGTAGTGATTCCAAATCCTGTCAAGTTGACAGAACAAACTGTTACTATATTCATGTTCAATACCACAGTCAAATCTTGGGCTATGTATCTCTTGAGTTGAAGTGTAGGAGTGAGATTGTTGCATTATTGGTTTCTACTTTGTAAATAATTCAGTATATCTTAGATAGTGGTTATGCCTTTTTTTTTTTTTTTTTTTTAGTATTTATGAACATCCTAGTTTTTGTCCTGTTCCTCTTTTTTAGTCACTGGAGGGGGTACAATTTTAGTTCATGGTTGTAGTTTGTATTTCTCTTGTGTTAGTGCATTTCCTCATTTTCTTTCTTTTTTTTTCTCCTTTTTTAAAATTAGATATTTTCTTTATTTACATTTCAAATGCTATCCCGAAAGTTCCCTGTAACCCCCCCCCTCGATTTCCTCATTTTCTTTGCACAGATACTATTGTGTGCTTTATATTTCAAATGTCTCTTGACATCTTTTGCCTGCTTTTCTTTTTTATTGGGGGAGGAGGCAAGTTCTATCTTCCTGTAGCCCTAGCACTTGCTATTCAGGCCAGGCTGGCCTTGACCTCACAGATATTTGCCTGTCTTTGCCCCTGAATGTTGGAATTACAAGTATGACCACCATGCCTGGCCTTTTCTCTATTTTTGGCAGGGTCTCACTGTGTAGCTCTGGTTATCTTTGAATCAGAAGTAGACCAGGCTGTCCTTGAACTCAGAGATCCAGTGCTCGGATTAAATGTGTATGCCACCATGTCTAGCATCTTTTCCTCATTTTTAATGAAGTAATAAGGCTTGTTTATGTGTTCTATGTACAAGTTCTTTAGCATTTAATATGTGCTACAAATGTCAAGAATTTTCAAATGCTTCAAATGAAAAATATTAGAGAACGAGTATACAAATTTTGTCTTTTTTTTTTTTAAAGGAAAGTGTCCCTTTTATTGCTATAGAATAGTACCTTGCCTCAGTTCTATAATTTTAGTTGATTATATGGTGACTAAAGTTACTGAATAAATCTTAAGTGTTAAATGTTTAGTAAATCCACTTACAAAATAGGCCTTGGAATACTAGACAGTAATTGGCATCTGCCTAAGATAGCCTCTCATTGGGTTTAAAATACTGGTTCAGCATTTGCACATTGAGGGTCCTTAGCCTGAAGCATTTCTGAGTTGCTTTCCTTTAATTTATGTGAGAATTATCCCATTTTTGAAGTGAGATATATAGAAGCTTTAGCACAGGACAGAGGCATAAACAGGGTTGAAAATACCACCATGTCTTTTCCTTGCTATATGAAACATTGGAAAGTCAGTAACCTAACATTTTGATATACGACTCCATTCCCAATCAGTTTTATTCATTAGACACAATCTAGAAGTAGTAGTTTGTACCATATACTGTGATTAGTTAGAAGATAATGGCAAGCAAGATGGGCCTTTTGTCTTCATTGTTACAACCAAGGAGATTTTAGAGTCCAGCAGGGAGAATTGAGCAGTGAATGAATGAGCATCATAGTACTGTGCTGCATGGAAGTACATATGTAGGCAGCTAAAAGGGCATGCGACAGGGATCTCTGATCTGACCATAGGAATTAGCAGGAAACTTGTGGAGGAAGTAATAACATTTCATCTGAAATTTGAGGGTAGAGATGAGAAGGGAGGGATGCGGGGTGCATTACTTAGGTAGCATATGAAGGTTAGAGACCGTATAAACAAATTCTTAGGTGACTCAGTTTACCTGACAGAGAGTAGAGCTGGGTGAGATTTTGGTGGGAGGTCAGTCAGCATAAGGCATCAGTGGAAACTCCTCACTTTGAGGGGCAGTGGAAAGAAAGGGCTCTGGGTTTTTAGGAAAAATAAAGTTCCAGGCTTACTTTTTTGTAATCACTTCAGTTGAAAGTTGTCTTGTGGATTAGAATAGGGTAAGAATGAGGCAAAGGGACCAGCTTCCTGCTGCTAAGCAAGGTACTTAGGAATGGCATTAAGGAGGGAAAAAGCAAATTATTTGTGGAAGTTGAAAGACAATTCTAATTTAATTGCCAAGCAACTGCTCAGGCTGTGGGCCTTTCTTTGAGAAAAGGTAAACAGAAAAAGGGTGCAGTTTTAACAAGCAACAGGGAATCCACTTAACACAGCTTCCAAGGCCTTTAGAATGGAGGTGTCCACTTGGCCGGTAGGACTCTGCTCTCTTCTGGGCTACACGTTTAGGAATCATAGTATTGATACGGCTTTAAAGCCACAGGATAGATGCCTTGTCCAGGGGTCAATGAAAGGGAAGGGGTCTTTGACTTATTTTACCTTTATTTATTCTTTTTCCTGCTGTTTGGACAAATTCTTCTTTTCCTCTTTCCCCTCCTCTCTCCCCTCCCCCGCCTTTCCTTCCTTTTAAATGTACTGTTTTCACCATTTAAAAAAATTTTTTATCTTATGTATATGAGTGTTTGCCTGCATTTGTATATGTATACCACGTGTGCCTAGAGGCCAGACCTGTAACTGGCATTACCAGCAGTTGTGAACCATCCTGTGGGTACTGGGAATACAACTGCCCCTGCAAGAGTAGTAGCAAATGTTCTCAACTGACAAGCTGTCTCCAGGCTCTGATGGAGGCTCTTTTCTGACAATTCCAATGTTACAAGGTTAATTTCTTGTGGAGAATGATTTTCTCTTTGCTCTAATTGGTTGTGTTTCTTCATTTAAACACTGTTCTATGCTAAGCACTGTGCTAGCTGTTGGGGTTTGAGGGTTAAGAGATGGTGAAGAAGAACATGCTTCAGAAACACTGCCTGGAGTTAAGTGAGTTGGGAACTAATGAAACATTTTCTTCTTTCCAGAACAAACAGTACCAATTAGAAGCCATCTCATGGAATTAGGTCTGACAGCAGCAAAATTTGCTAGAAAACGGGGGAATGTGTCACTGGCGACAAGACTGCTGGCACAGTGCAGTGAGGTTCAGTTGGGAAAGACAACCACTGCCCAGGACTTAGTCCAGCATTTTAAAAAACTGTCCACTCAAGGTCAAATGGATGAAAAATGGGGCCCTGAGCTTGATATTGAAAAAACCAAATTGTTATATACAGCAGGTTAGTAAACTGTATGCATGCTTCTGTGCGTGGTATAAAGAAATATTTTAGAAAAAAATTATTTCCAGATTTTGTAGAACATTTGTTTATGGCATGCTGGTGTTTTATAATTGATACTTGAGTTTCCAAAATATATAAGTTTAATAAAGTGTCCTTCAGTAAGATATGTTTTCAAAGATCCGTGATTGTTCCTGGATTCCATTGTTTCCTTTTGGGGAATGTGGTGTGCCTACTTATTTGTCTTTGTAGGAGCCATGCCTACATATAAGTTGAGTACATGTGTATGTGTGGACCAGAGGTTGACAGTGGATGTCCTTGATTGTGATCTATCTCATGTTACTGGGCAGGTTTTTTTTTTTCACTTGAACCCATATCCATTCTCAGAGAGTGCTGGGCTTGCAGGCAGTCTGTTATGCCCACCCAGCATTTATGGGGATTCAAACTAGTCCTCAGTGCTTACACAGCAAGCATTTAACCCACTGGCCCATTTTCCCAGCTCTTGAATTTTTTATTATTGTTACTATTAACAACTTTCTAGCTGGCCTGAAACCCACTATGTCAAGCAGGCTGACTTCTGCTTCCTGAGTGTTAAGATTAAAGACGTGTTACCATGCCTGCCCGACTTTATGATATTCTATTTTATTTTGTCTTAGTTTTTGTTACTTTATTTATGTGTTGAGTGCCTCCATGTGTATGTATGTACTACATACATACCTGGTACCCCAGAGGCCAGAAGGTGCTGGATCCTCTGGAACTAGAGTTGTAGGAAGTTGTTTGTTATTTGTTTTTTCCAGACAGGTTTCTCGGTATAGCCTTGACTGTACTAGAACTTGTTCTATAGACCAGATTAGCCTTGAACTCAGAGATCTACCTGCTTCTGCCTCCCAAGACCTGGAATTAAAGGCATGTACCACCACCTTGAATTTTATGTTTTTAAAAACAGAAAAATAATTACTTCATCTTGAAATAAATTATTTACCATTAAAGGTAAATTATTGTTTTATATGTATATGTATATTTCTCTCTCTCTTTTTTTTCCTGTAGGCCAGTCAACACACGCAATGGAAATGTTGAGTTCTTGTGCTATATCTTTTTGCAAGTCTGCGAAAGCTGAGTATGCTGTGGCTAAGTCAATTCTGACCCTGGCTAAATGGGTCCAGGCGGAATGGAAAGAGATTTCGGGACAGCTGAGGCAGGTGTACAGAGCTCAACAGCAACAGAACCTTTCAGGCCTTTCTACTTTGTCTAGGAACATACTCGCTCTAATAGAGCTACCATCTGCTAATACAGTTGGAGAAGAGCACCCTCGGATTGAGAGTGAGTCTACAGGTATGATTTTACTCTTTTGTTAGCTTTAAAAAATACCAACTTCATAAATGTAAAATCAGTGTTATGTTAGCTATAATTTGCCACAAAAAGTTCAACTACAAAAAGTTGCCTGGCAGTTAACTTACTGTTATGTGTCTAATCTTTCAGATGCAAGTTGTTGTCCTGACTAGATGGTATTTTTACCTTGTTTCATGAAGGAGTTAGTGTCAGGAACAGCAGACATGTAGCAATAGCTTGTATTACGTTACATATGGTTGTTGGAACATAGATTCAGGTTTCTTATTCTGTCTGACACTGGCCAAGAAATAGATGGTTGATTCATCTAAACAAATTTTTTTTTCTTTTTGAGGAGGAGAAGGGTGTTAAAGATTGAATCCAGGCTCTTGGGCATGCTAGTTATAGGTTTATTTTATTATCACACATAAAAGGAAAGGGGAAATTTCCATTTGTGTCCTAATAAACAATGTGCCTGTGAAACTGCAGTAAGTCTTTAATCCTTGTTGCTTTGACAGCAGGAGGGCTGGTCCCTGTAGAACTGTGTTCTTGGTAAAGGATCTGTGCTTCTATAAGTAGAATTTTTTCCCCTCAGAAGAGCACCACACCTCTTGTGGGGTCCCAGAAAAGCAGTTTTGTTTGTAGGGTGTCTCCTGCAAGAATGAGCAACTCCTTATAGCTATTTGGAATTAGATGAACTAGTCTGCAAACATACTATTTAAACCATTTTCAACATATAAGGGAAGCTACTACCAAGCTCCATCCCCAGTTTCTGGTTTGTTTTGTTTTCTTTTTCCTCTGTTTTTGAGATAGAGTCTTCCTATGTAGAACCACTGGCCTCAAACTCACAGAGATCCTCCTGCCTCTCTTGCCCAACTATTGGGATTACAGGAATATACCACCACACTCATCAGCTTTATATTTCTTTTGAGATAGTATCTTCCTTCCTACAGAGCCTAGCTGTTCTTACACTCAAAACTTTCCTTCTTGAGTGTCCTAAATGCTGACTTATAAGGAGGTGGCACTGTCTCCCTCTCCTGCCCCTGCATTCCCCCACCTCCATGTTTGTGCATTTTACTACTTACAGACTCTGTGGCTCATGCATGTTATGTAGATATTTTATTGACTTATTAATCAGTTTGGGAGATAACTAATCTTTTAACTGACACAGGAGAATACACCTCCATTTTATGCTGAAGCTTGGGGTTTAAATTTTGTTTTTGTTGTCCACTAGTTTTTATAATTAATTCTAGTGTATATGTTAACTGGGTCTTTATATTCATAAGGGATAGTAGGTCTTAAAATCAGTGTATGTCATGGCATATGAACTCATTAAACCAGGCAGTTTTCTTTATTTAATATGGAACTAAAGATCTGTCAAGCCTGTGGGTCTCTGTGGTATGATTATCACCTGTTCATTGTTTTTCCAAATGTTTAAAATGATTCTATTCATGAGGGAATAACTGCTCAAAAGCAGGATTTAAGATGTTCTACAGCATGTCTGACACCTGAGCTGTTGCTAAAGATTAGTGTCATTAAAGGTACAAATGTTTCCACAGATGCTTATGTAAGCTATGGGAGAGACTAATGTCTTTTAATATAGTCATGTTGCAGAAAAGTACCCAAATTTTGGCCATAACAAATTATGAACTGTGATAATGTTGGGCTTTTTGCTTGTTTATAAATAATAAAGTCTTAACAGGTCAATCAGAACACCATTAGATTTTTTTTTCTGCATGTAACACTGAACTCTTGTTATTTTCCTTGTCATGGCAGTGCATATTGGAGTTGGAGAACCTGACTTCATTTTGGGACAGTTGTATCACCTGTCTTCAGTGCAGGCACCTGAAGTAGCCAAATCTTGGGCAGCATTGGCTAGTTGGGCTTATAGGTGGGGCAGAAAGGTGGTTGACAATGCCAGGTATGTATGTTTCAATGTGTAGTTGATATAATCCTCTGCAAAATGGAGATATAAAATGTCATTGGAAGAGTTCGGTAGCTGAAATATTTGATGACTTGTTTATTTTTATAGTCAGGGAGAAGGTGTTCGTCTGTTGCCTAGAGAAAAATCTGAAGTTCAAAATCTGCTTCCAGATACTATAACTGAAGAAGAGAAAGAGAGAATATATGGTATTCTTGGACAAGCAGTATGTCGGCCAGCAGGAATTCAGGCAAGGAAAACAGTGCATCTGGGGGAGTAGTGCCAAGATTCCTGTTACAACTCAGTTTTTTGGGAATTGGCTACTTTATTAAATAGTGAATGGAGTTTAGGGTGATTGTGTTGCAAATGCAATTGGCTTTATTGATAAGCATATTATAAAGAGAAGCTTACGAATGGATTTAGTATTTGGAATTATTTAGTGTGTCATATACGAGAAAAATGTTTCCACATGATTTTCAGATCATGTATCTTTCTTCCTTTTCTCGTTAAGTATTATTCTATGCCCACATTTTCTTTAGGATGAAGATATAACACTTCAGATAACAGAGAGTGAAGATAATGAGGATGATGACATGGTCGATGTTATCTGGCGGCAGTTAATATCAAGCTGCCCTTGGCTTTCTGAACTTGATGAAAATGCAACTGAAGGTGTTATTAAAGTGTGGCGGAAAGTTGTGGACAGAATCTTCAGCCTGTACAAATTGTCTTGCAGTGCATATTTTACTTTCCTTAAGCTAAATGCTGGTCAGGTAGGTGGCACAGTCTTCTAAGGGAATTCATTTGGAATTTCTTTTCTATAGACAAAGAGTGGTAGCAGAAAAGGTTTTCTTATCCCCTTAATTATTCACTTAGGTTCTGTTAGATGAGGATGACCCCAGGCTCCATTTAAGTCACAGAGCAGAGCAGAGCACTGATGATGTGATTGTGATGGCTACCCTGCGACTGCTCAGGTTGCTAGTGAAGCATGCTGGTGAGCTCCGGCAGTATTTGGAACATGGCTTGGAGACAACCCCTACTGCTCCATGGAGAGGTAATGGCCTAAATAAAATTCCCTGTTTTAGTGCATATGTTTCTGACTGGGATAGAAATAGTTTGTTTCTCTGTGTTATGTATTTGGAAATGTTAGAGAATAGCCATGCTGGTTCATAGAACAACCTGAACTATTTGGTGTCTCATGAAAAGCTCCCCTCTTTCCTACCTTGTAGAGAACTCAGAGGCTAGAAAGCAGAAGCTTTTCATTATCAAAAATTAGTTTTGGAGAGGGTGGTGAAAATAAGTGTGGAGGACTTAGTATAACCATTTCTCACAGTTATTTTATCTGCCTTCTTTGAGGCATATGCTGAACATTCAGTGCTTTAATTCCTATAGACTATGGTTATAGTTCTACACTAAACAGACTTGCAAAGCAAGTATCATTTCATGTGGGCCTTTGTCACTACAGAGAGAACTTGGCCTTTAAGATCTTTGCTGATACTGACATAATCAGGTTTTATCCTTTTGTATTCCTAAAATTCATACGTTTTATTAACTTTTTCTCTTGAAGGAATTATTCCACAGCTTTTCTCACGCTTAAACCACCCCGAAGTCTATGTGCGTCAGAGTATTTGTAACCTCCTCTGCCGAGTGGCCCAAGACTCCCCACACCTCATACTGTATCCTGCAATAGTAGGAACCATATCACTTAGCAGTGAATCCCAGGCTTCAGGTATGCAACATTAAAATATATTTATTTATTTGGAGCAGAGTCTCACTGTATCACCCTCAGTAGCCTGGTACACACTATTTAGAATAGGCTGGTTTTGCACTTAACAGAGTGCTGAGGTTAAAGATATGTGCTCCTTTGCCCAGCTAAATATTGCTACTTTAAATTATTTTACCAGTAATTTTTAAGTGTCATTTTGTGTGATGTGTTTTTTGTTAATAATGGCTCTGACTTGCTGAAGTAGCTACTATGTGTCTATATGTTTTGCATATTATTACTGCTTACCATACCTTAGGAGCTTAGCATAGAGCTGTATAAGATAAACATAGGAGAATATTCTATACACTCTAGGGAGGCTTCCTGTTTGCTTGCCATCTTCCCCAGCTTTTCTCTAATAGTTTACATTATAAACATACATGAAAAGCGTATTTTGCAAAAGTGCAGAACACCACAGTCTTGAAGCTTCATGCACAGCACTGTGAACTAGAGTATTCTTGCATTCCATACCCAATGTGTGCATGTACTCCTGTTCCATTCCACTGTAGGAAATAAGTATTCCTCTGCAATCCCAACTTTACTTGGAAATATTCAAGGAGAAGAACTGCTGGTTTCCGAATGTGAAGGAGGAAGTCCTCCTGCTTCTCAGGATAGCAACAAAGATGAACCTAAAAGTGGTTTAAATGAAGACCAGGCCATGATGCAGGATTGCTACAGCAAAATTGTAGATAAACTTTCCTCTGCCAACCCAACGATGGTTTTACAGGTATAAGAAAACCTATTTGTTTGTTACAAACTAGTGTCCATTGCAAGCCCCTCTCCCCAACTCTTAAAAACTAATATCTCTTAGAGAATCATATCAGAGAACCAAAGCTTTACAAATAATTGGATGAGCTCCAGTCTCACTAATCTATATTGATAGTGCTGCTGATGAATTTTTTGAGAAATGAGCATTACCTCTGTATTAATTGGATGCTGCCTTGTGAGCCATGTGAATGTGTTGTGTCTGCAGGTCCAGATGCTTGTGGCAGAGCTCCGTAGGGTCACTGTACTCTGGGATGAGCTCTGGCTGGGAGTTTTGTTACAGCAGCACATGTATGTCTTGAGACGAATTCAGCAGCTGGAGGACGAGGTGAAGAGAGTCCAGAACAACAACACTTTGCGCAAGTATGTCTTCACCCCTTTGCTGGAAAGATGAGGCTGCTGCTTTTGACTTTTAGATTTACCTGTTTTATGTGTGTGTTTGCCTGCCGATACGTATGTGTAGCAAATGTATGCCTGATGCCCATGGAAGTCAGGAGAGAGCATTAGATCTCCTGGAACTGGAGTTAAGGATGGTTGTGAGCTGCCATGTGGGTGCTGGGAACGGAATCTATGTAAGAGCAGCTGGTGCTCTTAACTACTGACCCATCTTTCCAGTGCTCTCCCTACTTTCTTCTTGTTAATGTGTTAATCAGCATATCAAAATTCATAGTGTTAACCATTTTTAACTGTAGAGTTGAGTGCTGGCCGTATTGTGCCTTCATTACCACTAACCTCTCCTAGAATAATTTCTAACCTCAGATAGGTGTACAGTTGAGTGCTCACAGTACTGTGCCTTCATTACCACTACTCTCTGCTGGAATAATTTCCAATCTCAAATAGGCTCTGTACTTAGTAATAAACTCTGTTTGCCCCTCATTACCTCTAGTTCTTATTTCTTGCTCTTGCTTTATGAACTATTCATTTATATATGTGTGAATGCTGTGCATATGCAGATCAGAGGAAAACTTGTGCAGTTGGGTTTTTCCTTTTGCCATGTAGGTCTTGGATAAGCCTAATATCTTTTGGTTATCAGCAAATACCCTTACCAGCTGAGCCATTGTGTCAGCCCCATATTTTACTCTTGGATTCATCTGTTGGAGACTTGGGTTTGCTTTTGGCTGTGTGACCACTGCTGCTCTGAACATTGGTGTGCAGAAACTGACTGAGTCCTTGGATTATTCTGTATGTTTTTTGGGAAATTTACTGACTAATGTGATTATCTTGTTAAGCCAAAGAACCTTTTTCACAAAAATTTTGCCATTTTATGTTTCTATTTTCAATGCATGAGGATTCTGGTTTTCTTCTATTTTTGCCAACATTTAATTGGATGTTTGTATATGTGATCCGTGGTGTGTATGCATTCACACCATGCCCTTTCCAAAGAGGTCAGAGGACAACCTTGAGTGTTGGGCCTCATCTTCCATCTATTTAATGCAGAAGTTCCCTCACTCCCACCTGCTTTCTGCTGTGTACATGAGGCTAGTTGGTCCATGAGCTTCTGGGGACTCTCCTTTTTCTACCATGTGTGTCTGTCATGTATTGAGACTACCATGTGTCTCTCATGTGTCTCACCACTTTTTTTGGCTTTCACATGACTTCTGAGGATTCTAATTCAAATCCTCATGCTTGTGTGTAGACTCTTACCTACAGAGCCATTTCTCAGCTGACAGTTGGCAGTTTTCTGGGAGTTCAGTTCACAGTCTTCACGTATGCTAAGTTATCTCATTGTAATCTTGATTTGTATTTTCCTAATGAGTACTAACATCTAGCTTCTTTTTGTATCTTAAGTATTGAGTGTGTATCTTTGAAGAATTTTGAATTAAGTTGTTTTGCTGTTGAGATGTAGGATTTTTAAAAAGTTGGGGTAAGACCTTGTAGATGCATGATTTGCAAGCACTTGAAACTATTTTCAGTCATCGGTTTGGTCTGTATGGTACCATATTCAAGGAATTACAGATAAATCTATTGTAAAGATCCCCTTCCCTTATGCTTTTGATGAGTTTGATAGTTTTAATTTTTCTGCATCTGGCTATCTGGGCCATTTTGCATTGTTTTTGCTTATGATTAAGATTAGGGCTCAGGCCGGGCAGTGGTGGCCCACGCCTTTAATCCCAGCACTTGGGAGGTAGAGGCAGGTGGGTTTCTGAGTTAGAGGCCAGCCTGGTCTACAGAGTGAGTTCCAGGGTAGCCAGGACTACACTGAGAAACCCTATCTTGCAAAATGAAAACAAAAAACAAAACAACAACAAAAAGATTAGGGCTCAGATCATTTTCACTAACAAAATTGAAAGGCAAAGCAGTCTCTCTTATTTATTGATTTTTTTTTTTTTTTTTTTTAAACAGCATTAGGTAGTAAGTTGTCAGTATTTTACTTCTCTTTTTTGATACTAAATAAATTTTTGAATGAAAATGTCTTTGGTCAGAGAAGAGAAAATTGCCATCATGCGAGAGAAGCACACAGCGCTGATGAAGCCCATCGTGTTTGCTTTGGAGCACGTGCGGAGCATCACTGCTGCCCCTGCAGAGACACCTCATGAAAAGTGGTTTCAGGATAACTATGGTGATGCTATTGACAATGCCCTTGACAAACTAAAGACTCCATCAAACCCTGCCAAGCCTGGAAGCAGCTGGATTCCATTCAAAGAGGTACAGAGTAGTTGTAAAAGTGCTGTGAACATGGAAAGTTTCCCATGAGACACAAAGTTAAAACAGCATGCTGACTTTGGGATACAAGATGAAAGTTTTATAAGTCTGTTGAAGTCAAGTTATCTTGTTTTTATTTATTGGTCAAGAAAAGGGAGAAAAGTGTTTTAATTATTTTGAGGGCCTGGGAACCCGAAGGCAGGGAGGATGGCAAACAGGATGCCTGTATATTACTAAGCATGTCCTGTAAAGGCATTAACTTTAGCTGCTGTTTTGTATTCTTGTAAGAGATAAGGAAGTTGACATTTTTGCCTATGTTTTTTTAAGGGGACAAGTAGGCATTTCTTTTTTCAGGTTCAGCATCACAAATTTGAAATACTCCAAAAATCTAAAACTTTTGGAGTAATACTCAAATTTTTTAATTAGTGGTTTATGGTAAGACTAATGCTGATATTTTAAAATCTGATGATCTATGAAGTCTGAAGCACCTCGAGTAATAAGATAGATTAATATTGACCTATTTTGCCATCAATATAGTAATGTATTTTGCTGATCGAAATGATTTGTGGATTCAGATATTTGAGAATCTTTGTTTTGTTTTCCTTAATTCTGTTTTCCCTGTGGTCTTTTTCTTTCATAGCAATGGCACCATCACTCAGAGTATCTTTGTATCATACCTTTTCTTGTTTTTCTCCTTTCTCTGACACTTAGGAGTTTAGCTGGTTTCTTTGTTGGGCTTTACTATCGTGGAAATAAGAAAATGCAGATATAAACAGACGTAGGAACAAAAGTTCATACAGCTTCAGTAAATGAAAACTGCTAACTCATTGGGCATGGTGGTTACACTTAAACTTTAATCCCAGCACTTGGGAAGAGGAGGCAGACAGAAGAGTTCAAAGCCAGCCTGGTCTACAAAGTGAGTTCTAGAATATCTAGGGATGACACAGAGAACCCTGTCTGGGAGGGAGGGAGGGAGAAAGGGAGGGAGGGAGGGAGAGAGAGAGAGAGAAAGATAGACAGACAGAGAGAGAGAAAGAGAGAGAGAGAGAGAGAGGGAGGAGAGAGAAAGAAAGAAAGAAAGAAAGAAAGAAAAGAAAAGAAGGAAGGAAGGAAGAAAAAAAATCCAGAAATACTAGACAAGAAAACTAATAAAAAATATGGTGTTTATTTTTACAAGTTTTCTCTGTGTAACCCTAGCTGTCCTGGAACTCCCTCTGTAGATCAGGCTAGCCGCAAACTTGTAGAGAGCCACCTACCTCTTCCTCCCAAGTGCTGGGATTAAAGGTACATGCCACCATATCCAGTTTACTATGGTGTTTTTTATGCCCAATCACCTTATTAGGTAGAGCCAGGTTTTTGAGGTTCAAGACCAGATTCTTACTTGTTTTTATTAGTTAAAAACTTGGAGGAGATGTATATGAAATAAATCATTGAGAAAAGTTTTTAAGATTGTAGTTTAGGCTATAGAGATGGCTCATTGGTTAAGAGCACTGGTTGCTTTCCCCAAGGACCTGGGCTTAATTCCTATCACCCACATGACAGCTCACAGCTGCCTATAATTCCAGTTCCAGGGGGCCTGATATCCTCACAGCGACATACAGGCAGGCAAAACACCAATGCACATAAAATGGAAATAAATTCCTTTAAAAAAAATTATAGTTTGTTGTTGCATATTGATAGCATTGGCTGTCAAACCTAAGGGGCCTTGTATGTTAGATGAGCACTCTTCCATTCCTAAATCTCCAGATTTTCCATCCCTGCTCCATGTTTGACTAAACAGTTTCTTTATGTGAACATGCTAGTTTATTTGTTACTTTCTCCTGATTAATGGGAGATTTTCTAGTTTGTTTAATTTTTTTTAAACAACTTATTGAAAATTGCTTTGAAAGTTTATATATTAGTTTGTTAATCCAGATATACATTAGCTATAAACAGGGGTAATGCTTTGCTTTATTCTTTGTTCCCCAGGGATTGATCTGTGTTTGATACATTCATTGCTCCCTGTGGTTATTACCAGTGGTTCTCGTATTTGTTAGTTTGTTTTTTCCATATTTCAAGTGGTCATCTTTAAACTGTTACTTTTGTTAAAATATTGTCTGGTACAGTGTTGTCTGTGCTGTTTAGTTTTGTACAGCCTCTTATAAATTCATGATAGAGCTGTATTTTTGCTTATAACTTTGTATCAGTAACTTAGCAGGTGATGTCCCAAGTCTGTCTCTGCTTTTTTACTACGGCAAAACTGACTGATTGCTGAGGCATAGCCTGTGGCTTCATTGAGGCCCTCTGTGGGAATTTCTCCCATGGTTCCTCTTGATTCTTGTTTTATTTGGCAAAGGGTGGCGTCTTAACAAAGTAATCATGTACAACATATTAGCACAGCACTCTTTACTTCAAGCATGGTCCTCATCCCTAGCATCAAATCAGACAGAGACTAGAACAGCAGGTATATATATATTGAGGTGTTTGGGTTTACCTTTATGCCAAGTACAGTGAGAAGAACATATGCTATACCAGAATGCAGACTTCTTTTTTTACCTTGTGAACATAGATAATGCTGAGTTTGCAACAGAGAGCACAGAAACGAGCAAGCTACATCTTGCGACTTGATGAAATCAGTCCTTGGTTGGCTGCCATGACTAACACTGAAATTGCACTTCCTGGAGAAGTCTCAGCCAGAGATACTGTGACAATTCACAGTGTGGGCGGAACTATCACCATCTTACCAACTAAAACCAAGCCCAAGAAACTCCTCTTTCTTGGATCAGATGGGAAGAGCTATCCTTATCTTTTCAAAGGTAGAGCTAAAACTAAGTTGTATTTTTTAAGACAAGTGTGTGACTGTTAATGATATGTGCATGTGTGTGCCCGTGTGTGTCCATGTGAGTGTGCATGCACATTAGGATAAGACTGCTCTTGATGAATTCTGTATTTCTTGTGTCCTATGTGATTTTGAATGACTGGTTGGCTGCATGTCACAGTGTTTTTCCCTCTGCACCTTGCTTATGAACTTATATAAGCAAGTACAACTCAGTGTTAATAACTAGTTCTAATACCATTAAATTCAACCTGCTATTGTTCTTAAGTCTGCTTTACTTTGTTCATTGCTAACTGAAAACGTAAGAAGTAGTGTAGTCCCAGATGCATTTGTCACTCATCCTGGTAATTTTGATTTTTCATAGGACTAGAAGATTTGCATCTGGATGAGAGAATCATGCAGTTTTTATCTATTGTGAATACTATGTTTGCTACAATTAACCGGCAGGAAACACCCCGTTTCCATGCACGGCACTATTCTGTAACACCACTGGGAACGAGATCGGGGCTGATCCAGTGGGTGGATGGAGCCACACCATTGTTTGGTCTTTACAAACGATGGCAACAGCGGGAAGCTGCCTTACAAGCACAAAAGGTTTGGTAAAATTCAAGTGCACCTGTGTTCTTACTGGACTATGCATTAACAAGTGTGTTTCAGGGCATTGTTAGTGACTATGTGAAGTTAAACATATATACATGTGTCTGATGGGTTAGAGTAGGCAGAGTTGATGTCCTTAGTGGTGAGGAAACTACTCACTACTTTATTGAAAAGTAGTTTTAAAACGTATGTAGTTCCTCAGCAATTTGATATTTCCCATCTTAAATGCTCTTAAGAGCTTTTGAGTTAAACTTGTAAATAATAAAATGCCTTGAAAACTACATTTAATATTCAGTATTTAAATAAGAACATTGACTTATTTGATCAGTACAGTATCCTTTTTTGTATCTACCTGTGAATTTTACAGTTTGATTCAGGCTAAGAATTTTAATTTGAAATTCATTTAGTCACCTACCTGTGAAATTTATATGTGAAGCAGCAGAACTGAGGAGGAGGCCCAGGTCTAGTACATTACAGGCAGTTACTTCAAGCTGGTGGAGCTTGTGGTGGAATCTAATTCCATGGCTCCCCAAATCCTAAGCCTTCCTGTACCTTCAGCCTGGGAAGCTAAGTTTCAAAAGCAAGCACAGGTCTATAGTCCAGTTATCAAAGAATAAGTTAGAGAGCTGGAGGAGCTGTCCCAACTTTGTGGAACATGTTTCTTAATAGATTGTTTATTTCATAATGAGTAAATCTCAGGGAAGAATCAAAATATGCACTGGTAGATTATTCCTTTAAAAGTGAATTGTGTTATAAAAATATAGTTTCGATTTTCTGTTGGACCTCAAGAAAAGAGTCCAATCTTCAAAGAAACTCAATCAAAAGAAAGAGAAGATAAATAGTCCAGAAGAATCAGGATTTTGGTTTTCTTTTGTTTTTAAATATAAAATGAGGATAGTCAGGTGGAAAACACTATGAAAAATAAGTTTTTAAAAGTACTTTATAGTTTTTGTCTTTCCTTAAGTAAAACTAATCATTTCTTTTAAAAAAAATTTTTTTTTTAAGGCCCAAGATTCCTACCAAACTCCTCAGAATCCCAGCATTGTACCTCGTCCTAGTGAACTTTACTATAGTAAAATTGGTCCTGCTTTGAAAACAGTTGGCCTTAGCCTGGATGTGTCAAGGAGAGATTGGCCTCTCCATGTGATGAAGGCAGTGTTGGAGGAGTTAATGGAGGCCACACCCCCAAATCTCCTTGCCAAGGAACTCTGGTCATCTTGCACCACTCCTGATGAGTGGTGGAGAGTCACACAGGTATGCAGCATGTAGGGGTTAGGTGTTACCAATGTTACTACCCTGGCTTTGATCAGATTTGTTAGTTTTTGTAGTCTTTCTCTTTCCAGACTTTGTAGTTGATTCCTGTACTTGAATGGTACTTGAGAGTTATAAAAATGTGGCAGTGATTGTAAGGGAAGGGTTGTGGGGATGATGGATGGAATTAAAAAGTAAATATGAAAAGAGCTGAAGTTCTTTATTCTAAAACCTAGCCTTCTGGGCTGGTCATAAACCCCAATACTCAGGAATCAGAGGCAGACAGACATCTATTAAAGAACAGCCTCTTCTACATAGTTCCAGGCTAACCTGTCTATGGGAAAACAAAACGAAACAAAACAAAAAACAACAAAAACTACCCACATTATTTCTGGGGCTGGTGAGGGGACTTAGAGTCTAAGAGTATGTACTGCTCTTTCAGAGGACCCAAATTTGGTTCCATCACCCATATCTGGGGGTTCACATTTGCTGTTACTCTGGCTCTGGGGGATTCAGTGCCTTTTGTAATGACTTTCTCTGGATTGCACCAATGTGCACATGTCCACACATAGACACATAATTAAAAATTGAACTAAGTTTTTAGCAGCAACAACTCCTCTCCCAAGCTTTCATCATATTCCTTAGATCTCAGTGTTAAATGCTCCTTATATTATATGACTATCCTGGGTAGCCATGTGCAGCACTCTTAAGGAGTACTTTGTGATTATTGGTTTAATTTAGAACAAGGGAAGTAGGATTATAGAGTTGTATTGACCTCAGATCATCCAGTGCCTTTTGGAGGAAGATTGGCCCATAATGTTTACCTGCTTCCTTCTCCTTAGTCCTATGCAAGATCCACTGCTGTCATGTCTATGGTTGGCTACATAATTGGTCTTGGAGACAGACATCTGGATAATGTCCTCATAGATATGACAACTGGAGAAGTAGTTCACATAGATTACAATGTTTGCTTTGAAAAAGGTAAGATGAAATGGGCTTCTACATGTATTTGAAGGTCAGGTTATTTTGGTGTTAAGGGCAAAAGTAAAATGATTTGTCTTTTTAAGGTAAAAGCCTTAGAGTTCCCGAGAAAGTGCCTTTTCGAATGACACAAAACATTGAAACAGCACTGGGTGTAACTGGAGTAGAAGGTGTTTTTAGGCTTTCCTGTGAGCAGGTATGCCTTTCCTCTTTTGTCCTGTAGTGTAACTGTTTAATGAGTAAAATCCATGGGAGGAAGTCATAAAACATTTTCATATGGAAACTTGTGTTGACTTTACTGAAAACACTTTTAAAAATAGGTTCTCCACATCATGCGGCGAGGCCGAGAGACTCTGTTGACACTCTTGGAGGCTTTTGTGTATGACCCCCTGGTGGACTGGACAGCTGGTGGTGAGGCTGGGTTTGCAGGTGCTGTCTATGGTGGAGGTGGCCAGCAGGCTGAGAGCAAGCAGAGTAAGCGAGAGATGGAACGTGAGATTACCCGAAGCCTCTTTTCTTCCAGAGTTGCTGAGATTAAGGTGAAGCCCAAAGATGTTATGTCACTCACTGTTGGCTTTTTAATATAGCAGATGTACCTAAGGGTTGAGTATGTTAGGGCTTTTCTGGGTGTGAGGACTCCTTGTCATTTCTATTAGACTGTCCTCCCACACAGACACATTCACACTCCTTGGAGCTATTCCAATGAACATATCAAATGTCTAATGCAATAATTGAATAGCCTTTTTTCCTGTTCAGTAGTCAGCGATCTCAGGCTTATTTTCTGTGGCCCAAGAATCTGTTCACTTAATGGCAATGTAAATGTGAATGTATTGATTATCAAAGGTAGAACAACAAACCAATTTCTTAGTTGGGATTTTAGGTAAAGCAGTACACCCAGGTGTTCCTGTACTCACTGTTTCTGATCACAACCCTCTTCCAGGTGAACTGGTTTAAGAACCGGGATGAGATGCTAGTTGTGCTTCCCAAGCTGGACAGCAGCTTAGATGAATACCTAAGCCTGCAGGAGCAGCTGACAGATGTTGAAAAACTGCAGGGCAAACTGCTGGAAGAAATAGAATTTCTAGAAGGAGCTGAAGGAGTAGACCATCCATCTCGTACTCTGCAACACAGGTTGAAAATAATAATTGATTTGTGCTTCTGGACATAGGCTGTTACAGAGAAATTTTGTATTCATGTAAACTTGAAATAGAATTCGTGTCAGCTTGAAATAGAATTTTTAGCAACTTTTTTTTTAAGCCCCACCCCTGGTTTCTCTGTATAGCCCTGGCTGTCCTGTAACTCATTCTGTAGACCAGGCTGGCCTTAAACTCATAAATTCGCCTGCCTCTGCCTCCCAAATGCTGGGATTAAAGGCATGCACCACCACTACCCAGCAAATTTTCATCAACTTAGTATGAATTTTGTTAATGGCCATGAATTCAAAGTACAGATACTCAGCTGCTTACTTATATTTTTTACTTTATTGTAGTTAATTCTGTGACAAATTATTGGATGAAACTGTATATATAGTGAGTGATTAGAACACTTAGATTTAGAAAACCTAGGGCTTGGTTTCTCTCTGCTTGTGTGTGATGAGTCCTTTATTCATTTGGGCAGTGGCAGTTATCTGCTTTTTTGACTTTAAAAATAAAGCATTCAGGAACCAGAGAGATGTCTTAGCAGTTAACAGCACTGACTGATTTTGCAGAGGACCTGGGTTCAGTTCCCAACACCCATATGGGATCTCCCACCTATAAATCCAGTCTCAGGTGCTCTAAGTCCTCTCTTCCCTTCCCTGGGCTCCTGCACATAAACTTCATGTAGTCATACATAGACATAAAAATAACAAGTAAATAAACCTTTTAAAAGCATACAACACACAGAAGGTAACTAGTTGTCTAATTAGAGTCTTTTTTTTTTCTTTTTTTTCTTTTTTTTTTTCTTTTTTGGTTTTTCAAGACAGGGTTTCTCTGTATAGCCCTGGCTGTCCTGGAACTCACTCTGTAGACCAGGCTGGCCTCGAACTCAGAAATCTGCCTGCCTCTGCCTCCCGAGCCTCCCGAGTGCCGGGATTAAAGGCGTGCGTCACCACACCCAGTTGCTAGAGTCTTTTAGTCTATAAAGATCCAGCAATTTTCCTTCAAGAAATCTCAGACTCAGTGCTTATTTAAAATGTGAGCATAGTTAAGGAAATTGCAGAGTTGGAACAAACCAGAACAAGGAGACATTTGAACAGTGTCCTTGAGATTTAAAAGGAGCTAACTAGTTTAAATATTTACAGTGTCATACCTTAACTAGATAGAAGAAAAAGCTGCAAATGACCTTTGACTTTGGTTTCCTGATTAGGTATTCTGAGCATACTCAACTACAGACCCAGCAAAGAGCTGTTCAGGAAGCAATCCAAGTGAAGCTGAATGAGTTTGAACAGTGGATAACACATTATCAGGCTGCATTCAATAACTTAGAAGCAACTCAGCTTGCAAGTTTGCTTCAAGAGATAAGCACACAAATGGACCTTGGTATGTGAGCATGTGGATTCTGTCATTGTATATTTGAGAGGATGAGAGTCTTAAAATTGAGTCTGTTATCAATGATTACTGACTTGAAATGGTTTCATTGCGCCTGTCTTTAGGTCCCCCAAGCTATGTACCTGCAACAGCCTTTCTACAGAATGCTGGGCAAGCACACCTCATCAGCCAGTGTGAGCAGCTAGAGGGGGAAGTTGGCGCTCTGCTGCAGCAGAGGCGTTCTGTGCTCCGTGGCTGTCTGGAACAGCTGCATCACTATGCAACTGTCGCTCTGCAGTATCCAAAAGCCATATTTCAGAAACATCGAATTGAACAGTGGAAGGCCTGGATGGAAGAGCTCATCTGCAACACCACAGTAGAGCGCTGCCAAGAACTCTATAGGAAGTAAGTTGAAGGCATCTCATTCCCTTCATTTAACATCGAGGGAAGCAGGGTTGTGTTGTAAGTTGCTGTCTTAGAGCTTCTTTCTGTTGCTGTGATAAAGACATAACCAAAGCAACTTGAGGAGGAAGTAGTTTATTTTTATATCTTACCATATATAGTACAGCATGAAGGAAAGTGAGGGGAGGAACTCAAGGCCTAGAGGCAGAACCTGATGCAGAAACTATGCAGTAAGTAGTCTTCCTCCCTTGCTTGCTTAGCCTGCTTTTTCATACAACTCATCCACCTGCCCACGGGCTGTGCTTTCCCACATTAATCATTTATCAAGAAAATACCCTCCAGACCTGTTTATAGGCAAGCAATATGGTGGGGGCATTTTCTCAGTTAAAATTCTCCCCAAATGTGTTGAGGTTTGTGTCAAGTAGCCAAAACGAACCAGCACAGTTGTATTTGTATTTTATTTTTCTGAAAAATGGTTAACAGATGAAATTTCAATGAAGTTCCTCTTGTTGTTGGTTTTTTTTTTTTTTTCCATTTGTTTTTTAATGCTTTTGAGAAAGTCCGTCCTATGTCACCTTTCCAAGCAGCTGAGATTACAGAATTGTGCTATCACCACCAGATATCTTGGTGCATAAGAGGATGCTTATTGCAAGTTTGAAGCCAGCCTCTTCCAATAGGCAGTCTGACTCAAACTCCTTGGAGTGTGATATCCTGTGTTAGATATGTGGAATATCTACGTTTGCAACGTTATGGACTCCATTCCTGCAGTACTGCAGAGGGAGAAAGAGGATATTAATGGGAGCTCATTCAGGGTTTCTCTTGCAAGATAAACTGTTTCTCCTAATTAGTAGATGAAATGTTCACATGGTAGATTGTTCAAGGCAGTTATTAAGTCATTGTATTACTCAATAAGCTATCTTATGAAATAGCTTGTGTTCTTGAGACTTTTTGATTTTCTTGAGACTTTTGAGACTAGGATGCAATTTTCTCATTTTTCTGTGTGAATGTTTATATGTAGGGGTGTATTAATATAAGCAAGCACCTGCTTTATTTTTATAGGTATGAAATGCAGTATGCTCCTCAGCCACCTCCAACAGTATGTCAGTTCATTACAGCCACTGAAATGACTCTTCAGCGGTATGCAGCAGACATAAACAGCAGACTTATTAGACAGGTGGAACGTTTGAAACAAGAAGCTGTCACTGTGCCAGTTTGTGAAGATCAGTTGAAAGAAATTGAGCGTTGCATTAAAGTTTTTCTTCATGAGAATGGAGAAGAAGGATCTCTGAGTCTAGCAAGTGTCATTATTTCTGCCCTTTGTACTCTTACAAGGTGAGCTAGTGCTTCATACTAGATCATCTTACTGTCTTCATATGTTTAATTTTAATCCCAGATTTAAAACACTATTATACTTGGCCAGTGTTAGTCACTTTCTTTGAGATTTGAAGTCTTCTCTAGTCTATGTGCACTTAATCAGATTTGTTTTCATTGTCCACATAGGCGTAACCTTATGATGGAAGGTGCAGCTTCAAGTGCTGGAGAGCAGCTGGTTGATCTGACATCCAGAGATGGAGCCTGGTTTCTAGAGGAGCTGTGTAGTATGAGTGGAAATGTCACCTGCTTGGTGCAGTTACTGAAACAGTGCCACTTGCTACCACAGGACTTGGATATTCCCAACCCAGTAGAAGCATCTGAGGCTGTTCATTTAGCCAATGGAGTATATACATCTCTGCAGGTGAACACTTTTAAGTTTGGATGGGAATATAGTTCAGTTGGTAGAGTATTTGGTTAGCATGCATGAAGCCCTAAGTTTGATCTTGAGAGACACATAGTCAAGAGTAGTGTCACAAGACTGTAATACTGGTATTCAGGCAGTAGAGTCAGGATGTTCAGAAAGTTCAAGGTCATCCTCAGCTGTGAGACTGAGTCTTAAAACAACAAACAACCCAGCAGCAAAACAGATTATCAGGCAATGGGGGTTCCCACTTTATGGCCCCAAGTTTTTTAGGTCAAGGTTAGATATTAAACAGTCTTGCTTAGGTTCTTAATTCAAAGAGCGAGTTTGACTGTTCAATGTTACTTAAGCAATTATTTAAAATGTTGCTATGGCTACATGTGTGTGCATAAAGCAGGGATTGGTATGAGGTTTGTAATTAATTTGACTGTTGACTGTTGCTTAAGCAGTTACTTAAAATAAGGATCAGGGGCAAGACAGTTGGCTTACTTGATATGAGCACTTGTTGCAAAAGACCTGGTTCAATTCTCAGCACTCACATGGAGAAGTTTCATCTCCTCAGGCACCAGCCTGTATATGATGTAGCAGTGAGTTTAGGCTACACCACTTTGGATCCCTTCGCATTGTACATGTGCACCCATCCAGGAGCTATCTTTGGATCTGTGGATCTGCGAATGACAGACAGACAGACCCCCCCCCCACACACACACACCCCAGTTAATTTTAAAATGTCTTGGCTACTTCAAAGACTGGGCACTCCTAAACCTTTTCCTGCTACCCTAGACCCAATTGGGGAAGTGCCAGTGGCCACTTACCTGAATTCTTACATGACTTATTGGTCTTATCTCCTGTAACTCCTACGCCCATCTGCATCCCAGTGCTTTGTGGTGACCTTTTTCCTCCCTGAGTCCTAGTGGTTGCTGGCATCTTTATTGATTGATCATTAAATCAGTTGGAGACAAAGGACCTTTAACATTTGGATACACAGATTCCTGAGAATCAAAGCATTAGAACCAAAATCTAATTGGTTCTAATTAATTTCTGTCCAAATTAGGAAAAAAAACCAAAACTCTTCTTTCAAACAAATTGAATACAACATAACAATTATGTAAATCATAAGAGTATGATAGCCGGGCGGTGGTGGCTCACACCTTTAATCCTAGCACTTGGGAGGCAGAGGCAGGCGGATTTCTGAGTTCGAGGCCAGCCTGGTCTACAGAGTTGAGTTCCAGGACAGCCAGGGCTATACAGAGAAACCCTGTCTGTATAGAGTATGATATACAGTTAACATCCAGTCTGTCATGTTTGTCAGTTAAATTAAAGTACTCTACCATCATTCCTAATTTAAAGAGTTTATGATTCTGTACCTGAATTATGTTTTGATTTTAGCTATTTGAAAACCATGTTTTCAACTCCATATCATATCTCTCAATGCTAAACAACCTAAGTTTATGAGACTATAACTAATCTTTAACCCCATCAGAAATCTAAGAACAAATTAAATATTACCTGACTATTTAAGAAGCACTAAACATAGCTTCTAAAACAGTTGTAGAGATAGCTGACTACCTGGACAGCCCCTGTTCCTTATAATATTGCAGCATCTGTCTCTAGCCTTCTGGCCCTGAACCATCCGATAGACTTTGAAATGGAACAGGAACTATAAAGGTCTAGTTTGTCCTGTCTTGGCAGAACTAAACTGTCAACTCTCTCGAATTATGTGTGCTTTCATGAGCAGTATTTTTTTTGTCTGTGGATGGATAGAGCAATTTTTGCCATGTGGCTTACCTTACCTTGCCTTGATAAGCAACATTGCCTGGAGGTAAAAATGTTCAATTTTTCCTTGAAGGAGAATGGGAAGCTGTCAGAAGCAGACATGTCTTGTCAAATGACCTTTAATAATGAAAGCATATTAAATGTCATATTTTGTGGATTTCTGATGTTTTTGAAGACTATCTCCATAAAATATATTTGAACTGTTAAACCTTAGATACTCTTAGCATTTCTATTTGAGCAAATTGAAAGCATTTATTAAAATTAAATTAGAATTTACTACCTGGCCCTTAACTTGTGTTACTTAATCCTCTTAAATAGTTTGTAACAGCAGCTATTAGAAGGACTGGGTCAGCCGGGCATGGTGGCGCACGCCTTTAATCCCAGCACTTGGGAGGCAGAGGCAGGCGGATTTCTGAGTTCGAGGCCAGCCTGGTCTACAAAGTGAGTTCCAGGACAGCCAGGGCTATATCGAGAAACCCTGTCTCGAAAAACCAAAAAAAAAAAAAAAAAAAAAAAGAAGAAGAAGAAGGACTGTGTCAAAACCTTGTATTCTTGAATGAGTGTCATAGGGTACAACGAATATCTAAGAGTAATAATTTTAATTTAAAATTTTGTATCAATAGACAGATTTATACCAATAAGATTATGGCTACACAATATTTTGTTCAAGAATAAAATTTAGTAATCTATCCCATCTCTTTCTTCTCTGTTCAAAATTGTGAACATTTCCAAGTTAGCCCTAAAAATGACAACCTATCTATAATTTATAATATAACCATAACCAGACACCCAAACCCAGGGAATTGGGCTGACATCTCTCCATTGCTTCTTCCTGTTGGAGATTGGTTTTAATGTTTTGATTCAATTGGGAATCTGTATGTCTAAATACTAAAGGTCCTTGTCTGCCCTTGGGTTTTGATCGATCAATAAAGATGCCAGTGGCTAATAACTGAGCAAAGAGAGATGGGGCAGGACCCTAGAGTTGTGTGGGCTAGGATACATGGGGAGGGGGGTGAGGAGGAGGAAGAAAGATCGCCATGAAGCTGTGGGACAGGAGATAATGCTAATGAGCCATGTAAGAATTTGGTTAAGTGGCCACTGGCCCTTTGGGCCTTTGTTAGCATGGGAAGGTTTAGGAGTGCCTAGCCTTTTAGATAGCTAAGACATTTAAAAATAATTGGTATGTGTGCATGTGTATGATCTTCAGCGAGCCAAAGCTCAAGCTCTCTACTACATGTAGTGCATACACACACGAAGCAAAATACTCATACACATGAAATAATAAAAATTTAAGATCAGAGTGTGGCTTTGTGTAGGTTGTGTTTTTTGTTTTTTGGGGGGGTGTGGGTTGTATGTGTGGTTTGTTCTCTCTGTGTCCCTGTCTCTGACTCTGTCTTATTATGCAGCTCTGGCTGGTGCCTGGATCTCACCATGTGGTCCATGCTAGCCTCTAATTCCTGCTTCTGCCTCCTCGTCCCAGGGGCTAGGATTAAAGGTGTACCGTCATACCCAGCCTAGTTTTGTTTTGACATTTTGGGCTTTTTGGACATAGCATCTCTTTTTGTAGCCTTGACTAAGTGTGGAATTTGCCACGTGGTACAGGCTACTATCAAATTTATGGCAATCCTCAAACTTGAAGAACTCCCTTAGCCTCTGCTTTCCGAGAGTCACAGTTACAGGCTTGTGCCACCATGCCCTGTATGATTTGGGTTTCAGTTCTGGGACTGCATTATGAAATGTATAACACTTAGCAAAAGCATTAAAATATATATTCCTCTTTTTGTAGGAATTAAATTCAAATTTCCGGCAAATCATATTCCCAGAAGCACTTAGATGTTTAATGAAGGGGGAGTGCACCTTAGAAAGTATGCTCCATGAACTAGACAGTCTGATTGAGCAGACTACTGATGGAGTTCCTCTGCAGACTCTGGTTGAGTCGCTTCAAGCCTACTTACGAAACACAGCCATGGGACTTGAGGAAGAAACTCATGCTCATTATATTGATGTTGCCAGGTAAATGTGTTAACCAGCTATGTTCTGTTTCAGCAAAAAAAAAAGGCAAATCAGCAATAGTGACATATGCCTGCAATACCAGGGCTTTGGAGACTAAGGGAAGAGCCATCTTCTCTCACAAAAGTGAGGTGGTAGGAATTAGGAGATAATCAGGTAATGAGATTCTGAGCTCTAACCTAATTAACTTTATTTTTAATTTTTGGGACAAATCTGATTACTGATGAATGTTTATGATATAAAAACAAGAAGAACACAAGTCCATTACTTTATGATTAAAGTTTTACTAGAGATTGTCTGCAGTCCTATGCAAGCTGATCTTTAGTCTGACCTTAGTGCATGCTTTCTTCACAATAACAGTGTCATGAATGGGTGGTGGGAAAGTCGTGGAATGTGCTTATATTTCACTAGTAACATACATACCTCTTTGAGTGTCTGTGCCCTTTAGTAGCTTAGCAGCTCTTTGTTTTACACACATCTACCCTTTTGTTGCCATGGCTACCTGTGTGCACATTAAGTTCAGTGTGTGTATATGGGGGGGGGATGCACACTTGATGGGGAGGGTGAAGTCATTTGCCACAGTGCGTATGTGGAAGTCAGATAACTGCTTTATAGTCAGTTCTGTGCTTCCATCTTTATATGGACTCTTGGAATCCAACTCAGGTTGTAAGGCTTCTGTGACAAATACCTTTACCCACTGAGCCCTCTTGTCAGCTCTCAGAGTATTTTTTAAAGCCATGAAAGTATATGAGGTGTTTAACTTGGCTGATTAAATGTATACCTCACTTCAGCCAAACAATTTTAATTTAGTTTATAGTTATGTTTGGGAGATTTTAAACACTGTTTGTGTGTTTGTTTGTTTATTGGTTTTTTTGAGACAGGATTTCTCTGTATAGCCCTGGCTGTCCTGGAACTCACTCTATAGACCAGGCTGGCCTCGAACTCAGAAATCCTCCTGCCTCTGCCTCCCAAGTGCTGGGATTAAAGGTGTGCGCCACCACTGCCCGGCCATTGTATTCTTCTTTAATCCTGAGAAGCAGTTTGACTTTGGAAACTTTTGGGATTGCATAGCTCTGTAGACATACATAATAACTGTGCTGAGCCCTTAGAGACTCAGGATCATTTCCTTTGTTATTCTGGTAGATGAGTTTACTGCAGTAAATATAACTGAGGGGACAGAAATACTGCCCTCCTGGTTTCCTCACATGGAAAATTGCAAGTAGAGAGGAGGGAGGGAGAGGAGGAATTGTTTCTACATGTGAAGTCATCTGCACATGCTCATTCTGGTTTATGCTCTGTTCCTTGTTAATTTTGTTCCATGTTGCTGTGGAGCGTGTATATACTAGAGTGCACATACATACAGAGGCCAGAGAAATGCTCTGTGGAATCCTTGTGTCCACCTTTATTAGGGTTGTGGATTGAACTCAGGCTTGCTACTCTGATAGTAACTGCTTTAGCCATTGTGCCATTTTAACAGCCGTCTTGTAGTTATTTTGAAGTAGATTTTGCTCTTAATACAGGAAACACAATGTGCATACAAACTTTTGTTGTTCCTTCAACAAAAAGGTAGCAATAATTCTTCCTGAAATCAGTGCTGCCTTTAGAAATCCTGTTTTTTCCTTTTTAGCTGTAGTTGTGTAAGTTGATGTCAATCAAGTGTTTTCCTCTTTTGTGTGTTCTCTCTCTCTCTCTCTCTCTCTCTCTCTCTCTCTCTCTCTCTCTCTCTCTCATTGCCTATTCACAGGATTCCCGTCTTAGCTTTCCATTGCTGGGGTCAGAGGCATATGGCTTCATGCCTTGCCATTGATGAAAGTTGTCATCTGACATGCTCTAAATCACACAGTATTTTTATTATTTTAAGTTTTGAAGCGTCCATAATTCAAATCTGTATATACTACAAATGGCAGGTACTTCCATTACTAACTAAAGTTGGTTTCAATTACATTGCTATAGCACCACCGCACCTGACAGTTTTATAGATCTACATTTTGGAATTAGGTTATTCTTAATGTTCTTCTATATTATATAGTAATTTCTAAAATGTCTTTCAAAAAAAAAAAAACCAAACAAAAAAAACAAACAAACAAAAAAATGTCTTTCACGTTTATATAAAATTGAAATCACGTAAGTAGGTATTACACATAACCAAAACTGAGCTGGACTCATTGATTTCATGATAGAATTGTCACTAATACCATTCTCTCATAGAAGTTAGCATAATGGTAGCATGTTTCTATATACTTTGCATAGATATCTCTAAGACTCAGACTTTTGTATTCCCCAAACAAACTCTCTGTCAGGTGAGGGATTTAACACCAGTTTCTTTTTCTCTAGAATGCTACATGCTCAATATGGTGAATTAATCCAACCAAGAAATGGTTCAGTTGATGAAACACCAAAAATGTCAGCTGGCCAGATGCTTTTGGTAGCATTTGACGGCATGTTTGCCCAAGTTGAAACTGCGTTTGGCTTATTAGTTGAGAAGGTAAACATTAACTTTTTTATTTTTTATGAAAGGTGTAAGTGCAGTAGTCATTGAATGTGAACAGAGGAAAGTGAGCATTCCTTTTTCCATTTGCATAGTTAAACAAGATGGAAATTCCTGTTGCTTGGCGGAAGATTGACATTATTCGGGAAGCCAGGAGTACCCAGGTCAATTTTTTTGATGATGACAATCACCGGCAGGTGCTAGAAGAGATTTTCTTTTTAAAAAGACTACAGACAATTAAGGAGTTCTTCAGGCTCTGTGGTACCTTTTCTAAAACATTGTCAGGTAATACTAGCATTCTGGCTTAGGTTGCCTTCATAGTACTATAGAAGAGATCATTTGGAGTATGCTTCATTTAACTGTGCACTTGTGAATTCTCTGTTTTTCTTATATGATCTTACTTGTTCAGGACCTATTTTAAGATGATTTTCATTTTCTTTCTTTCTATTGTTTTAGGATCAAGTTCACTTGAAGATCAGAATACTGTGAATGGACCTGTTCAGATTGTCAATGTGAAAACCCTTTTTAGAAATTCTTGCTTTAGTGAAGACCAAATGGCCAAGCCTATCAAGGCCTTTACAGCTGACTTTGTAAGACAGCTCTTGATAGGACTCCCAAACCAAGCCCTCGGACTCACATTGTGTAGCTTTATCAGTGCCCTGGGTGTTGACATCATTGCTCAGGTAGAGGCAAAAGACTTTGGTGCTGAAAGCAAAGTTTCTGTAGATGATCTGTGTAAGAAAGCTGTAGAGCACAATATCCAGGTAGGGAAATTCTCACAGTTGGTAATGAACAGAGCTACTGTGTTAGCCAGCTCCTATGATACAGCCTGGAAGAAGCATGACCTGGTGCGCAGGCTGGAAACCAGCATTTCTTCCTGTAAGACAAGCCTGCAGCGGGTGCAACTGCACATTGCCATGTTCCAGGTAAGCAATTTGCTGTGTAATTTTCCTTACATAGTTCATGTATGACAATATAGAGAAAATATGTAAACTACCTCAGTTGTGCCAAACCAAAGTGAACAACACTTTCAAGGGTTTTGTGTTTTCTTTGCAATTACTTTTTTCTTCTTTTTCTTTTTCTTTTTTTTTCCTTTTCCTTTTCTTTTTCTTTTTCTTTTTCTTTTTGCTTTTCTTTTTGTTTTGTTTTTGTTTTTGCTTCTTGTTTTTAGTGGAATGGAGTTGGTTTCATGTTTAATGTCCTTTGACTTTCTTTTCAGCAGGACTGCATGATAAGCATTTTATATATTTATGTATTAATGAACAGTGAGTATTGTTTGTGAATGTAGTTTATAATGAATGGTTGTATTTATTCATGCATGGTGTAGGTAGGTCGGCATCCTGTATTGTTGAGTTTGTAATTAAATTTATCTCTAAATAGGTTTCACTGGTGCTCTAAAAATACAGTGCAGAGCTTTGGGTCTAAGTAAATCTGCCTTTATTTTGAAAAGTGCTTTTAGAAGAAGCCTGTTTTGCCAAAGCACAGGCTTTGGGATAAGATAGGTTTGTATTACAACCAAACCTAGTTCTGGTACCCTGTCTGTAGGTTGAGGGTGGTATCCCTTATGGAGGATGACTTGTGAGGTTTAGGCAACAATCTGTGAAGATGGTAAGAATGTTGTAATGGAATGTTATAGCTTAGGAATGGCTTTCTCATTTATTCTTTTATAAATGTTGGCTTTGATATTATCAAAAGAATGCCAGTTTTCTTGAATCTGTTTTGGCATAGACATGGTTATTTTGTTTTACTTTTGTCAGTGATCAGAAGGAACTATGTTTCAGAGGATCTATTGGCAGTTTTATCATTGCTAGCTATTTTCCTACTTCATAAGTTAGGAAGAGAAGTATATTCACCCTGAGTCACATTGGTTGTGTATTAATAATCCTGCATCTTGCACATTGTCTATGGATTGGGGTAATGCTTTATGACTTCTTTCTTTGAAATGCTAAACATTTTGGATTTTATTCCCGTAGAAATGATCAGTTTTGAGGTTGGGGATGTAGCTTACTTATAGTTGGTAATGCATGCACAAGGCTCAGGACACCCAACATTGCATAAACTGAACTGGGTTGTATACTTGTTTAGGCTGAAGGATCAGAAGTTCAAGCTTATCCTCAGCTATATAAAAGGTTTAAGATCAGTGTGGGCTACATGAGACTTTGTCTAAAACCTTGCCTAAAATAATAGTAATATTAATTAATGAAAAACAAACACCAAAAATTTAAAGGTGACAGTTGATATTGAGGAAAACTTGTTTAAATATGGGCACACTTTAAAATTTTAAGCATGCTGGGCAGTGGTGGCGCACGCCTTTGATCCCAGTACTTGGGAGGCAGAGGCAGGAGGATTTCTGAGTTCCAGGACACCCAGGGCTACACAGAGAAACCCTGTCTTGAAAAACAAACAAACAACCCCAAAACTTTAAGCATAATATATATCTATTGGATTATTTAACTGGTGCTAGAAATTATGATTTCTACATGTTATGTCAGGCACATCACTAAACTATACCCCTAGCTCCTATAGAAGTTGTAGTTCCAATGACCCTCATAACATTAAAAGAAAAATGTTTTAATAGTATGTCAGAGTTTTTCTGTGCTATTATTTCTTTCAGTCTCTTATCTAGTCTCCTTGCTAAACATTCCCATCAGTCCCCAATACAAGTTCACTGCATCTTCTTATGTAGAAGTCCTCACACACACACATCACCAAGATAAGGGATTGTTGTTTTGAAATGAAGCTCAAACTGATCTGGAAGTTGTTATCCTCTTTTCTCCATCTCACAAGTACTGGGATAACAAGTTTTTTTTACATCGGACCTGGAAAGGTCAGTTGTTTTGGGGAGTAGGTGCACCAAATGTACTTACCAGATATCTTAAGAATTCCTATTTGAATGCCATATATACAGCCATCTTCCATGTCAGGGAAGTGCTCAGTTAGACGTGATATTTCTTTTATAATGCTCAACTAATTGCCCCTTTATTGCAACTCAATTTTTCTGTCTTCTCCAGTCTCACCTCATGTGGCTCTTTCCTTATTTATCAGAAGTTTTATTCTACTGGGTCTACATCCTTCTTTTTCTTTGAATAGTGGCAGCATGAAGACCTCCTTATCAGCAGACCACAAGCCATGTCAGTCACCCCACCTCGGTCTGCAATCCTGACCAGCATGAAGAAGAAACTGCATGCTCTCAGTCAGATTGAGACTTCAATTGGGACTGTTCAGGTATGTCTGACTGTCTTCCTACTAGCACATTCTGTTATAGAAGTGTAACTTAGCATATCTGTGCATATCTTCTGCTCCTGAGCCAAATGTATATAATTACACAATTCCTTTTCACTTTCAGTTTTATTTATTTTTTTTTATTGAAAATTAAGTCTTTTTCATACAGTATATTCTGATCACAGTTTTCTCCCTCATTTCTTCCCAGAGTCTTTCCACCTTCCCTCCCTTACAACACTATGCCTTTCTCGCTTCAGAAAGCAGGCATGTGTTTTGTTTTGTTTTGTTTTGTTTTGTTTTGTTTTGTTTTGTTTGTTGTGTTCTTTTCCAAGGCCAAGGACTGCTATAGTAACTATTTCATCTGGCTTATTGTAAAACTTGGTTACTTTTTACTTCTGTCTTGTAGATAAAGGATTTAATTATGTCCAGTGGAGCAGAACATGTTTCTAAATGATTGTTGACTATATGCGTCCATCTCTCTGTTGAAAGCTAAATATTTAGTTAATATTTTTTAAAAAGATATTTGTCTTAAAGCTATATATTTGTGTGTATCCTTCATTTCTGAGATATTTGGTGGCATTCTTTTCTGATTATATAATTTAATAATATATGAAATTTAGTACTAAAATATTATTTAAAAATTTGAAGTGGAGCTTTTTGATCTTAGTTCTTTGAAGTTGACCAGAAGTCTGCCACCTGAGCATGTCCTCAACCATGTTTTCTTTCCTTCCTTTCCTTTTTTTAAACTTTTTTTTTTTTTTTTTTTTGTCCTTGTTCTGGTCAACCCTGCTTGCTCTGGTCTGCCCCGCTCGTTCCGGTCGGCCCTGCTGTCGGTCCTTCTCACTCCGATCGGTCCCACTTGCTCAGTCCCTGCTCTCTCCGGTCCAAGGATTCATTTATTATTATTCATAAGTACACTATAGCTGACTTCAGAGGAGGGTGTCAGATCTCATTACGGGTGGTTGTAAGCCACCATGTGGTTGCTGGGATTTGAACTCATCACCTTCGGAAGAGCAGTCGGGTGCTTTTACCTGCTGAGCCATCTCACCAGCCCCCAAACTTTTATTTTTCTTGTGGTGAGGATTGAACCTAGAGTCTCATGTTACGTAGGCACAAGTTCTACCTCTCAGCTACATATATCTCCAGCAATGTTTTGGTTTTTTTTTTTTTTCCCCAGACAGGGTTTGTCTGTATAGCCCTGGCTGTCCTGGAACTCACTTTGTAGACCATGCTAGCCTCGAACTCAGAAATCCACCTGCCCCTCTCTGTCTCACACATAGAGATGACAGGTTCTTACCCTGTAGCCTAGGCTAGCCTGGAACTGGCCATCAGCATTCCCAGTGCTGAGATTACAAGTGTAACATCACCATTTAGAGTCTGTATTTAATTTAAAAAAAAAAAGAATGCTTTAAGGGGCTGGAGAGATGGATAAGTGGTTAAGAGCACTGACTGCTCTTCCAGAGGTCCTCAGTTCAGTTCTCAGCATGGTGGCTCACAAACATCTGTAATGGGATCTGATGCCCTTTTCTGGTGTGGCTGAAGAATACATAAAATAAGTAGATAAGTTTTTTAAAAAGATATTAAAAAAAACAAAAAAGAATCACAAACATTGCAAAAAAAAGTTAAGCAAACCCCAAAGAACACGAAAGTGTTACAGATTTTAAGTAAATCAAAAGTTAATCTTTAGTTGGGCAGTGGTGGCACATGCCTTTAATCCCAGCACTTGGGAGGCAGAGGCAGGTTGATTTCTGAGTTTGAGGCCAGCCTGGTCTACAGAGTGAGTTCCAGGACAGCCAGGGCTATACAGACAAACCCTGTCTTGAAAAAAAAAGAAAGACAGAAAAAAAAAAATGTTAATCTTTTCTTACCCAGACATCTTTGGCCCTTAACTACTCAAAATCAAGACTAACTCTGAAACAAAGGTATTATATATATTTTCTAAATTAAGCATGCCCACCCATACTACTACTGAATCTGACCATAAAATGTTTAACAAATAGGAAGTGGTGAGTGTGGTGAAGGCTCAGGGTTTCTTTTGGCTTTTACAGGAGAAACTAGCAGCCCTTGAAGCAAGCATTGAGCAGCGGCTGAAGTGGGCAGGTGGTGCCAATCCTGCTCTGGCACCAGTACTACAAGATTTTGAAGCAACAATAGCTGAAAGAAGAAATCTTGTTCTCAAAGAGAGCCAGAGAGCAAACCAGGTACTGCACGTTCCTCTCAGGCTTCTAGTTCAAGATCATGACACCACTTGAACTTTGTCTTCAGGTACTTTTAGCTGTCTCAGATCTTGTAAATACTGACAAAAATTAAAATATGTGCTACTCAAAGCCTTTGGAAGTAAGTTCTCAGGACCTCTAATCCAGATTCTAGAAATATGCCCTTAGTGCTGTTTTCCCATCATCACTTTTTCCACCCCAATGTGGGTTCTCTCTTCTTTACAGGTCACTTTTCTCTGCAGCAATATCATTCATTTTGAAAGTCTACGAACAAGAACTGCCGAAGCCTTAAGCCTGGATGCTGCCTTATTTGAACTAATCAAACGGTGTCAGCAGATGTGTTCGTTTGCATCACAGTTCAACAGTTCAGTTTCTGAGTTAGAGCTTCGTTTATTACAGAGAGTGGTGAGTCCTGTGGGAGAAACTAACTGCTAGTGTCTGAAATGAAAAGGCCAGTATCCTAAATTAAGGTTATGGTTATTGGAGACTGAGGATATGTAAAAAATTGTTATAGGAATGCAGTGATGATTAAATCTTGCTTTTAGCATCCATGGAACTTGATTGTTCCATAATATGTTTAATGAAAAAGATACTGTGGCTTATGTGAAAGTTCTGAAAAGGGCAAAATGTGTATAGTATTGTGTGCAGTGTGCCAGGAGAGTAGAACAGGCTACTGGGAATGGCTGCTGGAAAGGTGAGCTAAGCCCGAAAGTACGAAGTTAGTGAGGTGAGCTCAGTGTTTGAATGCTATGGAAAAGATTTATCTAGGCTGTTTTAGGAAGTGTTCTCTTAATTTCAAAGAGTTATTTAGGTTAAGTTCAGAGACTTGGTTATAGATAATTGTCATTCCAACTCTATTCCTGTTTTTCAATCATACATTTAAAGCATTTATATCCTATATGATATGCTGAAAAATTAAAATTCTTCATACAGACTTGCAATTGTTGAGTATTGTATTGTCTTCTAAGTATCATCAAATCAAGAGCCAACAACTGAGAGTTTGTATCTCTTGCTGATGGTTATAGGATTTATTCCAAGTGAATTAATATTTACTCTATTTAGGACAATACTCTTGAACATCCTATTGGCAGTTCTGAGTGGCTTCTATCAGCACATAAACAATTGACCCAGGATATGTCCACCCAAAGGGCTGTTCAAACAGAGAAGGAGCAGCAGATAGAGACTGTCTGTGAGACCATCCAGAGCCTAGTCGACAGTGTAAAGACTGTGCTCACTGGTCACAACCGGCAGCTTGGAGATGTGAAGCATCTCTTGAAAGCCATGGCTAAGGTAATGAATCCCACTGGCATAGTTTCCTGTCTCAAGATAAACCTTTGTGGAAAGATGTGACATTATATAAACAAAAATAACTTCTCAATTTACATTTTGCAACTTGTTTGTAACTGCATCAAAATCTATTGTTTTTATCAACTATGTTTTAAAGCAGACATTCTGATTTTTGTACAGAGAGAATCTGAGTCTTTAATTGGTTAATTTAGTGTCATTAAGCGGGCATTTTGGTTTTCAGTCTTTTCTTCTCCACCTTTATTTCCAAACATATATAGCTTGCCTCCAAAGTGAATGAAATATGTATGGTCTCTTGCCTCCAGTTCTCTATTCAGTCTGGTTAATAAGGACATCCACTCCCAGAAAATAGTGGGGACAGTCTGTAGTGAGAATCCTGGAATTTCAGTTTCTTTAAAAAACAAATATTTTAAGAATATGTTTTTTTGTTTTTTTTTTTTTTTAATCCCAGGTTTGGGGATATGGGGCTGTCTCACAGCAGCTAAAAAGTGCCTAGTGCTCTAGCAGAAGTGTGGTTTTGACAGCTGCAGATAGTTTCTGCAATTTTGTGACATTTGGAATTCTGGGAATGTTTCAGGGGGTACACACACACACACACACACACACACACACACACACACACACACACACACACACATATATATATATATATATATATATATATATATATATATATATATATATATATGCTAGAGCCTCAATAGGGTTGTTGGTTGTTGGTCATTCTCTCCCTCTTGTATCTGGTGATAAAGGGTGAAACTGGAGGTTATATAAAGAGGGAAAAAGAATAACTCACAAAGTTGCAAAGACTGGCTACAACAGTCATTTGGGTATTTCTTTTTTCTTTTTCTTTTTCTTTTTCTTTTTTTTTTTTTTTTTCCTGGTTTTTCGAGATAGGGTTTGTCTGTATAGCCCTGGCTGTCCTGGAACTCACTTTGTAGACCAGGCTGGCCTCAAACTCAGAAATCCGCCTGCCTATACATGGATTAAAGGCGTGTGCCACCACACCTGGCTTGGGTATTTCTTTTTATTTGAAATAAATAAAGATGCTAGAAACAAAGTTTCTATAATAAAAGAAAACTGACCTATATGCAGATCAAACACAGTGACATTTAGATCACTTACTAGCTTTTAATCAAGAGTTGACTGTCGGGGGCTGGTGAGATGGCTCAGCGTGTAAGAATGCCCGACTGCTCTTCCGAAGGTGATAAGTTCAAATCCCAGCAACCACATGGTGGCTCACAACCATCCGTAATGAGATCTGGCTCCCTCTTCTGGAGTGTCTGAAGACAGCTACAGTGTACTCACATATAATAAATAAAATAAATCTTTAAAAAAAAAAAAAGAGTTGACTGTCTTGAAAGGAGTTCCTGGAACAAATAGTCTATTTGTAATGGTTTATGTATGCTTTGGCGGCAGGACGAAGAGGCTGCTCTAGCAGATGCTGAAGATATTCCCTATGAGAGCAGTGTTAGGCAGTTCCTGGCTGAATACAAATCATGGCAAGACAACATTCAGACGGTTTTGTTCACACTAGTCCAGGCCATGGGTCAGGTTCGAAGTCAAGAACATGTTGAAATGTTGCAGGAAATCACTCCCACCTTGAAAGAATTGAAGACGCAAAGCCAGAGGTAAGGGTGCTTCCTGGCCAGCTCTAATGAAGTAGCAGTTAAGCAAGAGGGGCTTAGCTCCTGTCAGTTTTATTTCTAGTTTTGTTCATATGTTTGTAAACAGTTATATGGCAAAACATTCCATAATAAATATTTCATAAATTTTGTATTTCAGTATCTATAATAATTTAGTGAGTTTTGCATCACCCCTAGTCACCGATGCAGCAAATGAATGTTCAAGTCCAACATCATCTGCAACTTACCAGCCATCCTTTGCTGCAGGTATGAAAGAGGCCTGTTCTTGATGTGTTTATACATATAGGTTTAGGTGTTTAGCTATGGGTGAAGGTTTATTGTATTTATAGTCACTGCCTTAGAGTTTTCTTTAACACTGCCACATACTGGTTCAATAGATTTTAGAATTAACAAAAATTTCACATAACTTTAGCTCCTAAGGACCTGATTCTTACTTTGCCCTCTCCCTGTGTGCTACACACACAAGGAGTGTGGGGGTAATAATGGCATCAAATCTGTTGAGGTTTAATATTGTTTTTTATTTAAAAATGAATAGATTGATTTACCTCATAAAGAATAACTAAGTCAAGCATATTGGTGCATACCTGTACTTGGGAGGCCAAAGCAGGGGAAGGCTTACAAGTCAGGCCTAAGTGATCGCATACTTCTTTTTCTCCTTTCCTTTTTTTCGCCCTCTCTCCCCCTTTTTTTAAAAATTTTATTCATCAATCATTTAATTTTAGATGTTATCTCTCTACATAGCTGTGGCTGTACTGGAACTCACTCTGGAGACCAGGCTGGCCTCGAACTCAGAGATCTGCCTGCCTCTGCCTCCCAAGTGCTGGGATTAAAGGCGTGTGCCACCACGCCCAGCTTCTGTTTATTATGATTTAAAATTTTATTCTTGTTGAGACCTTTAAAGTACTATATTAATAGGAGAAAGGGATTTTGGGAGTCTTCTGTCCAAAATAAGACAGGAAAACTGCTGTGCAAATCTGAAGGGCCTTTTAAAATTTTTTTTAATACGTTAGCACATAGACAGCAGGATCATTTTCCTTTTTTACAGTTAATATTAAATTGATAATTGCTTGATGTAAAGTTTATAAATGCCCAAAGTATGAGGTTCTATGCTGATACTTACTTTTAAAGGATAGCATTTCACTGCCAAACCTTGGTTAGTCTAGAACACATAGAGAGTTTCCTCCAGGGAGCTGGATACAAGGTGTGGCCATCAGTTCATCTTTTCTTTTCTGTGTTCTTGCTGCTATTGCCTTTCTTCCTCCAGTATATTTTGGGCATCTTTTTTCCCTTACCCCCAACTCCTTGCAGATTTTCTCCTGCCCTACCCTAATTTCATATTTTTTTCTTTAAAAATAAAAGTCATTGCTGGGCGGTGGTGGCGCATGCATTTAATTCCCCTCACTTGGGAGGCAGAGGCAGGCAGATTTCTGAGTTCGAGGCCAGCCTGGTCTACAAAGTGAGTTCAAGGAAAGCCAGGGCTATACAGAGAAACCCTGTCTCGAACCCCCCCCCCCCAAAAAAAAAATCATCAAAACCAAAAGCACACACACAAAATCTGAAACCAAATGAAACAAAGAAAAAATATGAGTTCTATTGCATCAGTCCTGTTGTGTCTGGAACATGTCATTTCCTTTGGAGCCATCTGCAGCCTCTTCTGCATAGATCCCTGAGTCTTGAAGGGAGGGCTGTGATAGATTTAGGGTTGAATGCTCTAGGTTTCTCACTTTCTGTTGTTGTCCAATTGTGAATCTTGGCATTAATTACACATTTACTTCAAGAAGCTTGCCTGATAGGTTGAGTAATGCACTGATTTGAGACCCAGTTATGTGTGGTGGCTATGATGTTGCCAGGGAGCTGCTGAGGAATTGAGATTGGTTGGGAGGAATGGTTTAGGAAGGTGGTGAGGAAGCCTCCCACCCCATTAAGTTTTAAAATTTAATGTTTGAATGTTTTGCTTGTATTGTACACTAATAAGTGCTGCCTTGTGTCCCCAGAGATCAGAATATGGTCTATGTCAGATATCCTAGATTTCCATTTACTAATGATTGTAAGCCACCATGTAGATATTGATAATTGAACCAGAACCCCTATTAGAACAGGAAGTACTCTAAACTGCTGAGCTGTGTCTCCCAATTTTTAAGGAATATGTTTTTGTAGTGGGTTGGGCATGTGGGGGCTACTGGGGGAGATAATGTGAGGGATGGGGGTGTGTTCCAGAGGTAACGTTGGATGCCATTCACCTTGGTTGTGTGTGGTGTGGGTGTGAGCTCATTCTGTAGAGGTTGGCCTCAAACTCAAGATCCTTCTGCCTCCTGAGTTCTGGGATTAAAAGCATGAGCTTATAACATTATAAAATCAAGTTCATTTTCAAGGTTGAGTAATGTGGAATAAGTCCTATCAGCCATCCCTTGTATGTGTGCTGTCCCCCCACCCTCCAGTCTACCACCAGTTTCTGTTTGTATGCAAATTGAGCCACCAACTCTTTTTCTTTAGCGGTTAGGAGTAACACTGGCCAGAAGACTCAGCCTGATGTCATGTCTCAGAATGCTAAAAAGCTGATTCAGAAAAATCTGGCTACATCAGCAGATACTCCACCAAGCACCATCCCAGGAACTGGCAAGAGCATTGCCTGTAGTCCTAAAAAGGCTGTCAGAGACCCTAAGACTGGAAAAGGTAATCAGTCAGAATATAGATGCCTTATAATTCTATGATACACAAAAGTTGGTTTGACTTACATGTGCCATTGCTTCATAGCTGTGCAAGAGAGAAACTCCTATGCAGTGAGTGTGTGGAAGAGAGTGAAAGCCAAGCTAGAGGGCCGAGATGTTGATCCAAACAGGAGGATGTCAGTTGCTGAGCAGGTGACTGTTTTTTAAGCTTAAGCTATGTATTAATGCTGCTGTTAGGCTCAAGGATCTCATTTACCCATTTCCTTATTTTATCAAGAAATAATAGGCTCTTGGCCTAGCAGAATGGTTCAGTGGACAAGGGCATATGCTTCAGAGCCCGACATCCTGAATTCAGTCTCTGGTTTCACATGGTAGAATAGAGGTTGTCAACTCATTCAAGTTGTCCTCTCACTTCCTTATTTGTGCCTGTGCACACTCACACACTAAGTTTAATGATAAAAAGAAATCAGCCCCTTAAACCTACTTCCAGGACTCGGAAGGCTTTTAGCAACACTGCTCTAAAGTTGTCAGATGCTCACTACTTGACTCTTCACTACAAGGTACTTGCCTCTTAGGCAATCTCTTGCATAGTCATTTAAGCTATATGACTGCTCTAATCATCCTCCACACTGTTAACCCTCACCTTACCGCTCTGAAAGTTTCAGATGAAGGGAGGGTCACAATTTTTGAAGGTGTAGACTCTTTAGTCCCATGAATTCCTGTGCGTTTTTGTCCAGTGTTTTCTCCTGTTACAGTATCTGTACCACACCTCCCCACCCCACCCCACCCCACCCCACCCCACCCCACCCCACCCCAGGGTGCTGGAGATTGACCTTTGGTCCTTACAGGTGCTGAGCCATTCAACTGTTAGTTTATTTTGAAAAAATGTTTAAAAGTTACAGAAAAGTTGTAGGGATGCCATACTTTTTCCCTAGACTAATCACTTCTTACCCACATCTGCACCATTTATTTTGTTCTAAGCAGAACCTTTCATGGTATTACCCTGAGAGCAAATGGTGGGGGGAGAGGCTTCTTACCATTCCTCAAGGTCTAAGTGTTCTGACTTTCCTAAGACTACTGAGCTTGTTGCATTCTTTGTGGTCATGAAGAGTGCTACATCTTTATGCCAGAGTATAACCTCTCCTCCTTTGGGTGAGTCGTTTGATTAGAAGAGACAACTCATGCAATTGGTATATGAAATGTGACCTTTCCGGTTCTTAGTGATTTTCAATTCTGTCCTACCTATATTCACAGGTTGACTATGTCATTAAGGAAGCAACTAATCTAGATAACTTGGCTCAGCTGTATGAAGGTTGGACAGCCTGGGTGTGAATGGCAAGACAGTAGAGTCTGGTTAAGCGAGTTCAGACATCCACCAGAATCAACTCAGCCTCAGGCATCCAAAGCCACATCACAGTCGGTGGTGATGCATCTGGGGGCTTACTCTGAGGAAACCTAGGAAATCTCGGTGTACTAGGAAGTGAATCCTGCAGGACAGCTGCACTCAGGGATACGCCCAACACCATGGCCAGGGTCAAAGGTGAAGAAAGCAAGCTCACTGCCTGCACACGGAGATTGTCTTTCTGCCACAGAACAGCTGCAAACGTGTCAGGAGGTTAGCTGAGAAAGAAATCGGGCTGCTGCGGAGCACAGAGTGACTTGGAACTCCATTCCACCTGACCCTGTGTGTACAATCCAGGAAAACAAACCCCGCTCAGAAACAAGAGAAAATTGGGGCCGCGAAGAACTCACAGCCACGGAAGAGTTGTTGCATTCAGATTCTTGAGAAACATTTGTTGCTCGGCAACAGTACTGGTTGGGTTGACCAGTTAAGTACCAAAAGGCTATGCTGTATGAATTTCAGAAATGGACTGAAAAAATGAAGAGCAGTGTAATAGACACACACTACATCGGAAGAACTGACTTCTGAAACGAAGAGAAAAGCACCTATGGATCCCACTCCTTCCCATCGCCTACCTGTTCCCCGGCTCCCCGTTGACCCACCCTGGTAGATTAGCCAGCTGTCAGACTCACTTTTATTTCAATCCTTACACTTCATAAACTTTTGTCTCCACGTTGTTACCATATTTGGAGACAGAAACAGGAGTTTCTCCAAATCCAATGAAAACATGGAAAACTCAAGGATTGTTTAAAGGTCTGTGATCATCACATACAAGATGTAACTCTGGTTATTTCAGTCATATCTGTGACTCTTATCATGTACAGTTTCCTGAATTGTCACTGTGCATCCAAACGTAATGAGTCTAACAGACACTGATTTCATGTGCACTCCCCTCTGCTTACAATGTGCATTTTTTGGAGGTCATTCAAATTTCCCCTCTTCTGTGATTGCTGTAGTTTCTTTCATAGAAAGTAGCTGATCTGATGTAATCTTTTACCTTTTAAACAACCAGGATAGAGAACCTATTGGAGTTTGCATTGTTGATGACAGGTTCACAATAAAGTGACATTCTGGTGGAGGTAGAGTGAAATGTTTTTTAAATTCAGTTTTCTCATTTGATACTTTTAATTTACAAAGTGTAATTTTGTTTTATGTTTTAAAGTGTAAATTAAAAATGCTTTAGTTTACCTGGCATTTGGGGTATGCTCAGTAATGCCTACCAGCAGCACCTTTAAGTTCAGCTGGTGTCCTGTGATGGGTTCTGTTTACCTTTTGCAACATTTTATAGCTTGCTGTTGAGTGACTAGTGTGTAGTGAGTCACGATCAAGGCATCCTTCAGCTTAGCATTTTCAGTACTCACTGCTGATCCCTGATAGAAGTGCAGACTAGAATAGAGCTAAAAATCACCTATCAACACAGAATAGCACACGGTACTTTGAATCTTTTTTTCCCTGCATTTTAGCAACTAGTGTGATGGCCACTTAATTTGCCAGCCTCTACAAGCCTGAAAGGTCCAGGTGTCTCTAAGCTCTTCTCTGACTGCAACGAGTTGAATTCTAATCCTCACAGGATGGATGCCAGTGTCAGCACTTTCTTAATTATGAGTATTGAAAGGTGCTGTTTTCAGTCTCCACATGTCTGCTGACAAGTTAAAGAATCTAGCACATCAAATTTGGTTTTATTTGTTGATTTTGAGCCTTATTGTCACAAAACAGCCTAGCTGGAATATTGATGCCAAACTATATTTTGCATGCTATTTTCTTCCCTAGAGGCATTGAGGGCAACTGCACTTTGGCTCTCTCAACATGTGTCATTTTCAGACATTCTTCATGTCATAAGAGCTTTTGTTATAAGGAGAAAACCAGCTCAGACTTTTGTCCCTGTAGGTGATGGTAGTGGTCAGAAATGCTTTGGTAATAAGTGAATTTTATTTCCCAAGAGTCTCAGGCATCAGAAGTACTTGGCGTCTTAATCTAAGCAAAAATAAGACAACTTAAAAAAACAACCAAAAAAAAATATGTGCCTCTGGTGAATTATCCTTTTTTTAATGTTAAACTGGTTTTTGAGAGAATAGTGCAGATAAGAGCAGCCAAGGACTTCAAAGCTTGTTGATCACTGCACTCTGGATAAAACCCTCATTTGTATGGTCTGGTTTCCTGTTCAAGTAGCCTTTCCAGGTTTAACTTCTGTAAGGAGCCTCAAGTGAAAAAACAACAAAAAACCCAGGGCCACTGAGGGACTGTTTTATGAAATCATGTAGAGTGCTGTAGTTTTGAAGTCATTGTTTTTTTTGTTTTGTTTTGTTTTGTTTTTTACAAAATACCTGTGGAAAACCAGGGATATTTCCTCTTTTTCCTCAACTTCTTCCTCTCTTTACTCCCTACCCCTCTCCTCCCTAATTCTGTCTTCCTTCTCTCCACTCTGTTAAGATTCAGAGGGTACAGAACAACCTCTTCTATTTCAGAGTACCCTTGAGAATTGAAATGTATTGTCATTAGTTGTCTTTGATTAGCAAGAGTCAGTTGATATCTCTACCAAGCTGAAGCCTAGTACCTACGAAGCTGTTTCTTTACCAAAGTGTTTTGTTTCTGTTTATGGTCATGAGCTGATCATGCAGTTTGCTAGATGATTTGACACTGGTAGTGAGTTCTTTGGAGGTGTGAGATTTCTATGTGAAACTGATAGGTCTTGATCTACTTTCTTAGATCACTGATGCAGAGCTCAAATCCGAGGTTCAGGGTAAGAATCTGTAATACGGAGGAAAGACTCCCTTCACTTTGCCCTTAACACTTGCCCCTGTTATCTAAGCTTCATTAGTAGATTTCTTAATATCATCCAATGTTTGGTGTTATCTGCATTGTTTTTTGTTTTAATTGTGGTTGTTCTGATGTGTGAAATTTAAGGAAAGAGCCATTTAATAAATGCCAAGCAGGGCAATGCAGCCAAATATTAGAGTTGATGTGCAGTCTTAGGTCCTTTTTAATCTGGGGTATTACAGGCAGTACTTTAAATCAGAGTCTTCCTGGCCTATTTCCCTCCACCTTTTTGTAGTTACTCGGGGGCTTACTTGTGCAGTACTAAAATCAAAGGAGCTGGTTCTTCTTTTCTCCCAATCTTTTCTTAGTAATGAACACACCTACAACTAGCCTGCTACTCCTAATCATACACAGCAGATGTCAGTGCTGTGCTAATATTAGCTGGATTTCCTGCAGTGCAGGGATGGAACCTTGCACATGCTAGGCAAGCTCTCTAACCCTGAGCTACATACATCCTAGCCCTTAGAACTAGCACCCTGAAGCATCTTTGTTTCCTGTGTTCAGATGCAGACCAAGACCAACATTGTTATATATTGTTGAACTTATGTTAGTAATTTAGAACCCTCCCCCCAAATCAAGGAGGCAAAAATTAATGCACTAGTCACTGAAGAGTTCATCTTCAGTTACCTGGATAGGATAGGTAGATTCCTAACAGTACTGGTGAGCATCACAATGCTTGGCAAAGATTCAAGAGGAGGCAGTAACTGTACTTTGCCTGCTTTTGGGCCTAGATAATGTCACTGTCTGTCTACAAAAAGCTAACAGCTTAGGTTTGAAAAGGCAACCATGTAGAGAAAACTTGACAATTGGGGCTCACTGGGAAGTTCTAGTGCTAATGTTAAAAACTCAAATCAGCTGGCTATTTGAAGATGGCAAAGAATTGGATATAGTTCTGAAATGTTATTTTTCCAAAACAGGCTGATAGGCAGTGGTTGTTTTCCCTGTTTCTGACAGTGCGGTTCAGCTCCTGTTTCAGATTTCTGTGTTATTTTTTCAATTTACTAGTCCCTTAAGTTTCTACCTGGAATGTCAGGTGGCAATGACATCACATTTCGTGTTCTTTTTTTTTTTTAAACCCTTATTTAAGAGTAAGTTGAGTTGAGTTGAATCTTCCTTGTCTTAGTAACATTGTACAATAGTGGCTTATTTTTAAGTTGTAATGCCTCCTGATGGATATAATTTTGTGCTTGTATTTAAGATTAAAAGTTGAATAAATAACACCAGCTTCCTGAAAATGTCCATAATGCATCTTTTGAAAAACAAACACCTGCCTACTTTACATTAACATGGTAAAGATTGTATGAAATACCTGTTTTTCAAAAAAATAAAAATAAAGGTTCAAGTCTTAAAAAGATAACAGTATCTAAGCTCTGAATTTATTGAAGTAGATCCTAGAAAGTTTGTTTTGGAAGAGTTTTGTGGCTTAAGTTGAAAAAGTTCTCAAAAAATGTTTTACTCCCTTTTGAACAGCCGAGTTAACTTATTTCAGTAGGAAAGTTCTTAGATAAGAATAGACACCTGTAATCCCAGGGGAGGCAAGGATAGGTGGAATTTCTAGGCAAATCTGGTCTATAAAGCAAGTTCCAGGACAGCCAGGACTACACAGAGAAACCCTGTCTTGAATAACAAAAGAATGTATGAAGCTTAATTTTAGCAATATTTAAAACAAAACTGCAGAGCCTTAATTGTGAGTAAAAGCTCTGAAAGAAGAGGGATTATCTGGGAAGATCTTGTTCATTTGCTGTGCCAAAGTTCTGAGAAAGATTTGTGTTACAGGCTTCATCATCTGACATCATCTGACACATTTCAAAAAGTCACTGTGGTAGAAAAAGAGGTGGTGTTTGTAACCTCTGAGCCATTTGGAAGGTTAGTGAGAGCTGGATTGGGACCTGGGCCTGGGCTAAATTTAAATTTTCCTTTGAGAACACCGACTAAACTAAGCTTTCAGAGGCAGTAGCCAGATTGCCAAGGAAATGCTTATTACCCTGCCCTCTCTTAGCCAAGTGACTGCTCCTGCTACCAGCAAGATGGGCACCTCATTGCTTGGTAGCTGTTTGGGTCCTTTTGTCCTCAATACTGAGGAGGTGAAGGAATTCGATATGATGTCTGTATCAACCGAAGTCATAATATTCTCCCCGCCCCCACACACAATGAGCGTCCTTCCTGTTCAAAACTTGTCTGTACCTTCTAGTACTTTCCACAAGTTCTATGACAAATTGTATGCCCCTTTGACACAACCACCATAGGCCAGGAAGGGACCAGGCATATTTAGGAGCACTATGTGATCTCTCAGGTTTCTCTTTAACCTCCAAGGACTTTAAAGAACCTGGTAATTAAGAAACGAAATGTTTTTAAAAATAAAGTAGTTGAAGTTCGTATTTAGCCTGGCTTCCCTATACACCCATTAATCTATCAGTCTAAAATGCTCCAACATCCGAATTGCTCCTCTACTCATCCATCCCTCCGAATGAAGCGCTCCCCTAAGCTACCTGAAGTACTCATAGATCAAGTGAAGCACCCTGCAAATAAGCCCTGTAAGAGTTCATGCATCTTCAATGTTCTTAAAAGGCCACAGCTGGGGAGAAGGCACAGATAGCGCTCACGTGGGGCCGCCAATACTTCAGTCAGCAGGTGCCACAGCAACCTAAAGCGTCCTTTGCCCTTCTAGCCTCCGCATAGGATGCCATTGTGCATCCTCCGCGCAGCTGAGCCGACAGGCACCTCATTGGCTTTGAGATCCGGCAGAAGAGCAGCTAGGGACTTGATTTGCCCCAGCATTTAGGAAGATCTGGGTGAGAGACCCGCTAAGGCGGTTGAACCGCTTCCTTCCGCTCCGCCTCCCGAGGGCCACACCCCTGCACTCTGATTGGTCAGAGTCTTGCAGCTTCGCGCAGCTTCGCTCTCCTTTGACCTGGATTTCAAGTCATGCGCTAGCTGCCGGTTGGCCTGACTTCCCAGAAGCCGGAGTGAGGTCTACCCAATGAGGAGCGAGTTTCGCGAGGGCTGTCGGGAAAGGCAGCTAGCCTATATAAGCAGCCTGCGGGGCGTTCCCTCGCGCTCGGGTTGCCTTGCTGGTGTTGGGGGATAGAGTGTGTTCGCTCGTTGATAACCGCGCGTCTGGAACGATGGCGGAGGGGGATAACCGCAGCAGCAACCTGCTGGTGAGTCGCGGTGGTCAGTCTGTCCCCGGAGCTTCCGGATGGGCCTCCTGACCTCGGTGGACTACCAGGGACAGCCAGGCCTTATCTCCACGGTGGAGGTCCCTGCTGGCGATCCCCAACGTCCCCCGGAATCGTGCACTATAAGGCTTGGGCCGTGCGTGAGGGAGTGTGAGAAGGGGGCTGTGGCAAGAAGGAACTTGGGTAACAGGTTGGGGCACTCGGCCGCCAGGGGCCTTGTCTAGCGCTCCGGCTCAGGCCGGAGACCTACCTGTTTTGCCCTCTGATCTTAATCTCATGTTCCGTAGATTATTTTTAATCATGATTCTTTTTCCCCTAAAACTTGGCGCAAGGATGGAGGGTCAAAGGGCTGCTACCGAGAATTAGTTTATCTCTGACACAGAAATTTGTTGGAGCTGGTTGGTTGGAGTTCACCGCAGGAAGCTGAAAACGGGTTCTGCGGAAAGAACAGTGGGAGATCCTGGCACTTGTCTGGGAACTGGCGAGGGACTCACAGGACTGGATGCAACTTTAAAATGATTAGCACGGATTTGACGGAGCTGCACGAGATGGTATTAGAGGAGGGCTCGTTTGCTTCATTACAGGTTTTTTGTTGTTGTTGTTTTTGTTTTTAAGGCTAGGTTTTCGTGTAACTTGACGAGGCTAGCCTTGTATTTGTCATCCTCCTGTGCTGGGATTACAGTTGTGCATTACCAGGCCCTACTAGTTTCAAATTTTTAACTGCAACACCCACCTAGGCAAGAACAAAAGATATATATATTTTTTTTTTTCTGTATTGTCATTCCCCAGAAAAGGCAGGCCATATCAGAAATGAAAAAAGCAATCAGCTTGTAATGCCTGCTTTTTCACTGCTAAGTGCCGACAAGATTCTTCGGGACAGTTTTGATTAGTGCAAGATTTTCAGTTTGTATTTGTGTTTAGAGGTGCGTTCCCTGTATCCTTAAATTCCCTACACACACACACGCACGCACACACACGCACACACACGCACACACACACACGCACACACACGCACACACACACACACGCACACACACGCACACACACACACACACACACGCACACGCACGCACACACACACACGCGCACACGCACGCACACCCCATCCAATAGAGATGCTTACCTTGTACCTTTAAACCCCCCCTACACAATACCAGCAAACAATTCAGTAAGAGGATTAATTGTTGTACAAGGAAACTATCATGGGAGAGAGGGACTGATCACTAACCACTATTTCCATCAAAGCGGTATCATTTTAAGGAGAGCAAAGCCTGGATTTCCTGGATTTAAATATATTAACCTCTTTATGTCTCAGTCTCCTTATCTTAAAGTAGAGGTTGTAAGAATACCTTTTCCAGTTTTTTGGAGCATCAATTGAAGTATAACATGTAAAATGTTTAGGATTTCTAGTATGGGGTGATGTCAGAAGTACTTAATCACATATTTCATCTTTATTAAAATTAGCCTGAACTGTTCTACATTTGCATATTCCTTTGTGAAGAGTTGATAGTGTCAGTTGGGCTTTGTGTGTATGTAGTTCCTGGATGTTGAATCCAGATTTCTGCACAAAAAGGTTCTAAATACCTTCCATTACCAAAGTCCCTGATAGGTTCAGGCCACAGTAGCCCATGGTAAAGGTGTGCTTTTGACTAGTTGTCACATATGTAGAAAAATTTTGAGATTTAATTGCAACTCTATCATTAAAAATGAGGAGCCATTAAGTGCTGAGCTCACATAGTCTGGTTGGAATAGTTTTCTTTAATTCCACAGTGTCTGCCAGCATCAGAGTCGTCCCAGTATACAAAGAGCTAGTTTAGAGATTTATGTACTTGGTGTTAAGGGAAAGGTTCTCCTGATGGATTTAGAAGGACTAAATCAATAAAATGGCCAATCAACAGATCAATGCTAACCACCTGAAATGAGCAAACATAGAGTATTCAATTTGGTAATATTCTGAGCACTGCCTCTTGGCTCTGTGGCTGCATTTGGCGATATTAGTTACCCATATTAAGCTCACTTTCATGAATATTGAAATACATTGTGAAATCTTGGGAGTATTATGATACATCATGGACATATGGCCCAGTGCTAAAAATGACCATTAAAGCCTAGGCTTTCTCCTACCCACGGATTTTCATGTTTGGTGCCAAAATTGCAGGTTTTCATGACTTACCTTGTTTAAGATAACAGTTTTGTAAAAGGCATTTTACGTGTTTTTGATGCCTGAGAAAGTACTCTCTGAGCCACCAAAGTGTTGAGTTTGGCAAAGTAACAGTCTTAACTGTTGATCATGTGTAGGCCGTGGAGACTGCAAGTCTTGAAGAGCAGCTGCAAGGCTGGGGAGAGGTGATGCTGATGGCTGACAAAGTCCTTCGATGGGAAAGAGCCTGGTTTCCACCTGCCATCATGGGTGTGGTTTCCCTGCTGTTCCTGTAAGTGAGATTCTGTTGCTAAATGCTCAGAGGGTTCATAGCCTGTGCTTAGAGAAGCTTTTTTTTGTAATACATAATCCAAAAGGAATTCCTTTATTGCAAGCAGCTTGCCCTCTTTCTAGATTTGTAGTCCTTATATAAAGTTGTAACTTAATGCAGTTGAGTAAATCCCAGACACGCAAACTCTTGTGTTTCAACACTCTTGCTTTATTATATTCCTTCTAATAAATATTGAGGACTCCAGAGGTTTTGACTATTGCTGTTTACATTAACTACTATAGCTGTGACAACATCATGCCATGGTGCCCCTAGAAAACTACTTGTGAGGAAATTAGAAAGGAACCAGTACCATCTCTGAGAATCGAGGGTGAGGGAGTGAATATCTTTGACTGGGAATAATGACTGTTCTCTAATCTTGGTTAATTTTCTTTGTTTTTAATAGGATTATCTATTATCTCGATCCATCTGTGCTATCTGGTGTTTCCTGCTTTGTTATGTTTTTGTGCCTGGCTGACTACCTTGTTCCCATTCTAGCACCAAGAATTTTTGGCTCTAATAAATGGTAGGTGGCTCTGCATGGTAAGTGTGCTGTGGTTAAATGAAGACTGTGGTCTAGCCATCAGATGTCTGCTGGAGTTAGTGTCATTGCTATTATGTGAAGAATTTCACACCTGACTTCAAGTGTGTATGAGGAATATTTAGTACTTATATCTCAGTAGTTCACTTTGGTCGAAAGCTTCCTTTTTGTTGTTTATTCAGTTTTATTTCTATACCTTAGGAAGGGTGTTTTTTAAAGGTGATATTTAAATAAGAATTCCAGGACTCTTTGTTTGTTTGTTTGTTTTGTTTTTTATTAAACTGTGTATGTTTACCTGGGGGTGGAGATCAGAGGGCAACTTTCCAGAGGTTGTTCTTTTACCATATGTGGCTCTTGGGGATTGAACTCAAGTCAGAAGGTTTTGTAGTATGTACCTTTGCCTAATAACCTGCTCAGTGGACCTTGAACTCCAGTTTGTTTAAATGCGTCTCTTTGATGTGAGTCCTTGCTTGTGTGTATACTTGAGGACAATCTCATGTTAAGCAAGGTCAGTAGCCTGTTCTCTTGTTAAATGTATTACATTGTATGGTCACCAACTTTCCCCAGACATAACAGTATTAGGTCATTATGGCAACTTAAAAGCAGGTTAAGGGACACCCCAGGTGTTACTTGTTCTTGCTTTCACTGGTGTACCTTTTAATTCCAGCACTTGGGAGACAGGCAGGCAGGTCTACAGGTTCAAGGCCAGCCTGGTCTACAGGTCAAGTTTCAGTACGGTATGGGCTACACAGAGAAACTCTTAAAAAAAAAAAAACCCTACTTGTTGTTAGACTTTCAAGCTTGATCTTTTGTGCTAATGGTTGGTATACACCTCTAATCCCAGTACTCTGGATGATAGACTTGTGAGATTAAAGCCAGAGTGGGCCACAAACACATAACAAACTCTGGGCTTGGCCTGGCTACATAGACATATTCTGTCACAAACACATGCAGTGCTCCTTCACACATCCCAAAACAAACCAAGAGGGATGTTGTGTTTAAGGTTGAGTTGAGGGGTACATTGAGGCAGTGCAGGAGTGGTTGACCACATGGATTCTCAGTCGATGAGAGTAGCTGCTACCTTGGATACACTGAGCTGTTGACTTCAGTTTTACCATTCTCAAATGGTTGCTTATGATGTCTTAAAATTATAGTTAAGTGGTTAAGGATTACATTAATAACTCTTTGAACTTCCTGAGGAATGTTGGCTTTCTCAGTTTTGATCCAGACATGAAGCCAGGCACTGGAGGTGGAGCTCAGTATTTAAAGTGCTTGCCCAGGACACATGGTACCCTAATTCTCTTCTCAGCTGGAGGAATGAAAACCACACATAATGAGCAGAGTAGATTTTTCAATCAGCTGACATATTCAGTTGCTTAGTGTTCCACTTGCACTTTTTTTTTTTGTATCCAAATGACAGCAACTTACATAATCTAGAAAATGGGAGCTTTCTTATGTACCTATGTACCTTCCATATCTTTAAGAAGAAATTCACATAATTTGGGGGAGTTAGAATAATCTCTGGTTTAAGTAAGTATGTTTCTTTATAATGGATCAGTGTTAGATTTATTATTCAAACTGCTTTTCCCTTGCCATGAGGAGTTAGTTAATGCTGTTATGTTTGGGGAAGTTTATCACCTTGACATTAGCCAGACAGCAGTCCACTAACTCCTAATCCTAGAGGAAAATCTTCAGAGGATAAACAGTTAGTGTTAATAGCATCAGTGGAGCAAATTTCTGCTTTGATTATCTGTGATGATGCTGTGGGAAAGCTGTGGGAAAGAAGGGACAGTACCCACCGCCTGGCCTTGACCATGGACAGCTTGCGTGATCTGAGAAATCCTCCCCCCACTGCTGTACCTTGCCAGGCTAACACTAGAGGAGAGAGGGCAGCAGGGACCTCAGCGTGCGTCCTTTTTAGTACTGGGCCTGTGCCACAAAAAGAACCGAGAAATAGATTAGAAATGAGAAAGAAAAAAGGGCTTTTTTAGAGAGGCCTGTCTTTTTTTTTTTTTTTTTTTTCCTGCTATTTTGTTTTGTGTTTTCTCTCCCTGGGACTGAATTGAGTGTATAATGAATTTGGACTGGTCTCTTACATTTTAAAATGTGTGTGTGTGTATGTGTGTGTATGTGTGTATATACGCACTCCTTCACCTATGTACACTCGCCCACTGGCACATGTACCTTAGCACATGGAGAAGTCAGAGGGCAATTTTTTACAGTTTGTTTCTCTCCTTCCATGGGGTTCTAGAAATTGCACTCAGGTCCCCAGGCTTGGCAGTAAGCATCTTTATTTTCTGAGCCATTTTGCTGACCTGGTGGAGAAGTTATTCTCCTACAGATACTCAGATGCAGCTGCTTAGAGTCCTGGTGGGCACAATGCAAGATTCATACTATTAGAAGTATGTACACACACACATACACACACACACACACACACACACACACGCACGCACGGACTGGTGAGGTGGATCAGACAGTAATGGTATAAGCCAGCAGGCCTGATTACCTGAGTTTGAAACCTGGGGCCCACATGGTGGAAGGAGAGAACCAACTCCTACAGGTTGTCCTCTGACCTCCACACGTATACCATGTCATGTACTTAAACATATATGAATACTCACACATAAAATAAGTACAATGTAAAGAAAGAGAATATGTGTATGGGCATACTTTATGAAAGACATAAACCTGTTCTGTGAAAGTTGTCTTAAAATGTAGTCATGGGGGGGGGGGTTTGCTAGAAAGGTCTCAGAAGTTAAGAGCACTGCTCTTCTCTAGAGGACCTGAATTTAATTCCCAATACTTAACAGCTGTCTATAACTCCAGGTCCAGGGGCTTTATTACTCTCTTCTGGCCTCTGCATGTAGCGGGAACCACATATATGTGGTGTGTAGATGACACAACACTGATATACATAAAGGAACACAATTTTTCACTGTGGGGGCACCTTCCTGTGTGCTCAGTCCGTGGGAGGTCAAGAGTCTTATATGTGAGCCAGGCAATTGTGGCTCAGGCCTATAGTCCTAGGACTTTACAGTGCTGAGACAGAAGGATGATGAGTTCAGAGGCAGCCAAAGAGTAAGAGTCTGCCTTAGGAAAATTAACTAAGTAAATAAATTGTACTATAGCTGTTTACTTATAACAATAAGAGGAATCCCTTTTCTAGGACCACTGAACAACAGCAAAGATTTCATGAAATCTGCGGTAATCTAGTAAAAACTCGACGCAGAGCTGTGGGCTGGTGGAAACGCCTCTTTTCGCTAAAAGAAGAAAAGCCTAAAATGGTATTTTTATTTTTTTAACTTACTGAATGTGAAGCAAAATCAGGAGTTCACTGATTTTAGCCTAGTGACAGCATTGTTAGGAATAAAGTTCAATACTTACTACCCTTTTGTGTAATGCTGACTTATAAATGTCTCCATATCTTCACTTTGGTTTTGGTGGGAAGTTGCTAACTGGGAACGTAGCTTTGTTTTGTTATAAGTATTAATCTATATAGATACAGTAATTCTAAGAATAATTTATTTACATTCTATAAAAGAAAATTAATAAAACATGGTATTATTCTTTTCGAGCCTTTAAAGGAAAACTGTTTAACCCCCTCCCCCCGCCATGAAGCTGTATGTGTGGCGCATCGCATAGCATGATCTTTGGAGCTGTGCCGTGTTGAGGCAGCCTTCATGCTGTGGTTACTGTGTGCAGTGTAGAGAGGTCCTGCTTCAGAGTTGCACTGCTTGGTCTGCTGCTGGGAGCTGACGAGTTGTTATTCTTTTTTTGCCAGTACTTCATGACCATGATCATTTCTCTTGCTGCGGTTGCTTGGGTGGGACAGCAAGTTCACAACCTGCTTCTCACCTACCTGATTGGTAAGTCGTTGAAGAAACATCACTCCTTCAACTTAGCGGAGAAGTCTGACTGGTGTGTAGTCAGTAAATAGATTGAGTATTCACAGGGCCTGTGGGAGTGGAGCAAGGTGAGAAGGAAAGGTTCCAGTCTGTGCTGGGGTCATAGCTCAGTTTGTGCCCTGTGTCACCAAGGCCTGGGTTTGATAGCCAGTACTCTATAAAACTGTCATTCCAGCCCCTAGATGCAGAAGGAGTAGAAGTTCAAGGTCATCCCTTTCTATATGCTACATGTCGGGTTCAAAACCAGCCCTGCTAGAGATTCAAGTCAGGGCTTAAGATAGAGCTCCATGGTTAAAAACATGCTTGGTTCAATCAATTCCTTGGCTTACAGCAACCTTTGACTAGTCTCAGGGCATCTGATAGCCTCTTCTGGCTTTTGTGGGCACTGGGCACACATATAGTCCCCATATACACAAAGCACTTGTGTATACACATAAAATACAAATCTTTTAAAAAAAAGACTGGTCCCTGTTTTTCTGGAGTTCATTAAAGCCAGGTAGGGGGCTGGTGAGATGGCTCAGCGGGTAAGAGCACCCGACTGCTCTTCCGAAGGTGATAGGTTCGAATCCCAGCATCCACATGGTGGCTCACAACCATCCGTAACGAGATCTGGCACCCTCTTCTGGAGTGTGTGAAGACAGCTACAGTGTACTTGCATGTAATAAATAAAATAAATCTTAAAAAAAAAAAGCCAGGTAGGAGTGAGGAAAGAGGAGTGCGATAGAAGGCACAGCAGTGTGAGCGTGAGTGCACCGTTAAGAGGCGCCCTGGCTGCAGTTTTGGGCTGAATCCTGATGGGTGGCTTTTGTGTCACTTTCTCCACAGTCTACCTGCTTTTAACTGTAGTCATCTTCAGAGAGTTAAACTATTGTCTCCTCAACTTCATTTTTTTTTCCCCATTTCTAGTGACGTTTATGCTGTTGCTTCCTGGACTAAACCAACATGGGATCATTCTGAAGTACATTGGAATGGCCAAAAGGGAGATAAACAAACTTCTCAAGCAAAAAGAAAAGAAAAATGAGTAGCGTGGCTGCCACGTCGTGTGCCCTGGCCCTGGGAGCAGTTGTCCAGTGCTGTCTGGACACTGAAGTGTTGTTTCCAGTGGCTCTTTGCTTCCCTCACTCTGCCCTTGTTAATAGAAATTCTCACAGGCCAGGCTTTGTGCGGGGTCTAGTGCCAGGTGTAGCTGGGTACATTCCCGTCAGTATGACTTGTTTTAGTGAATTTTCATTTTTGACAACTAACTTCCTTTAAAATCCTAAAGTGGTGAACTTTACTGTTTTGTACAGTGAACTGTGACTTTGCATAATTGTTGATGTTTGCTTTAGCTATATTCAAGGTAGTGGTCTGTGGCTACAGGAAGCTGGTTCTACTGTCTGCTTCCACAGTCTGCTTAACAAATTGTCTTTGTGAGTACAGAGATTGGGTTTACCACTTCTGATGAGGAGACCACTTAAAATTCATTCCTGATTTTCCACTGTGGGAGAATACCCATGGAATAAGAAAAAAAAAAATAATTCCACACCCTAGTGTGTGTGAGTTCCTCTCTCGTAGGAAACGCAGCAGTTTCAGGGAGCATTGCCCCTTTGTTCCTATGAGGACTCTGACAGGCTTTGACCTCATCCCCTTTGCACTGCTTCAGGTTAGTTCCAGCCGTCATGGCCTTTGAGCAGCAAGCTTTCAGAAGAGTATATTTGAGGTTTGTAGCAGTTTCTTTGTTTCAGATTTTCAGCTGACTTAAAATGTTTGTGACTTTTCCTGTAAGGGCAGCCAGGTATAAAAGTATCCTTGGTTCGATGAGTAGAAAACTAGATTATCTATTAATATTTAAGACCAGGAAAAAAGGCTTAAAAGTAAGCCTGGAAAATCTCACTTGTTTTCGTGGTATTGGCTGTATTTCAGTCCCTCCAGCTTTGCACTTGAGAGACGAGTGTTTACTGGTGTTTGACTTTCCCCTTGACATTTCTCAGAAAAATGCAGGGCTGCAGTTGAGAGCAGACTGCTGATTGGTGACTGGTCTGCCTAGCTTTTGCAACTCCTTAAGCTTACTGTGATCATGTGCCCTCTCAGTAGGGGTGCTTTTAGAGCAGTTGAAATCTGCAGAACTGAACCTCTGAGGGCCAAAATAGGACACATTTGGGAACAACTCCTTAATCCATGAACTAGCTGTAACAGTTTGTGGATCCATTGCACTGATGCTGTGAAGCCTGACCCTGTGTGTGTATCTGTCTCTGTTCTCTCACCTCCCTAGCACTATAAGCAGTGGTGCCTCTTGTAGCATGTGTTTGTTTTTTTTAATGTTTCATGACCCCCACTTTGATTTTACATGTTTTCTTGTAAATAAGCCTGCCTTCCTACCTGGAATTTGTGTGTGTGTGACTAATACATGTTCTACGAGTTAACTACTTTGGCAGTTTTAATCATTTCTTCTACTTTGTTTTGTGGTAAAAGGGGAAAAATTAAAAACCAGTTGGAACCTTTTTGTCCCACTTTCTTTGTTAACTTTGAGTTTATGAATCTAGTGACCTTCTGTTGTCATTGGAGCTCTCTAAGGTACCCATGTCAGATGGAAAGGGGGAACACTGAAGAGGAGGGGACAGTGGAGGCTCAACAGATCGTGTACTTCTGCTCCCAAAGCAGGTGGTTGATATCATCAGTAGGTGACATTTGTCTGCCTTTTAAATTTTGGGTGTCATAACTTGCGTCTCATTGGGAACAGGCTCTACCTTAAGCAAACTTCCCTTTCTGGAAGTTCAAGTAAAGTCCCTCACAAACCCTATGGCTTTGAAATTGCTGACTTGTAATCTCTTGAGGCCAGCCCTGACTTCGTGGGAAGACTTCAAAAGTTCAAAATCACAAAAGAAAACTTGGTGGTCATTGTGGTAATTGCTCAGGTCAGCTGTGTCTGAGTGCCCTCCTGAGGTTCTCTCACATTCAGGCTCACATGGAGACAGACGTTAGGACCTGTGCCCTGTAGGTCTGGGCCTTTGGTACTTCTAGACAGGTTCACATAAAGCCTGGCCCTTCTGCCTTCACCTCCAACATGTGTCACTTCACCCAACCTAGTGTTTAAGTGTCTGTAAGGTGTAGTTAAATGCCAGCAGCTCATCTTTCACTAGTTCTAATTTGCCTCTAACAAATCACAAATGTGAATCAGTTTTTACTGGGTTCTTTTTTTTTCCACTTCCCTCCAGCCCAGCCACCCCAAAATTTCCAATTTCTACACACACACACACACACACACACACACACACGCACGCGCCCTCTAGGAGCTCATCAGCTTGGGGCCATCTAGATTCTGTGGCACACCAAGGTTACATAACACCCTGGGACCAGCTAGCCAAATCCCCACGAAACTAACTAGGATCTCAGACACATTAACTACCTCCCCTCCCACTGCTGCTGTGATCTGAATTCCTGAAGTCATTCCTATTGGGTCCAAGTGAGTTTGAGGTCAGTCTGAAATAGAACTGTGCTCAAGATCCTTACAAACCTTGGGAAAGCATGTGGTCCTTTTGAGGGGTGCACTATGACTGGGAATGAAGACTTCCCCCAAGGTAAGAAGATGAAGGGGACTCTGGCAGGCCCGAGCATGACAAAGATGGCTCTGGCAGGCCTTTTTCTTCTCCCTTCCTCTTTGCTAAAAACTATTAGGTTACATTCCTAAAGCTAGCCACCAAGGTCTCTTACACTTCCTTCTGAGGCTGACTACCAAGGTTCAGCTTTCAAAGAATTGAGGTCCAGCAATCAAAAGTTCCCTTGCAGCTGCCCTAATTAACCTGTCCAACCAGTGTTAGACACTTCATCCTAACAAGAGGTTTCCCCCTTTACCCTCAAACTGTCATTTGCCTAAGGGCCACATCTGTCTCCTCTCTATGCAGAGGACTTATATCCTTCCCCTCCCTCTCCCTTGTTCCCTTCTCCCTCACCCTCTATCTCCTGTCTTTGTCTCTCACTCCCTGTCCTTTGTTCCTCTTTGTGCTGAGAACTTGGTCTTGTGCCAAATACTGGTGAGCACTGCCACATTTGTGTGGTCTCTCATCTCAAAGTTACTCGGAGTGGTTCTATCATCCCTGTTTTAGAGATGGAGAAACTGATTTGTCCATTCAGTTTTGTTCTTCAACTATATGTCGAGGCCCTACTGTGTGGCAGATGCTTCTCCAGACTTAGTGTGAACAGCAATGATCAAAGCTTCCAGAACCTCTGCAGGCTTGAAGCTTAATGGTCCAGGCTAGGAGTCAACAGATTCATTTCAGGTGTAACCCCAGTTCCTAGGCAAAAGTGAGGCAGACAGATCACAGGGCTACATAATAAGAGGAGCAGGAGGAAAGGGAGAAGGAAGAAAAGTGGGCCATAAGCCAGGCGTGGTGGCGCACGCCTTTAATCCCAGCACTCGGGAGGCAGAGGCAGGCGGATTTCTGAGTTCAAGGCCAGCCTGGTCTACAGAGTGAGTTCCAGGACAGCCAGGGCTATAAAGAGTTTTTCCGGTTTTTTTTTGTTTGTTTGTTTGTTTTTGTTTTTGTGAGACAGGGTTTTTCTGTGTAGCTCTGGCTGTCCTGGAACTCACTCTGTAGACCAGGCTGGCCTTGAACTCAGAAATCCGCCTGCCTCTGCCTCCCGAGTGCTGGGATTAAAGGCGTGCGCCACCACGCCCTTCTCAGGGCTATAAAGAGTAACCCTGTCTCTGGAAAGAAAGAGAGAGAGAGAGAGAGAGAGAGAGAGAGAGAGGAGAGAGGGGAGAGAGAGAGAGAGAGAGAGAGAGAGAGAGAGAGAGAGAGAGAGAGGAGGGAAAGGAGAGAGAGAGAGAGAAACAGATTTTTATGACTCTGGGAATAGTATGGGCCACTACTGGTCTCCAAAAGCGAAATTGAAACCTAACCAACCAAACCAGCAATAACAACAAAAGCCAAGTGAGGTGATGCTCGCCTTTAATCTCAGCACTAGGAGGCAGAGGCAGGTGGAGGTTGGAAGTCTGCTTGGTCTTCATAGTTCCAGCCCAGCCAGAGCTACCTAGTGAGTTTCATTGTCGCAAACAAAACTAAACGCAAGAACCCGCTGTGGTGTTAACACGAGACCCCTAGAGGCTGAGGCAGGAGGACTGCCTCGAGTTTCAAACCACCCACAGATACTTGCCGCCCACTGTTTCTAGTCTCATCCGCCCCTCCCAGGGGAGGCCCCGCCCGCCTTTGCCTTGATTGTCCAATAAGAAATCAGTTAACAGGGTTTTGGTTTTTTTTTTTTTTTTTTTTTCCTTTTCCTGGTGTGTGACCGTGAAGTCTCGCGATAGCACTTCGGCTTCCCATAATTCCGTGCGTTTGCCCGGCCCACTCTCTTTCTGCCATCTTCCCTCGCCGGTAAGTGAGGGCTTGTGAAGCTCCGTGTTCATCCGTGTGGTATCTGCGCCATCCCTTTACCCCATGCTCGCTTTCGGAGTCCCGCGGGCCTGTAGATCCCTGACGGGGTCGTAGTCTACGTATGCCGGGGTCGGGGGCTACGGGTAGCACCTTGCGGGAGCCGGCCCACTGCAACAGGCCGGGCTCGGCTCGGGCCGGCGGGGACGGTGGCCGGCGTGGGCCCTGCAGCCTCCCGTGTCTGCGGGGACTCTGGAGTCCCGAGTGTCCCACGCGGCCGTGGCCAGGGTTGGCACGGGGAGTTCGGCTCAGTCACTCACTGCCAAGTTAGGGAACCACGTCGTGGTTTACTCTTGGCGCGTAAAATGCCTTGGCAGCGTCCTGAGGAGCCTTGCGGGTAGCCTATGGGTCGTGGCCGTCCAGTAGGCTGTTTGGGCACCCTGTCACGTAATGCCTCTTCTCTCGGAAGGGTGTGTGTGTTAAATGGTGCCTGTAAACGATTTAGGTTGCGTTAACCTCTTTGACACTCTGCTAGCTTTGAAAATCTTGGCAAATGGTGCCAGAACTTTTTCCTAATGACTGTTCCCCTCACCTCCACTTCCAGTTTGGCTAGCTGGTCGGTCCCACTATTTCGAAGGTTTATCTTGTGTGTGATGAGGCTTGGTTTGTGTCATTCTCCCCAGCTATTTTGTGGTGGGCGGTATAAATATAGGAGTATCTTGGACTAGACTCTGAAGAACAGAGTGCTGAGCAGTCGGTAAATTGTAGTGAATTTTTCCTGGGTCTTGGGAATGTTGCTTAGACCTAAGGAAAAGCTAATGGGGTTAGGGAGGCAACTTTCAGAGAGGCGAGATTGATGTAAACACCGGCTTTTCTTTCAATAGCCACCATGGTGCGAATGAATGTTCTGGCGGATGCTCTCAAGAGCATCAACAACGCCGAGAAGAGAGGCAAGCGCCAGGTCCTCATCAGGCCCTGTTCTAAAGTCATCGTTCGGTTCTTAACTGTGATGATGAAGCATGGTGAGTATTGGTGTCTTGGGTTTTTGACAGTGCTGGATCTGGGAGGGAAAGGCAGTTCTAGAAAAGAATGGGTGTGTTGATGGCTAACTCAAATTTTTATGTGATAAAGAGCTTTCAGAATTCTGATGCAGAGACTCAGAAAAATCTAGTAGGCAAAAAGCCAGTGTTGGCGCAAAGGTTTAGGTCTGAAATTGATGTCTGGTTTGATGCTAGTCACTTGTTTTATAGGGTACATTGGTGAATTCGAGATCATTGATGATCACAGAGCTGGGAAGATCGTTGTGAACCTCACAGGAAGGTTGAACAAGGTAAGACATCTCAAATTGCAGCTGCTTGCAACTTAACAGTGCTGTCATCCTTGCTCCACTTAGTACCCATGTTTCACTTGGTATCTTTGGTTACTTGTTCAAATTATTGATTAGTTTTGTGTGTGATAGAGCTAAACTCTGCTGCCGCTGACTACTGATTTCAGTGGCTTGAAGTTTAGGTTCCCATGGCTCAGTGTATTCATTAATAGCTCAGCCTTGTACTGGTGTGCAGGGCCTGTTTATTTTCAAGATGGGAGTTTCAACACGTAGAGAGGTTGATCTAACTGCTGTATTAAAGGTACACAATGCACACGTCCAGTGGTGTGCTGGTTTTTAATAAAATTGTTAATCTTGAGTAAATGGCTAAGAGGTAGGGTTCATGGTCTGTTGGTGTAGGTTGTAGCTGTCTTGAGCTCTAGGCTGCTTGTCAGTTGTAATTGTCATCAGCATAGCCAAATAGACTTTCTGACTCCATGGTTTAATAGTGGTTTGCGGCATTATCAATAAGCTAGTGAAGGGTGAGCCTTCTGATCTGTAAGGAGTCTGAGGCCCTCTAGTCCTACTTGTATGGCCCTTTCAGAGGGGTCGTGGGCTAAGGCCATCAGGAACAGATACCTACATTACAAAAGTACAGTTATGAGGTAGCAGTGAAATAATTTTATTGTTGGGGTTACTACCAACTTTGTTAAAGGGCTGCAGCATTAGGAAGGGTGAGAACCGCTGCTCTAGTCATGGAGTAAACAGAAGTTGGTGAGGTTATTGCTGTTCTGACAATTTTTTCAAAAAGTTGTTCTCAATATCCAGAACTTGTTTCAATTTAAGTAAAACCTATTGTATTAGAAGTTGGTACCAGGGACTGGGATATTACTGTAATTGGCCTGAACATGCTTTTGTTTGGAAAAAGGTAGATTGTGGGACTTTGGATTTGGAAAGCAGTGAAATGCTCTAAGTAGGGCTTAATGAGCTATACTAGTAGGAATATGGAAGACTTTGTTACTGAGAATGATTTGAATTGTGTGGACCTGGCCTAAGAGGTTTTAGTGGAGAAGAACTTCAGTATGTGGCCTAGAGACTGGTATTTTGTGGTGTTTTGGTGAAGAGCTTGGTGGCTTTTTTGACTTTGAAGTCTTCCTGAGGCTAAGGTGAAGACTGAGATTAAAGTTAAAGGAAGTCTTGAAAACTTTGTTCTGGTTAAGTCTCATGAATAGCATTTTAAACACACATGCAAGCTGAGAATGGAAAAATATAAAATATATGGTTATTAAAGTATTAAAGGGGCACCAGGAAGTGAGAAGGAGCTGAATCCTGGCTCCAAGGACATTAAGTTGAATTAAGGACCTTGGGGCAAGATCCCATCTAGGCATGGTAGTATACGCCCAGTAGATAAAGCCAAACAGATCTGAGTTCGAGGCCAGCCTTTGACAGAGCAAGTTCTAGGTGAAGAAAACTTAATCCCAATGCTTAGGATACAGGCACACAGATCTCAGAGTTCAAAGTCAGTCTACAGAGCAAGTTCCAGGATAACCAAACTTAGGTGGTGAAGGAATTGAGAAAGCTGGTGATAATGTAATAGAACAAGGGGTTAATGTCACGTTCCAGCCGTAGGAAACAGCAGAACTTGGCAGCTTTGGCCATATGGCTTTGGCTTTAGACTCCAGGATAGAAAGGACTACTGGGACAATTGATGCTGACTAGCTGGAGCTAGGAAATTAGCAGTGAAAATATTCTGGGCAGTGTTTTCAGAGAGCACAAAGAAGCTGTGTTCCAGAGATAGCCAAGGTTGTACCTTGTGCTGCAGCTGTACTTGGTAATCTATAAGAGTCACCCAGGTGGCACTGGTTTTGAAGGCATGAAGGGGTCATAGAAAGCAGCTGAGGTCTGGTACTGTGAGAGGCCATATAAGGCCATTGGTGAAGGTGCAGCCTGTTGTAGTTGACAGCCCAAGACTGAAAGGGGTCATGTAAAGGATTTGAGGCTTGGCACTATGAAGAGAAGGCACTGTGAGGCTATTATTCAGTGGGAAGACCCCAATGTATTGGAGATGACAGTACCATGGGATGATCACCAAGAAGCAGTAGCAGTGGAGTTGATCGGCCTGAGCTTAGAGTGCTACAAAGGGCAGAGCGAAGTGATGCCAATCCTTTGGAGTCAAGAAAATCATGTGTGGATCCCAGACATTGAAACATTGAAGCATCCTTGGAGACCTCAAGATTTTCAAGATCCCAGAACCATAGGATATCTCCTGAGGAATGCCGTAACAGGGAGAGGAACCAGCTCAGGGAAAGAAGTTTGTTGCAGTCAACAAAGGTGAAAAAGAAGTTGGAGATCTGAAAACTGCTTTGACATCAGACATGGAGATGCAGAGTTTGGAGTTTGCCCAGCTGGTTTCCTGTCTTGATTTGGGGATTACAGTTAAGTGATTGAATGGATCACAGAAGAGACTTTGAACTTGGGTTTTTAACATTGTTGAGACCATGGGAACTTAAGAAGTTGGACTAAATATACTCTTCATTATGCTAGATAATAGCTCACATAGACAAGCCTATGGGGGCCAGGGAGTGGAATGTAATGGTTTGTATATGCTTGGCCCAGGGAGTGGCACTATTAGAAGTGGCCTTTTGGAGTATGTATGTCACTGGGTGTGGGCTTAAGACCCTCTAGCTGCCTGGAAGTAAGTCTTACAGTAGCTGCCTTCAGATGAAGGTGTTGGACAGTAAGCTCCACCTATACCATGCCTGCCTAGACAATAATGGACTGAACCTCTGAAGCCAGGCCCAATTAAATGTTGTCTTTTTAAGAGTTGGCTTGGTCATGGTGTCTGCTCACAGCAGTACAACCCTAAGACAGCTGCTTCTGAGGTCTTTGAACATGGTGAAAAGTTGGCAAGGCTAGTTTTGAGCCATTTTTTTTTGTTCCAGTGAGAACATATCACAGGTGTGCTTTTAAAGTGGGAGAATATCTGTCCTGTTTTGGTTTCCCTGTTTTTAGGAAGCCTTAGTTCATGTCTCTGGCCTGCTAGCCTGTAAGAGGGTGGGCGAGCTGGTTTGGTTAGAGCAGCTTGTGGTTATCCTCTCAGAACTTCCCTGACCCCATGTAGGACAATGCCTATTACCCTTAATAGAGTCTTTCACTTGCTGGGGATGAGGGAAGTCTGTAGATACAGTTCCTGGCCTTCATCTCCTACTTTTGCAAGGGTTGTGCTGGCTCCAAAGGTTCGGTTATAGTTCATGACATTCAGCAGACAGGATATTGGAGCAGTGGAAGGATAGGGTCAGAATGAGTCTTTGCTTTAGGGAGGTACAGTCTGGATCTGTTCAAAAAAAAGCTTTTGTGAATTCTATATAGTTGTCCTGTATGTGAACCCTGGGTTCTTGGAGGAGTGGGTAGTAATCTGAGTGCACAGGGCTATTGACTGTAAGCAGTGGGATCCCTTTCTGTGTCTATATTCTCTATGTCCTACTTGATTCTGTGGCTGAAGTCAGTGATTAAAGTGGAGCCCTTTCTCTAGAGGATAGTCTGTATCAGAGATGGGCAAGTTGTAAAGACATTGCTGTCTAGTTGCTGCTGCCACCCTCCCTGGGGTGGGAGTTGGGGGTAGGTTGGGCTGGGCACTTGTTATTTAGATTACTTAGATGTACTATATTGCAGCTTTTAGTTTAGTTTATAGGTTTGTTGATGGGCAATACAACTTAAAGCTGTAGGGCTACTGAGCTGTAGCCCCCTTAAACTGTAGGAATGAAATACTGACAGTAATTTCACTCAGTCTCTGTGCTGGGTGGTGAGATGATTTTTTTTCTGGGCTAGTTTTCCAGGCACAACTGTGTGACTTTAAGTCATTTGGCCATACTTGTTTGACATGGTTCTTGAAGGCAAGAGTATAGATAGATGCACGGGGCTGGCGAGATGGCTCAGCGGGGAAGAGCACTGACTGCTTTTCCGAAGGTCCTGAGTTCAAATCTCAGCAACCACATGGTGGCTCAAAACCACTCATAATGAGATCTGACACCCTCTTCTGATGTGTCTGAAGACAGCTACAGTGTACTTGTGTATAATAATAAATCTTTGTGCTGGAGCAAGCAGGGACTGAGCGAGCAGAGTTGACCAGAGCTGACCAAAGTGAGTGGGGCCCACCAGAGCAAGCAGAGGTCCTAAAATTTCAACAACCACATGAAGGCTGACAACCATCTGTACAGCTACAGTGTACTCATATACATTTAAAAAAGAGTGTAGATGTACAGCCTTGCTTGAGTATAGATGTACATACATGTTGTGAGGGTGGTGTGTGTATAAACTTGCTGGGACAGGATCATCTTATGTAGCGCAGGCTGTCCTAGAACTCAGTCTTCCTGTTTCAGCCTCTTGAGTACCAGGTTCCTTTTTTGTTTTTTCAAGACAGGGTTTCTCTGTGTAGCCCTAGCTGTCCTGGAACTCACTGCGTAGACCAGGCTGGCCTCGAACTCAGAAATCCATCTGCCTCTGCCTCCCAAGCGCTGAGATTAAAGGCATGCGCCACCATGCCCATCTGAATACCAGGTTTCTAGGCATATGCTGCCACACTCTGTTTAGTGTGTTGAATGCCATTTGTAGAAAAATTTTTATACAGAGTAGGTGCCTGTTAAATATGGATGATTGGTTTTGAATCAGTTGTGTTCAGTTAAGAAAGGCTTCTTTGGTAAAAATGTAAAGAATTTAATCTCTGGTTCCTTTTATAGTGTGGAGTTATAAGCCCTAGATTTGATGTTCAACTCAAAGACCTAGAGAAATGGCAGAACAACCTGCTCCCATCACGGCAGTTTGGGTGAGTTGGCTTTCTACATACAATTTAAAAGTCAGAGCTTTGAAAAGTTGGGTATAGCTGGGCTTGAACTGAGGTTTCTTTGTTTTTGTAGCAAGTTTGACTTAAGTACTTTAAAATACTTTAGTTCTTTCATCCATGTGGGTCTAGGGATGAACTTCAGGCATGGCAGCAAGCACCTTTACCTCTAAGCCATTTATTTCACTGGCTCAGTACCTTTTGTTTATTTGAGGTAACTTGTTGCTGATCTGGAACTCAAATATTGCCTGTTTCTTCATCCAAAGTGTTGGAATTTAAAGGCCTGTGCCACTATGCCTTATTTTCTTTTTATAAATATATAAGAGCTTTATATATTTATTATATATACAGCGTTCTGCAGGCCAGAAGAGAGTACCAAGTCTCATAGATGGTTGTGAGCCACCATGTGGTTGCTGGGAAGGAACTCAGAGGTTGTCTACACCTAACCTAGAGCTCTCTCTAGCCCCTAGTTTGTGTGTTTATAAGCTTAGTAGTTCCGAGTGTTACTGAAAGAGCACTGTGTAGCTGGAGTCTATCTTTGGTTCCAGCATTCATTCCTTCACGTTGCCCTCTTGTCAGTCACCCATTTGCCTAGGCAGTAACAGTCCTTGTGTGTCTTCCCAGGAAGGCAGGCTGAGCATTGTTAAGGGTGGTGGTGAGTAGAGTGAAGCATGGTTGGAATACTCACCAGTGTGCTTGTTTCCTCCATAGTTTCATTGTGCTGACAACCTCGGCTGGCATCATGGACCATGAAGAGGCAAGACGAAAACATACAGGAGGGAAAATCCTGGGATTCTTTTTTTAAATGTAAAACATAAATAAAAAGCCTTTGTGGACTGCTCAGGGTCAGTCCTTTTGAATCTTTACAGCAGAGTAGCTGGCTGTGCTGACTGGTGACACTTCTGATGCTCAGCTTGTGAGGTTTTATGTAGATATTGAAAGCGTAACCATTGTCTTCACTTTCACCTCCAACTTGGGTTGTATGCCAGTAACATCTGCATAAGGTGGTTAATGATAGGATGGTCCCTTGAGTGTGCAGTGAATCTGGTTTATTTGCCAATGAGAAGCATGGGTCTTTGCCCTTTCATCACCCATACTTGGTAGAGTTACATTATCTGTCACGTTGTTGACCCTTACTCTCAGCCCTGATAGCCATTTCTTGGGTATCAAGGTTCAATCTGAAAGATAATAAATTCCCAGTCAGTAGGTCATCTTCCTAGTCTAGGTTCAGAAACCTTATAAAGGTGACAGAGCTGGTAAAAGAAGGCTTGGAGCTTGAGTTGGTTATTTCAGGGTATCTGTCTGCACTTTGTCTCCCAGATTTAAAGGTAAGTGCCACCATGCCTAGCATGGGGACTTGTTAGCTCTGTTGCTGTGGAAAATACATCAAATGAAACATTGGTATGGCTCTGATTTTCTGTGTCCATGGTTAGTATCTGGTGGGTGGACACCTTCAAGTGGGGGTTGTATAAGCTCCTCATCCCAGAACAAAACAAGAGCCATTCTCCAGAGACTTGTTCCACCCCTACAGCTTCTAGTAGTAGTAGCTCCAGAGGTTGAATTCTGGACGTAGTCCTCCATAACATTTAAAATAGGTGTTAAATTCAAGTCATTTGGGAGAGTTCACTTAGCACCCTCGTGGCTCTTCAGAACAACAGAAGCCCCTCAGACTTGTCTGTTGGAAAAACCAGTTTGAAATCATGTACCTGTTTTAGTTGAGAAAATGCTACAACTGGTGCTGTGTCCTGCCATGCTGATGAGCTCTGCTACCTGCAGAACTTGAGAGATCTCTACCCTCAGCCTTTCCTCAGATCTGTTGATAATTTGTCCATACAAGAGTTTACAAAGTCTCTGTGTTCTACTGCTTACTAGTTGCTGTGACAAAAATACCTCAGAAGTGTTTAGTGTGAGGCAGAGTTTGTGGGAAGCTGTACCCTCCCTCATTTTGGTGCTGCCACTTCCTTGCCTGGCAAGATGAGCTGCCCCAACCATCATTGCCATCCTCTTCCATAAGAAGCAAGTGGCTCTATTGTGTTACCTGGAGGTGATCCCAAGGGAAGGAGGAGCCTAGGAAAGAGGATCTCAAGTCCCCTGGTCTGCAGTTGGCAGTTTAGAAAAGTCCAGCGTCAGTGTTTGGTATGTTATAAGGAAACCAATTCAGGTTTTGGCTTTTTGGCTCTGGGGAAATGGCAGTTCCCATTACTTGGTGCTGTCTTTTCTCTTTGGGGATCAAAATTAGCTTCCTATTCAGTTGTTAAGCATATTTCATAGTCAAATAATCCTCTTATCTTTACAAGTGAGATTTTCCTTTGTATAGCTATCAGAGTCCTTTATCCCTTCCAGGGCTCCTATCCCTCCTGTTCTTGTCTGGGAAGTCTAAGCTTGCTCATTTCTCATTTGTAGATTAGCGGTCTGTTACACTACTAACGTGTGTACTTGGCCAGCTACACATGCATTGATTCCAAGCCCCCTTCCCTCTCCATGTCCTTCAAAAAATTTTATTCTGTTAGGGTTTTTCCTGGGCTAGCCAAATTCAAGAAGTTTGCTGGTCCCAGACTTGTAATCATTCTGCCTTAGCCTCCCAAATTCTAGGATTACAGATTTATGTCATGTGATGAGTGGTCTTTTTCTTTTAAGATTCATTGCATTTATTTATTTTTTGGTTTTTCAAGACAGGGTTTCTCTGTATAGCCCTGGCTCTCCTGGAGCTCACTTTGTAGAGCTGGCCTTGAACTCAGAAATCCTCCTGCCTCTGCCTCCTGAGTGCTGTGATTAAAGGTGTGTGCCACCACTGCCCAGCTTATTTTTGTTTTTTTTGAGATGGGATTTCTCTGTGTAGTTTTGGCTGCCAAAACTTGCTCTGTAGACTCAGGATGGTCTTGTACTCAGAGATCTGCTTGCCTTTGCCTCCCAACTGCTGGGATTGAAGCATGAGCCTTTGTGCCTGCCTGACAGGTGAATTCTTAATACCCAGCCATAGTGATTGTGTCCCCTTTCTCTTAAAGGGGCATAGTCAACCAGGCCATATAGTTAGCTTGGGCTTCCAGTCAGTAAAAAGAAGAGACAAGAACAGTATCAAGAGCCTGTGCTCTGGCCTGGATGGTCAGGATAGAATGAATAGACTTATCAAATTCTGCTGACTCCTTGGTAGACATGAAGTTGTTGGAAGAGTCCTAAATTTAGCATAGACTATACTGTCAGCCTTGTCAGACTATAGGCTGCTGGAGGGCAAGTCTGCTAGCTATTTCCATCTCATGCCTGCATTGTCCATCCACCTACATACCCACCTACCTGTCACTCATCCCTCCATCCAAAAACTTGTAGGCTCAGCGGAAATTTGAAGCTTGCCTGTCTCAGCATCTTTCTTACCTTCCCCCTAAGGATGGCACCTCTCCCAGCAACATCTTTGGTTTATTTGAGAAATCCTTGATTTGAAGAAGAGTGGAGAGAGCTCAAAGCTACCTTGGGGTTATGAGATTTATGCCTCCAGTGTCCCAGAGACTGACATTTGAGAGATAGCCAATATCAAACTCATAGGGTGGCCTTTTTTTTTCATCCACCCTATTCTCCCTCCTACCTCCCTCTTTTGACTTTGGGTCCTCACCAGAGAGAAACCAGGCCCACTTAATTTGTTTTACGTGTGTACACTACATGGGTGCAGTGCTCAAGCAGTATAGCTAATAGGGTTTTTTGGGGCAGGGAGGGTCGAGACAGGGTTTCTCTGTGTAGCCCTGGCTGTCCTGGAACTCTGTAGACCAGGCTGGCCTCGAACTCAGAAATCCGTCTGTCTCTGCCTCCCAAGTACTGGGATTAAAGGCATGCGCCACAACGCCCAGCAATAGTTTTTAAGCCAAGGGGGTACTGGGAATCAAACCTACATCCTCTAGAAGAGCAGCTATTAACTGCTGAGCCATTTCTCCAGCACCATCCCCTCTCCCCTTTAAAAGCAGGTCTTGTAATGTGGCCTAGTCTGGCCCCTGAGGTGCTTGCATTGCATGGCATGTCCAGAGGACCACCATAGTTGTCACTACTGGTACAGCACAGCAAGTGTTGCACCGCAGAGGATTATCACTTTAGTATAAAGGGTTGCTTTAGATTGAATAGGCTAACCAAGCATTCTCAGAACAATCAAGGTAGGCCAGGGTGAGCCATGACCAACCTTAATTGTTTACTTAGTAAACTACCAAGTGTATGCACTTGTAAGCTTTTGGGTAGATTGAGGTCAAGTTGGCAAGAAATCGTTCTCTTCACTGTGGATCTGTGGATTCAGTCAGGATTGGTAGCAAGCACCTTTGCCTGCTGAGCTGTATGTCCCAATGTGTAGAATGGCAGTGCATTAACTGGGCTTTTCATTTACAATGTGTACTGGCTGATTTTGTGTTAACTTGACACAGGCTGGAGTTCAGTTGAGTAAATGCCTCCATAAGATGGAGCTGTAAGGCATTTTCTCAGTGATCAAGGAGGGAGGGCCTTAACCCTTTGTGAGTGGTGCCGTTCTCTGGGCTGGCAGTCTTGGGTTCTGTAAGAAAGCAAGCTGAGCAAGCTAGCGGAAGCAAGCCAGTAAGGAACATCCCTCCATGCCCTCTGCATCAGCTCTTGCTTCCTGACCTATTTGAGTTCCAGTCCCGACTTCCTTTGGTGATGAACAGCAACATGGAAGTGTAAGCTCAATAAACCTTTTCTCCCCAACTTGCATCTTGGTCATGATGTTTGTGCAAGAATAGAAACTCTAACTAAGACACAATGGTTTTGAGATTATGGTTTTATCAGGAGTGAGCCCTACTGAAGCCTCAGTATTCAGATCTATCTTATCCTTCCAGTTGCTTGAAGCATGAATTAGAGTATCCCTTCTAAATAGGTTTTTATTTCTGTGAAATGGGTACAAAGAGGCTATATTCTAGTACTGTGGTCAGGCTTTGGATGAACTGTAAAGTGAAAGTGGTGCTTGGCACAACACTATTTTACTTGTTTTTAATCCTGAGAGACAATTAGTCTGAATGCTTCTGGGAAAAAGAGATGTGGAGTCTGGACTCACCTGTCCAGACTGCAGTATGTCTGCAGCTCTGCTAACAGCCCCTTGGGGGTTCTTCCCTCTTTCCTGCTTTTGTACTCTGACCCAAGAGCAGGCACAAATAGAATGATGGGGGCTAGGGAGGCTGCCATGTGGGAAATCCAATAACTAGGGGTATGAGAGACAATTGAAAAAAATTGAGATCCTTTTCTGTAGATGATGAATGAGGGCAAGAGAAGCAGTATTTGGGGCCTGAAGCAGAGAGATGAGGGAAAGGGAAGTTATAATGGAAGTCTTGAGTCAGCAGACAGAAGCTGACAGGAATCGTGAGTCAGCAGAAACCTCGGTGACCAGGAGTTGTGAGTCAGCAGAAAGTATAGATAGCAAAGATGATGAGTCACCATCATTCTTGGTGAATCAGGGCTAAGCTGGTGTTACTGAAGTTCCTTTTTGGGTTCTTAGTCTTATCAATAAAATAATTTAGGGGCTGGAACAATGGCTAGGTTGCTGCTCTTGAGTGGATTCAGATTCAGTTCCCAGCACCTCCATTGGGTAGCTCACACTAGCCTATGACTCCAGCGAGTCTGATACCTTCCTCTGGCCTTCATGTGTGCATGTGTGCACATGGGGGTGGGGGAGGTAAAGTAATGCAATGAAGTTTCTGAAGTTTTGAATGTAAAATACAATTATGATGGCCTCTCCCCCTGTCCTTTTCATTCAACCTCCCCTATGTGCTCTCCTCTTACTCAATTTCTCGAATTTATTGCCTCTTTCTTGTGTGAATGTGTGTGTGTGTCTAGGGGGTTTCTAAATATGTAATATATTGCACAGCCTGCATAATGCTACTTGTATGTTAATGATGTTAAGGACTTCACATGTGTGTGAAGACCTCTTTCTTGTCTAGATGGCTTCTAAACTAGTCTTTTTTTTTTTTTTTCTGGTTTTTCGAGACAGGGTTTCTCTGTATAGCCCTGGCTGTCCTGGAACTCACTCTGTAGACCAAGCTGACCTTGAACTCAGAAATCCGCCTGCCTCTGCCTCTGAGTGCTGGGATTAAAGGTGTGTGCCACTATAGTCACCTTTTGAATAAGCTTGCCCAGTCTCTACCTGATCTCACTGCTGTGTGATGAGCAGCTGGACTTGTAACAAGCACGACATTGGTTTCTTGCTGCTTCAAGACTGCTGGGCACTGGCCATGTCACACTTTTGGGTCTGTCACCTTGCCTGACTGCTGCTTAAAGCCATTCAACACACACACACACACACACACACACACACATTCCCAGCTGTGCACACAGTCCAGAGGAGGCTGACCCTTGTATGCAGCAATTTTCACTTGGGGCAGGTTGCTAGAAACCTTGATACTCTCAGAGTGTCTCTGCCTGGGCTCTTCTAAGCTGTCCTGCCCTAGTATTCTCCAAGGTCAATTTCTTTAGCAATTTCTTTGTTCTAAAGGTTTCCTAATTAGCTTCCTACAGATGTCTTTTTTGCTTAAGTAATAGTCTTAACTGGGTGGAATAACACAGCAGGTGTGTGAGGAAGCCTTGTGTATGGTTGAACCTTCTGGCATAGGCCATAGATGCACAGTGTGAAGTCTATAGAGAGGAGAGGGGAAGCCCTGGGTGTATGATGAGTGGGGATGCAAACTCCCAGATGGAGACTCATGGTGGCTCCCCCTGTCTCCCTGGATAACTGGATATGTACACACTGCTCACTCACTCCAAATCTGCATATCGGAATTAGCCCAATCCTTTCATCCTTTCAAAACTGATTTCAAAACCATGCCCAAGACAACTTCCACCTGGTCCCACATGGCATGGGCCGGGCATAGCACTTCTGAGACCATTCCTAAGAGGAGCCCAGACACCCAGAGACTTTGGGCACCACTAGGATGACCAAGTGGTGGAAAGATAGAAAGAGAAGCAGAAGAATGTGCACAATGAAGAGAGGCAGAACTGGAGAATCAGGAGCTTGATTTGAATAGCCATTGATACCATCTAAGGCCATAGTGAGGTCCTGGTCTTCAAGGTCCCTGGCCTTGTAGTAGTAAGGGTCTGTTACCACCAAAGGCTAGTCAGATGTCCCTGGTCTGGGATGCTGCCCTGTCATTGTATGAGGGTTATGCAGAGTCGGCCCCCATCCCTTGCCTTGGTACCCTGGGAGAGCTGGCCATGAAGGTAGAGAGTAGGAGAGCTCACCCTACCCACCCCTAGCTGTCTGCAGGTCCTACACCTCACCTAGGAAGCACAGTAGAGCTGGCCCTGGTAAGTGGGAGTTGTTGGTAAACCGGTCCCAACCACTTATCTGTTGTGTGGTGGCATGGATGAGGGGAAACATGCTTTCTCCCCCACTCTTTACCACCTGTGGCAAGAGGAAGAGCCTGTCCAAGGGCATGAGAGTGGGAGAAGTGGCTCTACCCCTTGACAGTTGCAGCGTTGGAGGAGCTAGCTGGAGCAGTGCTGGAGAGCTTTCCCTGGTGCTGTGGGTGTGGGAGAGCTGGCAGGTGACCAGCTCAGATACCATCCAGGTCCAGATCCAGGGCTTTGAGTTGGCACACCCCGATATCAAAACTGCTGCAAGTCCTACAGATCCAAAGCTACAGGATCTCTATGACACGGTGACAGTAGGATGTCCAAGAGGAGTCCTAGTAAGTTTCCAGTATTGGTGGTGTAGCAGAAGCCAGAGGCCTTGAACCAGACAAATGACTCATTGCAACAAACATTTGCAAGCAAAGAAGTGTGGACAAAAGAGTGCACTGTGGGACACACTGCAGCCTCCATGCCAGGTTTTTTTTTTTTTTTTTTTTTTTTGTGGGAGGTTGCAAGGGTGAGGAGAGAACAAGGAGATGGGTGGGATTGGGTTGCATATATGAAATTCATGAAGAATTAATAAAAAATTAAATAAAATTAAAACCAGTTATCAATCCATCATGAGTCTTGTTAAATTCCAGGCTCCCAAGCTTCAAGCATCCTCTCTGCAGTTTCACAGAATTTCCACTAGGTGACAGCACAGGACCACAAGTGTCTTGGAATGGTTTGCTGCCATTAACCTATGTCTGGACTGGAAACCTTATTGAGATGAGGCAGATTATTCATGGCCACAGGAAGAAGGTTCAGAAGGAGGGAGGATGTGTATCATTGGCATTGGCCTTCAGGTGAAGGAGGTTCAGAAGGAGGGAGGATGTGTATCATTGGCATTGGCCTTCAGGTGAAGGAGAGTTTGTCTTAGCTACTTTGCTACTGCTGCAACTAACTTCTAAGACCAAGAGAACTTAATTGTGATTTGCTTACAGTTTCAGATGGTGGATTCATGGCTATCATGTCAGGGAACATGATAGCAGGTATGAGTGATGCTTGAGCAGGAGGAGGGGAGGGAGGGGGGGACTGAGTGTGAGGACAAACTGGGCTTTTGAAAACCCCAAGCCAGACCCTAGTGACATACCTCCTTCAACAAGGCTATCCGTACTAATCTTTCACAAACAGTTCTTCCAACTAACTGGGGGTCAAACATTAAACATTCAACTATATGACCCTCTGGGGTCCATTCTCACTCAAACCACCACAAGATTGTTCTGAGAACTGGGGGATATGTTGTGCCCAACAACCCATTCACTACCCACCCATTCACCTACCTACCTACCTACCTACCCACCCATTCACACACATACACACTCACACAGAGCACATACTAATACAAGTCATACCAGACACAGCGCATAGCTCCTCTCCTCTCCTTCCCTTCCATCCTTTGGAGCATCTTGCCAGATGGTCCAGTTGTGATGTTCCTTCAGACTACCAAGTGTGGCATTATTGGTGTGTGCCAGCATATTCAGTTCCAGTACTGCTTTTATTGAATGTACAGCTTTCTTTGGTTCATTTGTGTTTTTGAGACCAGGCCTCACCCTGTTGGTAAGACTGGCCTGGAACTTGTCACTTTCTTGCTTGTGGTCTCTGAGTGCTGGGATTGTAGGTGTTCCTGGGAGTCAGTCAGGGCTGCTTTCATCTCTGGCTCAGTGCTAATGATTGTTAGATCCATCTGTGCTCTTCATTCTTTGCCTCCCAGTTTTAATATTGCTTTCTCTTCTGCTGCACTTTTTAATATAAACCAGATAATCGTCTGGAGGCATTTTTGCCCCTTGTGATCTCAATAAGGTTTCCCCAAATGCTTCTTCCTGCCCACCCCCACTCCCACTCCTAAGGGGGAACCAAGACGACTCTGACTTCCGCTAACTACTAGCTTTCCTAGCTCTAGGGCTCTGCTTCCTTAGAGAGATGCTGTGACTTACAGCACTCAAAAGCTTTAGTTTTTTGTTTTTTGTTTTTTTTTTTTTTTTAATGAAAAAAAGTGTGGTGGCAGGGTAAATAAATTAATATTTTACTAGCTATATAACAACCAGGAAACAACCTGGGCCTATATGAGCTTGGCTGGCTCTTGGAAGGTTCCGAAGAGGGACATAGGGACATCATTACATTCCAGACCTGGGTTCTCATTTCTCACCCGCCTAACTTCCTCCTCCGTTCCCAAGGGCTCATCCACTCAGCTGTACATGGCTTTCTCGTGCTATGCAAGTGGAGGACTGAACATTTTTTGCACAGTTGGTAGTCCGCTGCCAGCTAGCCCACCCTGAGTGCTCACACAGGGTCATTCAGCACATGGTCTGTGTCACACTGAGTTTGTGGTGTCCAGTTAGACACAGTCAGGTAGACAAGCACAGGGTACAGGTTTAAGGACTCACCAGCATGATGAGAAGGTATTCCATCTGTATGGAAGGCAGGGCTTTCTGACCTCCAGTGACCAGGAGCAGCTTGTTCTTCAGTGACAGGGTCCTAAGTGGGACCAGGAGATGAGAAGATCAAAGAGAAGACAGGAAAGTAAAGGTTGGGAGGAAAGTCCCACAAAGTGTGTCTCATGCCGAGCAAGTTCAGTAAGAGTTACAGCATCTTACTGTTTGCAGGGAAAGTAGCAAATGGACAGAGTTAGTAGAAAGCTATCACACAATGGGACGAAGTCAGCAGGAGGCTAGCCAAGTAGTGATACACAGAAGGGACAGAAGATAGCTCAGAGGCATCAGAGACTGAGCTCACAGCGGCCTCTCCACTGACTCCCATTTACCCATATGTACTGGCTAGTTTTGTGTCAACTTGACACAGCTGGAGTTATCACAGAGAAGGGAGCTTCAGTTGGGGAAATGTCTCCATGAGATCCAGCTGTAAGGCATTTTCTCAATTAGTGATCAAGCGGGGAGGACCCCTTGTGGGTGGTGCCATCTTTGGGCTGGTAGCCTTGGTTCTATAAGAGAGCAGGCTGAGCAAGCCAGCCAGGGGAAGCAAGCCAGTAAAGAACATCCCTTCATGGCCTCTGCATCAGCTCCTGCTTCCTGACCTGTTTGAGTTCCAGTCCTGACTTCCTTTGGTGATGAACAGCTGTGTGGAAGAGTAAACTGAATAAGCCCTTTCCTCCCCAAGTGCTTCTTGGTCATGATGTTTGTGCAGGAATAGAAACACCATATGTATATATACATACATATTCACCTCATCCCATCCTACCCACTGCTCATCCACTCATCCCTCTGATCTATATACCCAGTTACCTGCCACCCATCCACTCATCCATTTGAGGGGAGGGTGGGAAAGCTGAGTTCCCGGGATTCAAAACTGTAACTCTTTTGAGATCCTGGTCCCAGATCCAGACCCACTATGCAAAATTTGTCCCTGGACAAGACACAGAACTACTGTTCCCTTCGTCTTTTCATCAGAGACTCTGAGAAGGCCTGAGTCTGTCTGGCTCACAGCACTCCAGGACCTGGCCATCCCCTTTTATAGCTGCTTTCTCCCAATGCTTGGTGAACTCCTAGGCCCTGCAGGGCCAAGAACTCAGGGAAATGTGAGCGCCTTGCTATCCCCATGCCAAACCACCATAATCCTTTCTGACAGGATTTGCCTATGTAGCCCAGGCTGGCCTCTTGCCTTGACTCCTGAGTGCTGAGATTATAGATGGGGCTACCTTGCAGGGCTGGCCACCCCTTTCTCTTAGATGCCTTCTGAGGCGGGCCCTTGTAGGATAGTGCATTTACATGACAGCACTCTCACATCTCTCCTGAAGGAATCAGTCTAGAACCCTTTGGAAGGAGCTGTCCACAGGCCCTGAACCTGTTAGTGATCCCCTTTAAAAGGCAGAGGGGACTGGGATAATGACGTAACCCCTTCGGCTGCCATGTAAAATTGAGATAGTTTGGGAATGTGTTATTTAACTTGGCGATGAGTGGGCTTCCATGATAGAGGAAGATGGACAGCTCAGATCAGGGTAGAGGTTGGCAAGAGACCACACAATGAACTGGGTCACAGCTGAGACGTAACCAGGTGTGTCTGATCCACTGCCTGGGCTCCGAACAGGATTCATGCAGCCCTACATGCCTGATCAAGAAGAAGGGAGGTGACAAAGAGGGTCCATAGTGGGACAATGAGCTGGTGCTGGGCTCCAGGGTAAGAACTGGGGTAAGGAGGTCACAGGGATCACTCCTTCTCAGAGACACGGGCCCAAGTCTGTCCATTGCAGAGGTGTCCCTAGTTAGGAGCACTCAACTAACTTTGTAAAGGATCATCAGGGGTGTGTGTGTGTGTGTGTGTGTGTGTGTGTATGTGTGTGTGTGAAGGGACTAGAGTCTAAAGACCACAGGAAGTGACTGGGGATTAAAAGCTTCTGTCACAACTCTGTCCCCCTTTGAGATAGAGTTTATCTTTGTAGCCCAGGCTGGCCTTAAGCTCACAATCCATTAGTCTCAGACTCCTGAGTGCTGGGATTTTAGGCACACACTGGCCAGGATTATAGCCAATCATTGTATTTTCTGTCTTCTTAAATGAAGGATAAAAGTTCATTTTTGGAGCCACGGGCTGTAGCCACAAGTCTCAACATGACTGATAATTAGAAATTTTGGCCCTGGACACTTGTCTCTGAGCAGAATACGAGAGCTATACCTAGCAGGCTGGGGCCCTGAATCCCAAGCCAACTTCATACTGTGGGAATAAAGTGTGACTCACCACCAACGGGTGATCGGCCCTTCTTCCTCACTTACTAATGAAAATAGCTCAGCCCCTGTAAATAAACAGCTCACAATTTATGCAGTGGGAAGAAAGAAGTGGATGTGAGGAAAAGGAGGTGTCTTCATGGAAGGGGGATGTTAAGGTGTTCAGGCTGAGCTATGCAGAGGACCCATGTCGGGACACTTCTCATCTGGGTCTGCATCCTGTAGCTGTATACTTTCCCTGTCATTGTCACTGGGGCCATAACTGGAGAGTGAGTTTTAAGCTGGAGGTGGTCTGGATGTGGAGGGCTGGTGTGTGTGTGTGTGTGTGTGTGTGTGTGTGTGTGTTTTGATTTTGGTTTGAGATTTGCTGAATCTCAGGGTGAACAGGAAAGTGCCACCAACATTTCTACCTTCTTCCCCAGCAGCTCTGTTCCCCTCCGTCCCCTCATGCCCTTCTCTCCTTCTTCCTCACCCCTCCTCTTCTTTTGAGACAGGGTCTCTAGCTTAGGGTGGCTTTGAATTTATTATGTACCTGAGGATGACCTTGAACTCCTGATACTCCCCCTGGCTCCACTTCCTGTGTTCTGGGATTACAGGAGTATGACACTGTGCCCTACCGAAAGCTGCCTCTGCATCTGGAACTCCATGGATCCTGAAGTCTCTAGATCAGGAAAAGTCTGAAAGCCTGGACAGAGGTCACAGGATCTACTTGGATCTGAGTATTAGAAGATCTTAGCCGGGCGTGGTGGCGCACGCCTTTAATCCCAGCACTTGGGAGGCAGAGGCAGGCAGATTTCTGAGTTCTACAAAGTGAGTTCCAGGACAGCCAAGGCTACACAGAGAAACCCTGTCTCGAAAAACCAAAAAAAAAAGAAGTTCTTCAATGAGGAGGGCATGGTTGCACATGCCTCTAATCTTAGTGCCCGGAGAGGTGGAGCTATAGGGTAGACCAGCCTGACTATGACTCTAAGGGCAGAGGAAACAGACAAGAGGGAAAGAGTGGGGGATGGAGAGATGGCTCATTGGTTAAGTTTAATTCCCGGAAGCCAAACTATACTGGGTAGCTTGTTGTGATGGTTTGTATATTCTTGGACCAGGGAGTGGCACCATTTGGAGGTGTATCCTAGTTGGACTAGGTGTGTCACTGTGGGTGTGGGCTTAAGATCCTCACCCTAGTTGCCTGGAAGTCAGTCACTAGCAGCCTTTGGATAAAGACATAGAACTCTCAGTTCTGCCTGTGCCATGCCTGCCTGGATACTGCCATGCTCCCACCTTGATGATAATGGACTGAACCGCTGAACCTGTAAGCCAGTCCCAAGTAAATGTTTTTTATAAGACTTGCCTTGGTCATGGTGTCTCTTCACAGCAGTAAACCCTGACTAAGACACTTGTTATTGGCTGTAACTCCAGATCAAGGGGAATTCAACACTTTCTTTTGGCTTCTCCACACAGGAGCACGTATGTGCACAGATACACAGAGATACACATGAATAAAGATAAAAAATAATTTTAAAAGAAAAGACCCAGCACTCGGGAGGCAGAGGCAGGCGGATTTCTGAGTTCGAGGCCAGCCTGGTCTACAAAGTGAGTTCCAGGATAGCCAGGGCTATAAAGAGAAACCCTGTCTCGAAAAAACCAAAAAAAAAAAAAAAAAAAAAAAAAAAAAAAAAAAAAAAAAAAAAAGAAAAAAAAAAGAAAGAAAGAAACGAAAAGCAGCTAAATAAAGGATGTGCCCCACGTTCTCCACCCCTTGCCTTGATCTACGCCTGCAGCGTCTCAGCTCTGCGTCCTCCCTCCACGTGCCCTGCCAGTTTTAGCTGTCACTTGTTGACCACTACAACTCCATAGCTGTCTTCTCTGCCTCCTTCCCTGATTCTCCATCAAAGAAGGTGCACATGTATCTCACTCAGTATACTTGAGTGACTTGAGGGCTTTGTTTCCTTGAAGACCAAGACAAAAAGCCCAACATGCCCAAAAGAGCCCCCCTTCTCTGGTCCCTGCCTGCTTCTCACCTCCACCTCCTCCGCTCATGCATCTCCTCCACCTCCTCCTCCTTGTGCTCCATCTCCCCCATGGCCCCCATCTGTCCCAGGCATGCTTACACGCTTGATCTCTTGCTCTGCTTTGCAGCCCATACCCTCACCTCTCACCTCAGAGTGCTCAGAATCATCAAGTACTGCATAGAGTGGTCTTTCTTGCCTCTTTCTAGCCAAACTCTCAGTCTTCCTCTAGGTCTCACTTTAAACTGAGCTTTTCCCCAGAAAGCACCACATTTTGCCCATAAGAGACAGATAAACCAGCCAGTATTTTCTAAAAGTGGCAATCACATCAATTCCCATCCCACACATTCTTCTCACAAGGTGACTGACACATTTCCCACTGAAAGGCAGGACCTATGTTCTGCTCCCCTGACTATGAGGATAGCTTTGTTGTTGCAGCTTCTGTTCAGAGTTCCCCAGAAGATGTGCTGTGGACTGAGAAGGCTCGGTCTCCTCCTACTGTTTTGACTTCACAGCTGAAGCCCAAGCTCTTGGACATAACCCTGTCATGCCCTCTACAGCCTGCCTGAACTTCTGACCAGAGAGTCCAAAACCAAACCAAAGGGCTGCTTTCTGCCAACAAAGGCTGGGAAGACTCATTACGCAGCAGACACTGACCAGCACAGCCAGGAGCTGCTGATTCAAGGGTCTCTCCCCTAGCCTGCTCTTCCCCTGCCACGAAATGGAGGACACTGTGTCTGGTAGCCTTATTTTCTCTCCCCTCTGGATTATAATTTATGCAAATTCTCTCATTCTGGTTGTTTTCCCTAAGCTCACCATGAGCATAGGGTCATTATTTTCTTTCTTTTTTAATTTTGGAGACAGAGCTTCTCTATGTTGCTCAGGTTGGAGTCCTGAATTCAAGCAATTCTCCTGCCTCAGGCTTTAAAGTACCTCAGACTGCAGATGCCCACCACAATGCCTGTGTTAACACCAAAATATTTCATAATACATTAGATTTTAGGATCTTTGTTTGCATAAAATGTTAATCTTTTCTTTTTAAAAAGTGCTGACCATGTCTGGGAGGTAGCCTAGTTTGTAGAGTGCTTTTCTAACATGCACAAAGCCTAAAATTGCACAGAGTGGCACACACAACACCTGTCGTCCTAGAACTTGGGAGGTGGAGGAGGAACAGAAATTCTAGATCATCTGTGGATATATGGCAAGTTTTAGGACATTTTGGACTACATGAGACCCTCATCTCAAAACGAAAACTAGTAATAACAGCAAAACAAAAATCTCAACCAAACAACAATATAAACCCCAAAATAAAATAAAAAGCAAAGAGGACATGCTTCAGCTATAAACCCAATTCTTGATCTTCAATGTTAAGATAAATGGGATATCCATCATCTTTATTTGCCTGTTTGTTTGAGACAATGTCTCATTGTGCACCTTAGCCTGGTCTGGAACTTATCTGGGATGGCCTTAAACTTGTGTTCATCCTGCCTCTACCTACCAAGTACTGGCCTGTACCACCACATCTACTTGGAGTATCCTTAGGAAATTAAAAAGCTTCCTCATATGTCTATACACATGGTTGGTGTTATCCTAAACCCTGCAATGCAACATGGGGGGCATGGAATTGACAACTCATCTTCTTCATTCATCAGCGTGCTTCTGAGACTGGTCATTGCAGACCCATGGAGAGCTGAGCTCTCTGGGCTCCTGTGTGGTACCTCCTCATATTGCCATTTGCTTTCCAGACATATCTGTATGGATGGGTGCTTACACTGTACCTGTGGTCTGCAATCCTTCACAGCACCTCTGGGAGCATGTTGCTTTAGAAGCCCTCTTACTATGTAGAGTGTTTTCCCAGGCTAGTTGTTCTCAACTTGGCTGCACATAGAATCTTCTGGAAGCTTTTACAATCATCTATGTTTGTCCCCAACAGTGATCAGTAGTTTCAGAAATCCCCAGGTGACTTGAGTGTGCTTCTGGGATTGATCCACTACCCAGGGATGTATGCTGGGTGTGTTGGTGGCAGGGTTACTGGACCAAAGTGGTACACAACCTTTTTTTTTTTTCCACCTGTTCTGACATGACTTGAACCCTCTCTGGAAGTGTGCAAGGGAATAACTGTTCTGTGTGAATGAAACTGGTGAGCCAGAGCCTTTGTCCAAAGCACAAGTTATCTCCAGTGTCTTGTCCCTGAGCCACAGTCTACCTAATTGTGTGTGAAATGCCTTGTGTCTTTATGTGGCAGCGCAGCACAGCTGAAAAGTGCCCAGTTGCCAATAGGACAGCCTGGCTTCCAGTTCAGGCCAGACTCTACCTCACTGTGTGTACTAGCAGGTCATGTCACCTGGGTGGGCTCCCTACAACTGCAATGGAGAAAAGCTGGAGTCCCACTCAGGTTTGCCTTGAGTGCCCTCTTTTTTTTCTTTTCTTTTCTTTTCTTTTCTTTTCTTTTCTTTTCTTTTCTTTTCTTTTCTTTCCTTTCCCTTTCCCTCTTTCTTTCTTTCTTTCTTTCTTTCTTTCTTTCTTTCTTTCTTTCTTTCTTTCTTTCTTTCTTTCAATTTGGCTTTTCAAGACAGGGTTTCTCTGTATAGCCCCAGCTGTCCTGGAACTCACTCTGTAGACCAGGCTGGCCTCGAACTCAGAAATCCGCCTGCCTCTGCCTCCCGAGTGCTGGGATTAAAGGCGTGTGCCACCATTGCCCGGGAGTGCCCACTTTCAATGGGGGTTGCCAGGTTCTGGAAGACAACTGGGCCTAGCCAGGAGCCTCTGGAGTTCAGGTGTCTTTCTACCCAGTAGCCCCCTTTGCCATGTAGAGAGGCTTTGAATATGAACTTCATAGAATCACAAAGACAGTCAATGATATGGAAACAGAGTTATCCATTCAAATACTGCAAAGCCAGAAACCTGTCTCAGAAAGTGCCCCCTCCAAAAAAATTGCATAGGAGTTGGGATTGTAATTTGATTGATGGAGTGCTTGCCCTCCATGTACTATACCTTGCTTTTGGTCCCCACCACTGCATAACCAGATGTGCTAGCCCATGCCTGTAAACTCAACAATCCAGAAGGGAAGGCAGGAACACAAGAAGGGCACAGTGAGTTCAAAGTCAGCCTGGACTGTGTGAGACTCTGTTTAAATCAACCAACCAACCAACCAACCAACCAACCAACCAACCAACCAACCCTTGCAGTCAGTCTGGGCTATGTGAGACCCTTTCAAACAAATCAACATTGCAGAGTCAACCATGATGAAACCCTTTCCTCTTTATCAACAGGCAGCATACTAAGATGTGACAGTGCAGGTGGGAAGCACTATGATTGTATGATTGTAGTTTCAAGGCACTGGTGAGTCTAAATGATATTTCAAGGTCTCTGTAGTAGGGACATTACAGTGTCTGTGACTGCTGTTGGTGACAAAGTTACATGTTCTAAGGAAGCTACTGCAGCGTGTTGCCATCCCTATGTCAGAAGGAAATGCATCATGTCATTAACATTAAGACATAATATTTTGTGTGGATACATGTGCTTGTACACACATGTGTATGTGTGTGTGTGTGCATGTGTGTGTGTGCACACACGCATGCACTGGGGCTATGACTCAATGTTAGAATGTTTACCTAGCATGATGATGAGGCTCTGTGCTACATCCTCAGCATTACAAAATAGATGATAGACAGACAGACAGATAGACAGACGGACGGACAGACATATAAAAATTGTGGTATAATTTCTCATGTAAGTTCACTAGGTCACAGGCTTATGGAGCCTGTGACGGTTTAAATAGGAATGGCATCCATAGACTCATGTGTTTGAATATTCTTGGCTTCTAGGGAGTTGCACTATTAGGAGGTGTGACCTTGTAGGAGGAAGTGTGTTTTATTCTCTTCCTGAAGCCTGCCCTTCAGCTACCTTCCTAGTGCCATGTCGGCCTGCATGCCACCGTGTTTCCTGGCATGATGATAATGGACTAAACTGCTGAAATTGTAAGCCATCCCCAATTTAATGTTTTTCTTTATAAGAGTTGTGGTGGTCATGGTGTCTCTTCACAGCAATAGAGACCCTAACTAAAACATAAGTTAGTAACAGCAGTGAGGTATTGCTGTGATAGGTCCGACCATGTTTCTTGTCAGAATGTGGACTTTCAGACTTTGGATTAGAAAAACAGCTAAATACCCTAAGTGGGCATTAATAGGCCATACTATTAAAATCACAGAAGACAGTGGTGCTGAAGGTGATTTGAACTGTGGCGGTCTGGATCAAGAGGTTTCAGAGGAAAAGAATTTTTTTTTTCTTCGAGACAGGGTTTCTCTGTGTAGCCCTGGTTGTCCTGCAACTCACTCTATAGACTAGGCTGCCCTCGATAGAGAAGAATTTTACTATGTTTAGAGACTGCTCTTGTAATATTTTGGTGAAGAATGTGGCTGCTTTTTGCCCTTGTCCAAAAATCTGCCTGAGGCTAAATTGAAGAGGTTTGAATTAGTCGTATTATTATAGGAAATATCAAACCAGCCTACTATTATCATGTGGTTATTAGAGTTCACTCTCATGAAGATCTGTAACGAAAAGGAGCAAGCTGAGAAAGGGAAGATGTACAACTCAAGGAGAAAAGGGGCACTAGGAAGCGGAATGAAGGTAAATCCTGTTTTCAAGGAGATAAACAGATTAAGGAAAATCCTGATGTTAAATGGAATAAAGGCAGTGGTGAACTCAGGGCAAGACCCCATCCAGCTAAGCTTCCAACTTGTGAAAAGGAATTAAAGAGCAGTTTAGGACCAGGTGTGGTAATGCTTGCCTTTAATCCCACCACTCAGAAGGCTGAGGCGGGTGGATCTCTGAGTTTGAGGCCAGCCTGGTCTGCAGAGCAAGTTTTAGGACAGTCAAGCTTAGTTAATGAAGGAAACCATCAAAACCAGAAGGTTGGTGAAGATGTAATTGAACAAGTGGGCCATGTCTCAACCTCAGCAATCAATAGAACTTGGCAGCGTTGGCCATGTGGTTATGGCTTTAGAGTGAAGTATAGAAGAAAGGAGTCATGGGATCTCCCTTAGTGACTAAGAAAAGTCTCTAAGACAGAGTGTCCCTGAATGGAGGCCTAGAAAGGCCCTTGTGTGAAGCTGTGAAAGTGAAGTCTAGGTTTCCTTGGAGACCCCAAGATGTTAGAGATGCCAGGGCTGAGGGATACTTGCAGAGGAAAGCTGCTAACAGGGAGTGGGACCACCCAGGAGAAAAATGTGAATTGTAGTTAACAAAACTGAAAGGAGTTGGGAATCTGAAGAACACTTTGACATCAGACATGGAGATGCAGAGTTTGGAGTTTGCCCAGCTGTTTCTCAGTTTGATTTAGTCCAGTATTCCCTCACGACCCTCCTTTCCCTATGGAAAGATAACATATATCCTGTGCCATTGAATATTGGAAGAATTTGATCAGCTTTTTCATTTTGACTTTTCAGGAAATTTCAGTTAAGAGATTGTGTGAGTCTCAAAATGGACTGGGAACAGAGTTGAGACTGTTACAGATGATGGGGACTTTTGAAGTTGGACTGAATGCATTTGTGTCTGATGGAGGCAGTACAAGATGGAATAAATGGTAGGGATGGAGGGACTATGTTAATGTGCAATGTGTGAGATGCATTCATGACATTTGGCACATGGCCTGGGTTCCTTCTGGTGAGGAGGATGGTGCCCATACTCCTAAAAGTGCATCTCTCTGGGGATGGAGATCCCCTGCTAGCTTGTCTAGCTGATGCTGTCTGCTGCCTCTGGTTCTGGCTGAGGGTTGGATCTGGAAACCACACCCCAGTGAGAGCAGAGTCTGAGGGAGGTGTTTCTGATTAGAGAGAGATAGGGCCTTTGCTCTGCTCTGCCTTGCAGAGAGAGCCGAGCAATCCATAGATCTTGCAGATCAGTGGAGGGCGTTTGGAGTCTGGCAGCTCTGGCTCCTTAATTAAACCTGCAACTGAGCAAAGGTAATGGCCTTCCTCTCTCTGAGCTTGTTTTGCCTGTCAGAGACTGCATCAATCACTACATCCCCAATGGTTCTAAGATCCTGATGAAGTGGCCTTAGGCTTGGCCATAGCCAGACTTCTCCAGGATGCACTGTTGCATGGGCATTCATTGTAGAGAGTTCTACGTTGCCTACGTATCCCCATGGCAGCTATGGCTCCTTCTCCTCTTCTTCTAAGATTCATTTTACTTTTAATGTGTGTGTGTGTGGTGTGTTTATGTGTGTGTCATGTGTTTGTGTATGATATGTGTGTATGTGTGGTCTATGTGTATATGTGTGTATGATATATATGTGTGTGTGTGTAGTCTGTGGTGTGTGTATGTATGGTGTGTAGTGATATGTATGTGGTGTGTGTGTCAGGTATTTGTATGTGTGTGGTGTGTGTTTGTGTGTGTGTTGGTATGTGTAGTGGTGTATCTATGTGTGTGGTTGTGTGTGTATGGTGTGTAGTGATATGTGTGTATGGCATGGTGGTATGTGTGTGTGATGGTGTGTGTGTGTGTCTCTGTGTGTTTTCTCTGGTACATGCACATGAGTACAGGGGGTTATGGGTTGCTCAACGTGGGTGCTGGGAACTGAACTCAGGTCCTCTGCAAGAGCAGTAGGTGCCCTGATTTGAGCCCTGATTACCACTTCTTGGGAAGGGTGAGGGCCTTTCCTTCTCAGCAGTGCTTGGCTCTGAGTCACATTTCCAACATGTTGAGGTGGGTGACTTTGCTACTTATTGTGCATGGACACTCAGCAGCAGCAGCCCTGACAATGACACGGAAAACCTCAGCTCCCTCTGTAGACCCTCATTTTAACAAGATCTCTGGGAAAGTCAAGTGCACAGGATCCCTTGTGAAGTGCTCAGGCATGAACGTACTATGATTCAGAGGAGACAAAGCAGGAGGATGCCAGTGTACAGACCTTATTTAAATTCTGAAAAAAGTAGTCTTTTTAAAAGTGAGGATGTTCATAGGGTGTTCACGTAAAGGAGTGAGTTGAGTTTCAGGGGGTGGGATGCTTTTTATTTAAAACAAACCCCATATTTTAGAGTTACACCTGCTAACCCAGGTGAGATGATGCCACAATGGGCATTTGTTTCAAAATATTGGTCAGGGTAGAGCCCTGCACAGACAGGGCAAGACAGGCTGAGGATTTGGAAAGTACAATTTATGAAGATGTGTGATACTGATTGTGTGTGTGTGCTTATGGCATATATATATGTATGTGTCCATAGTACATGTGTGTATATGTGGCATATATGTGTGTATGTTGGTTATATGTGTGTATATACATGTGTTTGTCCATAAAATATGTATGGGTACATGTGTGTATGTGTGTGTTCCTGGTCTTTGTGTGTGTAGCTGTGTGTTCTCATTTTGTGTGTATGTGTGTGTGTGTGTGTGTGTGTGATGCATGCATGTGCATGCCCATAGCATATATGTGTGTGTATCTGTGTCCATGATGTGTACAGCTTGATGTCCATGGCATGTGTGTCTGTATGTTCCTGTGCACCCGTGCATATGTGTAGAGGCCAGAGGTTGGCACTTTGTGTCTTTATCTCTGTGTAATAATAATAATAATAATAATAATAATAATAATAATAATAATTTTAGAGATAGAATCTCTCACTGAAACTTGCTGACCAGTTGGCTAGATGGGTGTACAGAGAGCTTCTAGGCTATACTTCTCTGGGGACCCTTCTGTCCCTGCCTCTGCAGGGCCAGAACCACAGGTGTACGTCATTGCTCCCTGTTTTTTTGCACAGATATGGGGGTCTGAGCTCAGCCCTCATGCTTGGGCAGCAGCTGCTTACCTGCCGAGCCATTTCCCCATTTCCTCAGCCCTCCATTTTTAAAGCTTAACACATGCTTTAGATCGTCCATCATCAATGTACAGACTATGGATGTCGCATTCATGTAGAGAGTGCACAAGACATGAAGTGTTATGAATGAATAGTTTTCAAGCAGACATCTACACAGTGATGTAGTCACCTGGTCACTGCCAGCCCCTGACCTCTGAGAGAACCCCTCTGGGGCTCCCCAATAGCCTCCTCTGGGCAGTTCTCAGCTCCAGCTGCTGTGGGGTGGCCTAGGGGAACTTTCTAAAGTGATTATGTCTCTGTACTTGAACTTCTCAGTAGACTCAACCCTCAAGAGGGAGGCCTTTTTGTTCCTGGGAGTTGCTGTTTGGGCCAGGTATTTGTGGGTTCTTGACATTGTAAAGAAAGAATGGAAGTAAAGGCACACACAGGTTTTAAAGTTTGGAAGAAACTGTGATGCAAAGGATGGCTCAGTGGTTAGGAACACTGACTGCTCTTCCAGAGGTCCTGAGTTCAATTCCCAGAAACCACATGGTGCCTCACAACCATCTGTAAAGTGATCAGATGCCCTCTTCTAGTGTGTCTGAATACAGCTACAATGTACTTATATACATAAAGTAAATAATTCTTAAAAAAATATGGAAGAAACTATTCAGAAGCAAAGCAGTCATACAGACCAGATGTGCTGAAAGGTGACAATAGGCTTCAGGGGGAGAGAATACAAAGGGCCACTCCCTGTCCGCGACTTTCTTTTATTCAGTCTAGTTGAAGGAGGGTACATAATTTGGGTGGGTCTCTATTTTGATTGGCAGGTTTGGATTACATAATTTTTTTCTACTGAGCATGTTCCTTTCCAAGAAGCATCTGATCTTAATTGTGTGTGTGTGTGTGTGAAATTATACATAGATATAAATTGGTAAATAGAGGTTTCTCCTTAAAAGTTCACTCAGAGATTGCAGTTTGTCATTGCTGTGCATTCACTGAAAACCAGTCTAGACCAGATTAGTGCCCTACCTTCCATGTCTGTGGAATATATTTGAATATAAACTGTCTGCAGAACAGGAGTTCTTGACAGTTATTCGAGGAAGAGACACTTACTCCTCTGTTTGGAGTAGGGTGTGTTCAGCTTGATGCCAGGGCATCTAGGTCTCTGTGAGCATTGTTAACAGGGGTTTGTGTGTACCCTGCATGCAGCTGAGCATCCTAGGCTGCCAAGTGCATCATTAGGAGAGAGGTGTATTCAGAGCCCAAACCAAGTGGAGTCCTAGGATGCTGAGCTATTCCCAATGCTCCTCTGCCTCAACATCATTTTTCTCATGAAGTGACTAAGCTGCTGGATTGTTCTGTAAGCATGTAAACAATTGGAATGAGATGTTGCAACCCATATATAAAACAGATGAGGATAGTAGCTGCTTGCCGTGCACTTTCCATGTCTCTAGGCATTCCCATTTTGTGATGGTGGGGATTGGATCCAGGGTTTTACGCATGCTAGGCAAGTAAGTGTCCCACTGCTATTGGCTGCATACATTATTTCATTTACTGTTCATAGGAGTTGTAGACTGGGATCAGTAATGATTAGTCTTTTTAGTTTTTGAGTTAGGGACTCACTGTATAGCTCAGGCTTGCTTGGAACTCACTATGAATATAGCCCAGGTTGTCACCCTAGCCTTCCCCCACATACTTGGATTATAGGCATGAGCCACCATACCCAGCTAGTGATCTTTCAAAAACATGCTTGTGTGTGTGTGTGTGTGTGTGTGTGTGTGTGTGTGTGTGTAACTTTCAGGAGTCTCTCCACCTTGTGAATTCTGGTAATTGAACTCACATCATGCTAGGTGGCATTCACCTTTACGTGCTGAGACCTCTTGCTGGCCCTGATGTTTAATTTTGATTGTCAACTTGTTGGATTAGAAGCACATAGGAGATGCACCTTTGGGTGTGTTTGTGAAGAGGTTTCTAGAGAGGATTAACCAAGGGAAGGGGGAGCTCTACCCTGAACGAGGACCCCTCCATCCTGAGGGTGGGGAGTCTGCATAGAATGAAAGAAGCTGGAGGAACCCCTCGGCCCAGGGCCCTTGCGCTCGGCTGCCCATCTGCCATGAGGTGAGCCATGTCCTCTGCCACATGCTCCCATCAATACATATTCTGCCTCATCCCAGCCCTGAGCGATGGAGCCAGCTAAGCGTGGGCTGAGAGCTTTGAACTGTGAGCCGAAATTGATCCTTTCTCTTGTCAAATTGTCCCGCTCTGGTGTTTGTCACAGTGACAGAAACCTGCCTAACACAGCTGTTCCGTTAGTAGAGCACCTGGGACGCATAGACACAGCGATTTGGCGTGCAGAGCACAGAGTGGAGAAGCGGGGGTCATAGCTGTCCCCTCAGTCTGAGGGATACCTCGTGCTGCTCAGGAGGAGCCGTCAGTGAGCATGAGGGATGCTTCGAGCTTTTGGTGAGCTTCACTTCCTTCAGGTTTCTCTGAGTCTCAGCTGGGGACAAAGCTGGCTTGTCTCTTTTAGTTGACAGTCTCTCTTCCTCATCTCTCCAAGGTACATCAACTGTCACGGGCTGGGGAGGCAGGGAAATTCCTCTGCATTACAGGTGACCTTCAAGCTAAATTTAGGTTAGTTACACACACCTCCAGCCTCGGGGGAACTTGGATTGCCAGGTCTGTCTCAGTGCCTTGAGCCTAGGGATCCTCAGCATTGTGATGGGAGACACCTGTGCTTTGGGAGACAGGCTCTCACTGTATCTTTTTTCCCTGCCTGAAGAGCCCAGCCCTTCAGGTGCACAGCCAGGGTCCCCCAAGTGCGATCTGAATGAGAGGACAGGGTTTTACAGTCACTAAAGCTTTGCTCAGAGTGAGTGACTTAAGACATCTGTGGGTAGAAGTGAGTCCCAAACAGACACAGCGTGGTTATGAGTGTGGCTTTAAATCCTCATCCCTCAGTTCAAGTCCGGGCGCTGACACCTAGGACCTCAACGGCCCTGAGCAAAGACATCTTACTCCTTTTGAGGGTCAGCACATCAGTGATTTTACAGCCTTCTTATAAAGACTTGATATGATTGTGTTTGTAAAGCCTTTGACCCGGCGTGCAAATGCCGTGGCAGCAGGGACAAGGAAAACGCAGTGACACTGTCTATCCTTATTTACATGTCCCCCTCCAAACTTTCCATGCTGGACTGGAACTCAGGGTTGAATGTTGCTGAGTACCCCACTGCTAACTCACACCTCCAGTCCTATTTTGCATTTGCACTTCAGTATTTTGTTAGTCCAGGCCTTTCTGTATTAATTCTGAATTATATACTGTTTTAAATTTGATTCTTAGCATTATTATGTCAATGATATTATTTGTATTTTTGTAAAAAAATCACTTATTTATTCTTTCGCAATTTCATGTATGTATGCAATGCATCAGGATCATATCTACCCTCAGTTCTCTCTTCACCAGACCCCCCCCCCCCACACACACAACACATCTCTAAAAAGATAGAGTCTGGATATGTAAACTGGGCTAGCCTTGAGTTAACAGAGATCTACCTGCTTCTGTCTCCGAGTGCTGTGATTAAAGGTGTGTGCCACCACACCTGACTTTTGGTTTTAAATCTGCCGAGTCCAGTCAGTGCGCCGCGATGCGCTGGCTGATCTTGTTGGTTTAGTCTTGTGCAGATCCTGTGCAGGTGGCCACAGGTACAGTGTGCTCATCAGTGCAACAACTGTACCGTGTCCAGCAAACAGAATCTCACAGTAGCCCCTCCATCCCCTGGCTCTTTCATCCTTTCTGTCCCCTCTTCTTCGATGGTCCCTGGGATCTGGATGGGTGGAGCGCAGTACAGACACAAATCTCAGCACCCTCTCATTATTGTCTCGAAGCAGAGCTTTTGGTGTTACCTAAATTTGTTCCCATGGAGAATGAATCATCAGGCCTCCCACAGCTGGCTGGCACCTGAGGAGGTGCGGGAGGGGGAACTTACCAGTTTCTGTGGGTCTTATGAGGGGGTGTCAGTGAGTGAGCATGTATGTGCGCACGTGCACGCGAGTGCACACACACACACACACACTAAACTAGCAAATGATACACATGACTACAGAAATGTGAAGCTAACATAACTGGTTTGCTCTGGTTTACAAGCATAGGACTGGAAGCTGTGTGACCTGGGGTTACTATTCTTTTCTAATTATTTTTGGTGTGTGTGTGTAGGACAGAGATAAATGTTGGATGTCCTCCTTAACTGGTCTTTACTTTATATTTTAACACAGAGTCACTGGCCTGGAACTTACCAATTATGATGAGCTGCCCAGGACTCTCCAGGGATTCTCTCTGAACCTTTTTTATGTGGGTTCTGGGGATCCAGATTCAGGCCTTCACACTTGTGTGACAGATACATTACTGAAGGAGCCATCTCCCCAACCCATAAAGTTTCTATTCATTTTTAAAATAAAAAATAAAGTTCCTAGTGGGAGCCAAGAGGTCGTAACTAGGGCTGTGGCTGGCGCCCTAGACCTAGGCCACTGTGGCCTCCTCCACTGAGGCGCCTGCCTCAGACTCAGCCACGTGCAGCTCATTGTTCTTGCTAACAATGTTCTCTTGCCCGTTCCCTGAGTGCTGAGGTGTGCTACCTGCCCTGTTTAGAGTGGAAGATGGAGCCGACCTTGTGACTTACTTAGAATACCAATCCTGCCCAGCTCTGTTGGGGATGGAAGTCATGTTCTTCCTTGAGCATGCCAGGCAAGTCCTATGCCCTGGACACTTCTCCAAGCTCTTGACTCTCTTCCTGTGCCTGGTGTTTTCTTCAAAAACTTCTTCTACTTGAAGGGACCATGACCTTGAAGCAATCTCACCTGTTAGTCTATCTCTCAATGCCCCCTCTACCCCAGCCCAGTGTCTTGCTATGGAGCCCAGGCTAGGCTTGAACATCTGATCTTCTCGCCCAGCCTCTAAGGAGCTGGAATTACAGGCTTGTACTCATAACCTGGCCTTGGCACTGGCAGCTTGGTGGAGGACCCAGCCTCCTTCAATGTCCTTCTTTCCATCATTCATGAGACTGTGATGGACTTGCTGATGGATACCAGGAGCTGTTTTAGGCACTGCAGACAGAACAGAGAATGAAACAGACCAAGGCCTATGTCCTTACCATGCTTTTGCTCTCCCTGAGGAGGCACAACCGAAGAAATTGCAATGTCTGCCCTTGTAGCAATTTGGAGAGTCCTGAACATCAGGGAGAGACAAAGCTTAGCAGTAGATAGGGCATGTAGACCACACCTGTGTGCCGGTGCTGCTGTAACACGGTAACAGATCACAGGGCAAACTCACTGGATATGGGGTGCAGACCACACCTGTGTGCCAGTGCTGCTGTAACACTGTAACAGATCACAGGGCAAACTCACTGGATATGGGGTGCAGACCACACCTGTGTGCCGGTGCTGCTGTAACACTGTAACAGATCACAGGGCAAACTCACTGGATATGGGGTGCAGACCACACCTGTGTGCCAGTGCTGCTGTAACACTGTAACAGATCACAGGGCAAACTCACTGGATATGGGGTGCAGACCACACCTGTGTGCCAGTGCTGCTGTAACACTGTAACAGATCACAGTGCAAAATCGGTGGCTGAAAGCAAAGAACAGTGCCCGGGTCTGGAGATCAGAAGCTAAGACAGGTCAGCAGGGCTGGGTTCCTTTTAGGGTCCCAAGGGAGAGACCTTTGCCTTGCCTTTCCTAGCTTCCAAAGACCTCCCACAACCCTTGGCTCCTAGCCTCCCACCATTCTGAGATGCATGTCTATAGCACATCTGCCTCTGGCTCTGATCCTCCTGCCTCTATCAGAGCGCTAGTGATTAAACTGGACCATGTGACTCAAGGAGAATCACCTCTCTCTGAATCTTTAGATTAATCACACTGGCGCAAGCTGCAGCCTCTTCTTTTGGTACCTTTAAGTGATGGATTTGAGAGTAAGGGCCTCGTGCTTAGTAGGTGAGCTACCACGGAGCTGCACCCCCAACCCCCAGCCCTTGGAAGCCCTGCTTCACCACGTAAAGAACACAGGCTTTGGGGGTTAGCGTGCAAGCATCTTTGGAGCTGCCAAGAATTTATATATTCCTTTGCAGCATTGTATTTCAACCTGTGGTTTTATGTATCCTAGGCCATTTCTCTACCACTGAGCCACACCCCCACCCCTCCAGACAGAGGTGTTAGGTGGTATGGTCTGTGAATGACATGGGATGGCACTGGAGTAAAGGTTACAAAGAAACAAGGGAAGGAGCAGTGTAGGTTGTGTGAAGCCATCCATGTAGAGGGACAGTATGCACCAAGGTCCTGTGGTGAGAGAAGCCAGGATGGCTGGACAGAGAGAGGTTGGGGGAGGGGGTGTCCTGAAGTGAGTACCGTGGCTGCTGGTGGTGGTGGTGGGGGAGGTCAAGATGACTTTGAGAAGTGTATGATAGAGATGGGAAGCTGACTGAGAGCTAGGCTGATGTATGGTTTTCTCAGAGGCCCCGATGAAAAGACAAAAGGAACACTAGCTCTGTGTCCTTGCCCACTTGGCACACTTGGTAAGGTCTTGTTACCATTTTGGTTCCTGGGAACCTAGCTTTTCTCCCAACTAGACTGGACTTACCTGTCCCAAGGCCACAGTGTTCTCAGTCGCTGATGCCTTGAGATACCCTGTGTTCTGTCTGTGTAATGCTGCTTGAGTAGCCTCCTGCTGCCTTTCCCCTGAAAACCGTATATACGATGCTGTAAAACATGCTTGGCATGATTCATAGCTCATGCAAGACCCCCTGACCTCGGCTCTCCTGTCTTCTTTGTTATTTCTCATCTCTTGGTTCACCCTCTCAGAAACCTGTCACTGAAGAATGACCGTCTGGACCAGGTCAGAAAACCAAGGAAGGGTTTCTTTCTTTTTTCTTCTTTTTTGAAGCATTTGTTAATAACCAATTATAAGAAACACCTGGGGGGGGGCGGTTGGTCAGGAGGGGGGAAGTGAGTGGGATATAAAGTAAAAAAAAAAAAAATAAATAAAAAACACCTCAAGCCATTAAGTTGTATTAGTTATTTCTCTAGTTACTGTGACCTAACACGTGTCAGAGACAATTTAAGGTGGGAAAACTTTATCATGGCTTTGGTGGAGAAGGTCCACGTCCTGGTTTGCTTTCTTTCTTTTTTTCTTTTTCTTTTTTTCTTTTTTATTAAATATTTTCTTTATTTACAGTTCAAATGCTATCTTGAAAGTTCCCTATTCTCTCCCCCCGCCCTGCTCCCCTGCCCACCTACTCCCACTTCCTGGCCTTGGCATTCCCCTGTACTGGGGCATATAAAGTTTGTAAGACCAAGGGGCTTCTCTTCCCAGTGATGGCCAACTAGGCCATCTTCTGCTACATATGCATCTAGAGACACGAACTCTGGGGGTACTGTTTAGTTCATACTGTTGTTCCACCTAAAAGGTTGTAGACCCCTTCAACTCCTTGGGTAATTTCTCTAGCTCCTCCATAGGGGGCCCCGTGTTCCATCCTATAGATGAATGTGAGCATCCCCGTCTGTATTTGCCAGGCACTGGCATAGCCTCACTTGAGATAGTTATATCAGGGTCCTTTCATCAAAATCTTGCTGGCATATGCAATAGTGTCTGGATTTGGTGGCTGATTATGGGATGGATCCCCAGGTGGGGTAGTCTCTGGATGGTCCATCCTTTTTCCTTAGCTCCAATCTTTGTCTTTGTAACTCCTTTCATGGGTATTTTTTTCTCTATTCTAAGAAGGAATGAAGTATGCATACTTGGGTTTCATTCTTCTTGATTTTCTTGTGTTTTGCAAGTTGTATCTTGAGTATTCTAAGTTTCTGGGCTAATATCCACTTATTAGTGAGTGCATATCAAGTGACTTCTTTTGTGATTGGGTTACCTCACTAAGGATGATTTCCTCCAGATATATCCATTTGCCCAAGAATTTCATAAATTCATTGTTTTTAATAGCTGAGTTGTACTCCATTGTGTAAATGTACCACATTTTCTGTATCCATTACTCTGATGAGGGACATCTGGATTCTTTCCAGCTTCTGGCTATTATAAATAAGGCTGCTATGAACATAGTGGAGCATGTGTTCTTATTACCAGTTGGAACATCTTCTGGGTATATGCCCAGTAGAGGTATTGCTGGATCTTTCGGTAGTACTATGTCCAATTGTCTGAGGAACCACCAGACTGATTTCCAGAGTGGTTGTACCAGCTTGCAATCCCACCAGCAATGGAGGAGTGTTCCTCTTTCTCTACATCCTCGCCAGCATCTGCTGTCATCTGAGTTTTTGATCTTAGTCATTCTGACTGGTGTGAGGTGGAATCTCAAGGTTGTTTTGATTTGCATTTCCCTGATGATTAAGGATGTTGAACATTTTTTCAAGTACTTCCCTGCCTTTCGGTATTCCTCAGTTGAGAATTCTTTGTTTAGCTCTGTGCCCCATTTTTTAATGGGGTTATTTGAATTTCTGGAGTCCAGCTTCTTGACCTCTTTGTATATATTGGATATTAGTCCCCTATCAGATTTAGGATTGGTAAAAATCCTTTCCCAATCTGTTGGTGGCTTTTTGTCTTATTGACAGTGTCTTTTGCCTTACAGAAGCTTTGCAATTTTATAAGGTCCTATTCGTCAATTCTTGATCTTACAGCACAAGCCATTGCTGTTCTGTTTAGGAATTTTTCCCCTGTGCCCATATCTTTGAGGGTTTTCCCCACTTTCTCCTCTATAAATTTCAGTGTTTCTGGTTTTATGTGGAGGTCTTTGATCCACTTAGACCTGAGCTTTGTACAAGGAGATAAGAATGGATCATTTCATATTCTTCTGCATGATAACTGCCAGTTGTGCCAGCACCATTTGTTGAAAATGCTGTCTTTTTTCCACTGGATAGTTTTAGCTCCTTTGTCAAAGATCAAATGACTATAGGTGTGTGGTTCATTTCTGGGTCTTCAATTCTATTCCATTGATCTACCTGTTTGTTGCTGTACCAGTACCATGCAGTTTTTATCACAATTGCTCTGTAGTACAACTTCAGATCAGGCATGGTGATTCCACCAGATGTTCTTTTATTGTTGAGAATAGTTTTTGCTATCCTAGGTTTTTTGTTATTCCAGATGAATTTGCAAATTGCCCTTTCTAACTCAGTGAAGAATTGAGTTGGTATTTTGATGGGGATTGCATTGAATCTGTAGATTGCTTTCGGCAGGATAGCCATTTTGACTATATTAATCCTGCCAATCCATGAGCATGGGAGATCTTTCCATCTTCTGAGATCTTCTTCAATTTCTTTCTTCAGAGACTTGTAGTTCTTATTATACAGATCTTTCATTTCCTTAGTTAGATTCACACCAAGGTATTTTTTATTGTTTGTGACTATTGTGAAGGGTGTTGTTTCCCTAATTTCTTTCTCAGCCTATTTATCCTTGTATAGAGAAAGGCCATTGATTTGTTTGAGTTAATTTTATATCCAGCTACTGCACTGAAGCTGTTTATCAGGTTTAGAAGTTCTCTGGTGGAATTTTTAGGGTCACTTATATATACTATCATATCATCTGCAAAGAGTGATATTTGACTTCTTTCTTTCCAATTTGAATCCCCTTGATCTCTTTTTGTTGTCAAATTGCTCTTGCTAGGACTTCAAGTACTATAGTGAATAGGTAGGGGGAAAGTGGGCAGCTTTGTCTAGTCCCTGATTTTAGTGGGATTGCTTCTAGTTTCTCTCCATTTAGTTTGATGTTGGCTACTGGTTTGCTGTAGATTGCTTTTATTATGTTTAGGTATGGGCCTTGAATTACTGATTTTTCCAAGACTTTTATCATGAATGGGTGTTGTATTTTGTCAAATGCTTTCTCAGCATCTAAGGAGATTATCATGTGGTTTTATCTTTGAGTTTGTTTATATAGTGGATTACGTTGATGGATTTCCATATATTAAACTATTCCTGCATTCCTGGGATGAAGCCTACTTGTTCATGATGGATGATCATTTTGATGTGTTCTTGAATTCGGTTTGCGAGGATTTTATTGAGTATTTTTGCATCTATATTCATAAGAGAAATTGGTCTGAAGTTCTCTTTCTTTGTTGGATCTTTGTGTGGTTTAGGTATCAGAGTAATTGTGGCTTCATAGAATGAATTGGGTAGACTACCTTCTGTTTCTATTTTATGGAATAGTTTGAGGAGAGTTGGAATTAGGTCTTCTTTGAAGGTCTGATAGAACTCAGCACTAAACCCATCTGGTCCTGGGCATTTTTTGGTTGGAAGACTACTGATGACTGCTTCTATTTCTTTAGAGGAAATGGGACTGTTTAGATCATTAATTTGATCCTTTGATTGTTGTGCCCATGTTCTCTATGGAATCTTCTGCACCTGAAATTCTCTCTTCAATCTCTTGTATTCTGTTGCTGATGTTCGCATCTATGGTTTCTGATTTCTTTCCTAGGGTTTCTATCTCCAGAGTTGTCTCACTTTGGGTTTTCTTTATTGTTTCTATGTCCCTTTTCAGTTCTTGGATAGTTTTCTTCAATTTCATCACCTGTTTAGCAGTGTTTTCCTGTGATTCTTTAAGGACGTTTACCTCTTTAGCACTGTTCTTTTGTATTTCTTTAAGAGAGTTATTAAAGTCCTTCTTAAGGTCCTCTACCAGCATCAAGAAATATGATTTTGAATCCATATCTTGCTTTTCGGGTGTGTTGGGGTATCCAGGACTGGCTGAGGTGGGAGTGCTGGGTTTTGATGATGGTGATCAATTTTGGTTTCTGTTGGTAAGAATCTTATGTTTGCCTTTCGCCATTTGGTAATCCCTGGAGTTAGTTGTTATAGTTGTTTCTGGCTGGAGCCTGTTCCTCCTGTGATTCTGATAGCCTCTGTCAGCTGTCCTGGGAGTCCTGCTCTCTTCTGAGTATCAGTGGTCAGAGTATTCACTTCAGGCAAGCTCTCCTCTTGCAGGGAAAGTGCACTTAGGTCTGGTGTTCAGACCTGCCTCCTAGTTGAAGATGAAGGCCCTAAACGGGGCCTGTACCAGAAGATGGGTTGCCTCCGCACTCTGCGCGCTCCCCTGCACAGCCTGCTATGGGGGTCACAGCCCTCCCGGGTGGCTACCTCTCCTCTGGTGGGGAAGGTTCCTGGATGTCTGCAGCCTGAAACGGGTCTGTCCCAGAAGCTGTGTGGCTTCTTCCTGTCCCAGAGGCTGTGTTGCTTCCGCACTCTGCTTGCTCACCCTCCACAGCCCACAAGCTGATCTGCGCACACTGGTCTCAGAAGGACCCGGGAGACAAGATGGCTCTCTTACCTGCTCTGGGGTCACAGCCCTCCCTGGAGGCCACCTCTCCTCTGGTGGGGAAGGTGCCTGGATTTCTGCAGCCAGATATAGGGGTCTGTCCCAGACGCTGAGTGTCTTCTTCCTGTCCCAGAAGCTCAGTTGCTTCTGCACTCTGCTTGCTCACCCTCCACAGTCCGCAAGCTGATCTGTGCACCCCTGATTTGCTTTCTGTTGCTGTGATAGAACACTGATCAAAAGCAACTTGAGGGAGAAAAGGGGTTTATTTGGCTTACAACTTACAGCCCATCAATGAGAGAGTCCCAGGCAGGAACCTGGAGGCAGGAGCTGTTGTGGAGGCCATGGAGGCAGGAGCTGTTGTAGAGACCATTGGAGGATGCTGCTTATTGGCTTGTTCCCCATGGCTTACTTGTTCTGCTTTCATCTAGAGTCTAGACCCAGGGGTAGCATTGTGCAGTGGGCTGGGTCCTCATCTATTAATCAGTATCAAGAAAATGTCCCATAGAAATGTCCACAGTGCCTGTGGTGGTGGTGGTGGTGCACACCTTTAATCCCAGCACTTGAGAGGAAAAGGCAGACAGATCTCTGTGAGTTTGAGCCTCACCTGGTCTACAGAGTGAGTTTAAGGACAGCCAAAGCTACACAGAGAAATCTTGTCTTTATTTAAAAAAAGAAAGAAAGAAGGAGAGAAAGGAAGGAAGAAAGAAAGAACGAAAGAAAGAGAGAAAGAGGGAGAGAGAGAAATGAAGGAAGGAAGGAAGGAAAGAAGGAAGGAGGGAGGGAGGAAGGGAGGGAGAAAGGGAGGGAGGGAGGAAGAAAAATGCTTACATGCCAATCTGATGTAGGTTAGTTGCCAACCAGGATTAGCTAGTACTATATCAGCTCTATCAGCCTGTCTGTGCAGGTGGGAGAGTGAGGCAGGAAGCATATCTTTGTGGGCCAGGAAGCAGAGAACCCTAGGGTCAGGACCAGAGGTGGCTGTAACCTTCCAGTACACCTCTGGTCAATTTCCACCAGTTAGGTCCCAGGTCCTTAAGCTTCTATAACCTCCCCAGATGGAGCCAGCAGCTGTGAAACAAGTGTTCAAGCAGACAAGCCTGTGTGTGTGTGTGTGTGTGCATTTCACATTTAAGCTATAACACAGGTAAGAAGAAAAATGTAAAGTGGGGTGCGAACGTATCAAGAAATGCATAAAGAAAGTGGGATGCAATTTAATCCAAGAATTGGAACATGCATAGAATGAAATCTTCCACGGACGAAGGGAGAGGCTAGTGTCTTTATCTCTCAAAGAACTTGAACAAATCAGTCAGGCAAATACTGAAATCCATGTAGAAAAAAAATATAACAAGCCAGGGGGGAGGAAAGGACAGCTCACAACCACAAAAGAGAGAAAGCCTTTAGCTGGGGAACTCAGGCTAAGTGGCAACCACAGACATGCAAATTAAAGCAGCAAACAGGTATATTTTTCACCTATTGAGGTTTTTTTTAAACCTAGAATCTTAGCTCCGGACAGGTCAAAACAAAGTAGGCCCAGGGGCTTGTGTTGTGGGAGAAGGGGCCTGACACTTGGAAAGCGAGCCCCCAGATGCTGTGTTCTCTGTAGCTCAAGGAATCCATTTCTGGCAAACTTGCTCCAAGGAGGTAATTCAGAACATGGAGAGAGCTGCGTGCATTGCAGCCAAATATTGCAAACAGCTAAGCTGCCAGCAGGAGGCTAAGCAGGCCATGGGGAATCACACTTTTGATATTTTTGTCAATAATATGGATGAAGTGTCTGTTAGGGATCAATCGCTGTCCTAGGTGCCAGCAATACAGTCGTGAGTCAGCCATCCTCAAAGTCTCCTCAGGCCTCAGATGCTCCTAAGCAAATGAGTGAGCTAAGACCTGAAGAAGGTCATGTGACAAGGAAGAAATAAGGAGAGGTGTGGAGTGGTGTGTGGCGGGGTCTGAGGGGTGAACAGCCAGGACAGTATGCTGGGGACTTCAATGTAGAATCTAGTGCAAAATCTTTTGTGTGCTGGGGTGCTGATGATGGTTAATGATAGTCACTGTGTATTCCTGTTGTGCTCCTTGTGTGAACCTTGTTCCTCAGATGCCATCACTGGGACATTTAGGAGGTGGAGCCTCAGTGGAGGAAGTAAGTCAGTAGGGGTAGTCTTGGGGCTACACTGTCTCTGGCTCCTTCCTGTGATGCCTGTGCCCCACTTCTGGTGACAAACAGCTGCTTCATGTTTCTGTCCCCCAACTCCTGCCATGCCTGCTTGCTCTGATAGGCTAAAATCCTTCTAAAACTGGAACCCAAACAAGCAGCCCCAACCTCAAGTTGTTTCGGTTAATATTGCAACTAATGCAGCTTGGGTACATTAGCTTGGGAGAGACAAGTTTTGAGTTTTCACCATAAGAAAAGGCCACGTAGGAAGACGATTCTGTTTATCTTAATTTTGATATTCCACAGTGCTTCTGGTTTCTAAGCTTTCTGTGGGGCCCACAAACTCCATACAACTATGGTGCTTCTTATGCGTCAGGTAAAAAGTTGAAAGGGGGGTCTTAGTTAGGGGTTTCCATTGCTGTGAAGAGACACAGTGGCTCTTTTTCTTCTCTCTCTTCTCTCCCCCTCTTTCTCTCTTTCTCCTCTTTTCTGCCCTCCTACCTGCTTCGTCGCTCCCTTTATCCCTGCATAATAAACCTCTCCCACATGGAATCACCTTGGCCTGGTCTGCTGTTCGGTTAATCCACTCAAAACATATATATATATATATATATATATATATATATATATATATATATATATATATATATATATATATATGAATGATATTTTTCATATCATTTTGGTGCTGAGACTCGGATTGGAATAAGTGGAAAAAGCTAATAGCCACCAGTGCCTGGTGTGCCGGGGTGGGGGGGGAGCCCCGTGGACGCAGTGGCGGGTACAGGACACAGCATCCACGGTAAGAATCCCACTGTCCTGCAGCCACGTCAACTCTCTGCGCAGTGGCCTGCACTTCCCTTTCCCTCCTCCCTCTGGGCCAGAACTTTGGGTGACCCAACTCCTCTAACCGCTGTTAAGCCTCTGCTGAAAGCCCTGCTCTCATGCAGAAACGGATGCCTGAGAAACAGCTTGGCACTCACACAAAGGCTAGTGGGGGGAGGGCTGCCATTGCCTGCCATTTCCACTACGTGGCCGGCCGCTGCCACGGGACCCACAACTAAGTGATCTGTGTCATTTCCGCACGCCATGTAGGCCAGGTTTCCACGTTCCCATTCACTGGTTTGCTAAAAATTCCCACGCAGACACCGGCATACAATCAATAGGGCTTGCCAGCAAGAACGAGCCCCACCCAGTTCCCGGAGCAGAGCCTGACCAGTTCGGTCTGAGAACTAAGGGGTAGCGTTCCAGCCAACATAGTAGTGGAGACATTGCCCATTTAGATCTTGCTCTTCTCTTCCGAAAGTTGCTCTCTCTCCTCAGGGTCCTAGCGGCCAGCTGAAATCCCTGGCCAGGGTGGAGCACTTTCCACAGTAGGTCCAGAACCTACTGTGTAGCCACTAGAGGTCCTCGTGATGACTTGGGCACTCTAGCCTGGCTGATTTCCTTTTTGGTTTCTGAGCTGTTCTCTGGACACCAATATGAACACCAGGAACTTCTAGATCATGGGCAAAACGTACCCCAGATACACCGCTGGGACGTCTATTAGAAAACCTAGAGTCTTTGAAGCTGACGCACCCTTTGAGGGCATCAAAATTGATATTTCTTTGCAATAAGGTTTGGACTCAATATTTACTAGATAATGGTTCCCAATGGCCACTTAATGGCATTTTAGACCCAGTTGTTTTAAGGGATCTTAACACATACTGTCAGCGAACCGGTAAATGGGAAGAGGTTATCTATTTAAAGTCTTTCATTCATCTCCATTCCAATCCTGCTATGTGTTTTTCCTGCTCTCCAACTCAACTTCTGTTAGCCATGAATCCTGCACAACTTCCACTAGACTATACTACAATACTGGACCCAGCATATGAACCACCTCCTTTTCGTTGTAGGCCTGTGTGTAGAACCCAAACTGCTGCCTCAGTTTTCTCCCACTGAGACTCCCCAGGGCCTGCCACTCCCAGCTCTCCTCCTCTTTCTGTGCCAACTGCAGGCCCCTCCAGACACTCTACCTTAGCACCTACCTTCACACCACCTATCACCTGCTCTAAGGCCATGACCAAAACCCCAAGTTCTCTACCCCTAGAAGAGCCCAACTCAGCAACTGTCCTTCCCTTAAGAGAAGTTGCGAGGGTGGATGGTCTGGTCAGAGTACACGTTCCCTTCTCACTGAGTGAACTTTCTCAGATAGAGAAGAGATTGGGCTCCAATACTCCTAATTCTTCTGCCTTTATCAAGGAGTTTCAGTATTTCACTCAGTCGTATAGCCTGACTTTTCATAATATACACATGATACTTACTAACAATTTGCTTCCAGAGGAACGCAGGCAAGTTTGGGAACAAGCAAGAGCGCATGCAGACAGATTCATCAAACAGATAGAGCATATCCAACCGGGGCAGAGACAGTAACTGATCTGGATCCTCAATGGAATTATAATTCCGCAGGTAGTATTCTAGCCAGGGACAGGTTTGTTACATGTCTTTTGGCGGGTCTGAGAAAAGCAGCTTTAAAGCCGGTAAATTTTGAAAAACTTCAAGAGGTTGTCCAAGACAAACAGGAAAATCCATCTCAGTTTTTAGAACGCCTTAAAGGGGCTCTATTACAATATACCAATCTGGACCCTGAGAACCCAGAGGGTAAACAACTCTTAATGACTTACTTCTTTTCCCAGAGCTACCGCAACATTAAAGCTAAACTTAAGAAATTGGAGAGAGGATCCCTTACTCCATAGGCAGAAGTCTTGGTGCTGGCCTTCAAGGTGTACCATAGGAGAGATGAGAGGGTTCACAAGCAGAAGTACAAAATGCTGGCAAAGACTGTCCGACCAGCCCCAGCTGTTACCCTGAGCTCATGGTTTCCTAAGACCCAGGGACCACCGGGCACCTGTCAGGCACCTGCTACAGGTGCGGTTGACAAGGTCATTGGGCCAAAGCCTAGCCTAATCCCCGCAAGCTGAGGGGGTGATGCCCTAGGTGCCATCAAGAGGGACATTGGGCCATTAAATGCCCCCATGTTACACAAAATGGGGACATCACCCGCAGATAGCCCTCCAACCCATCTCCTAGGCTTGGCTATGGCTGACTGATGAGGCCCAGGTTCCTCTGACTTGACCACTGCCATCACGAACAGAGAGCTTAGGGTAGACATCGTGGTCTGTGGGTGACCCATCTCTTTCCTCTTGGACACTGGAGCCACTTACTCGGTCCTAACGGAGTTTTGGGGACCCACATCTCCCTCTCGTTTTCCTATTGTCGGGGTAGGAGGACAACCTTACTTCCCAAATCAGACCCCACCACTCAATTGCATTTTTAGGGGTGTACCTCTCACCCATTCCTTTTTGTTAGTGCCCACATGTCCTGTCCCCTTATTGGGAGGAGACCTTCTATCTAGGCTGAGAGCCTCTATTTCTTTTGCTCCCCATATTCACCTGAACTCAAGTTCACCAGCAGTTCCTTTGCTCCTCCTTTTAGCCAACCATCCTACTAACAATACCATGTCATTCCCTTTACCAGCTTCACAGGTAGATCCCCAAGTCTGGGACATCCAGAACCCCTCTGTAGCTAAACACCATTCGCCTGTTGTCATCCAATTGTTGGACCCTACCAGGTATATCACCCAGGCTCAATACCCTCTCTCTCTCCAGAGTCTCGGGGGACTCAAGCCAATCATCTCTGACCTGTTGAGAAAGAAACTCCTTCTCCCTACCTCTTCTCCCTTTAGCACCCCTATACTGGCAGTAAAGAAACCCTACGGTGCCTATCGTTTAGTCCAGGATCTCAGACATATTAACTCTGCAGTGGTGCCTCTCCACCCGGTGTGGCTAACCCCTACACACTTCTTTCTACTATCCCCTCAGGTACTTCCCATTTCTCAGTCCTAGATCTTAAGGATGCGTTTTTCTCTATTCCTCTAGATGTCCAGTCACAAAACATATTTGCTTTTACCTGGACAGATCCTGATACTCACTATTCTACACAACTGACCTGGACTGTATTACCTCAGGGATTCCGGGATAGCCCACACCTATGGACAAGCCTTAGCTTCTGACCTACTATCTCTATCTCTTCCTAAATCTGAGATCATGCCTTATGTAGATGATGTCCTTCTCTGTAGCCCTTCTCTAGAAATCGGCCAGACTGACACCTTGGCTCTTCTGAATTTTCTCTCTAATTGTGGCTACAGGGTCCCACCCTCTAAAGTCCAACTGTCCACTCCTCAGGTAACCTATTTGGGACTAACAATTACCCTGACCCATAAGGCATTAGACAGAAAGAATTAGATTATTATTAGACATTATTATTATTACATTAGACAGAAAGAATATGATTCAATCTCTAACTGTTCCGTCTACAAAGGAAGAAATTTTGTCATTCTTGGGAATAGCCAGTTTTTTACGTTCGTGGGTCCCTTCCTTTTCTCATCTTTCTTGCCCTCTATATGAAGCAGTGTCAGGCCCCACCCATGAACCTCTTTTAAAACCCATTACCAAGCCCTTTCAAAGGCTCCAACAGGCCCTCCCTAGGGCCCCGGCCTTACATCCTCCTGACCTGACCCGTCCTTTTTTCCTCTATGTAACAGAAAAGGAGGGATTTGCCCTTGGAGCCTTGGGCCACCAAATATGACCTTCTTTTGCACCTGTGGCATACCTCCTGGGCTTGGTGGACACCTTCTCAGGTGGGTAGAAGCATTTTCCACAACTAATAAAAGGGCTCAAACAGTCTCCGATCTTCTCCTCCGAGAGATCATCCCTCAATTTGGTGTTCCGGTCTCTCTCCAATCAGACAACAGACCTGAATTTACCTCCCAAGTTTCTCAGATCCTATCTAAGGCCCTAGACATCCCCTGGCACTTTCATATCCCTTACCACCCTCAGTCTTCAGGCAAGGTAGAAAGAACTAACCGCTCCTTAAAGACTCTTTTGTTAAACTGTCACAGGAACTTCATCTTGACTGGGTAAAGCTCCTGCCCCTGGCTCTTTTCTCCCCAAGCAACCTCTTCTCATCTTACCTTTTGAACTCATGTATGGACGTCCAGTCCCAACTCCTGGCTTCTCGCCCCAAAACTCTCCCCTTCCAGATCATTTACTTACCCCATTACTTTCTCATCTCCGTTCTCTCCTATGGAACTTTGCTGATCATCACCTACCTCGACCACACTCTGTCTCCTGTCCTTTACCTGTTAATCTTGGAGACCAAGTCCTTTTATCCCCTCCAGGTCATCGACCTTTACCCCTCTCTCCAAAATGGCAGGGTCCTTTTAAGGTAATCCTCATAACTCCTATAGCTGCTAAACTCGAGGGACTCTCTCATTGGGTCCACCTGTCTCACTTGAAACCCTTCATTCCCCCACCAAAAGATAATTCCTCTTCATACACATCAACCCTAACAGGACCATGCTTCGTTAAGCTTCAGAAGACATCAAGACCACCCGTCTTGTCTCCCATCCTAGAGAATGAGGCTTTGCTCTGGTAGCCAAACCCAACCTCACTGGACAAGACACTAGATTAGTTGTGGCCTTTTCATCTTTTCCCTGCTGTTCATTTAAACTGTGCTTACTATCCAAAAGCAGATTCATTCCTTGGCAGCCATGGTGCTTCAAAACCGGCGAGGACTAGACCTCTTGACAGCTAAAGAAGGTGGCCTCTGCCTATTCCTACGGGAAGAATGCTGTTACTATGTCAATTGATCCGGAATAGTGAAAAATAAAATCCAGGAACTACACGCAGACATAAGAGACTTCAGTAACCGTGAGACATCCAGTTCTGGTATCTTTGAGAACCCTATATGGAAGTGGATCCTTCCACTCGTAACACCTTTCCTGGTCATTTTCCTGGCATTATCATTCGCTCTTTGTCTTATTAATCTTGTCTCTACGTTCCTTCAACGACAAGTACAAAAATTTCTAACCAAACTGTTAATCAGCTCTTGTTACAGGATTATCAGCCACTGCCCATAGACGACTACCAAACGGATTCCGATGGTGAAGACCAGATATACCTTGATGACATCCCTAAACAGCAGGAAGTAGCCTAAGAGACACAATATCCCCATTCTCTTTTCACTATTGGTCTCCCCTCTCTTTTTCTCCCCTTCTTTTTATAATAACAGGAAGGGAGGAATGTTAGTACCAGGACACTCCGAGCCCAGCCTAACTATGTGAACCTTGACCTGTGTTGCCAGGACAATGACTTTCAATCCCACAATCCACTTAGCTCAGTCCCTATCCTCAATGGTATGACATCATTTTCCGTATAAATTAAGAAGTCACCCCCTCCTCGCTCTCTTTTTCTTCTAGCTCTTCTCCCCCGCTTTCTCCTCTTCTCTGCCCTTCTACCCGCTTCGTCGCTCCCTTTATCCCTGCACAATAAACCTCTCCCACATGCAATCACCTTGGCTTAGTCTGCTGTTTGGTATATATATATATATATATATATATATATATATATATATATATATATGATATTTTTCATATCAGGTACCACGCTCATCTCTTCCAGCTTGGCTTACTCAGTTCTGCCGGAATGTTGAACAGGTTCAGACTTCATGGAGTAAACTCAACCTTGTTGGTTATTGGTTCCAGAAAATTCTCCTTGGCCCTCACTCAGCTCTTCTCCTAGCTCAGAGAGAATCCCTTCTGACCTGCGCCTTCACCTTCCTGTGGCCCACTCCTCTTCTGTAAGGCTTCCTTTTGAGTTGGAGCATCTCTTATTTTTGCTCACAGCCTCACTGGCAAATCAATAAAGAGAAATATACAACAAACACACAGCAAAAAAAAAAAAAAAAGAGACACAGTGACCAAGCCAATTTTTATAAAGGACAACATTTAATTGGGGCCAGGTTATAGTTTTAGAGGTTTGGTCCATTATCATCACGGCAGGAAGCATGGCAGGGTTCAGGCAGCCATAGGACTGGAGGATCTGAGAGTTCTACATCTTGATTTAAAGGAAGCCGGAAGAAGATTCTCTCCTTCTTCCCTGGGAAGAGCTGAAGCATTACCCACACAGTGATGCACTTCCTCCAACAAGGCCACACCCATTCCAACAGGGCCATACCACCTAATAGTAGCACTTTCCATGAGCCAAGCATATTCAAACCACCATGAGGTGCTGGGAGGGGCGGAGAGATGGCTAAGGATTAAGAGCGCTGGCCACTATTCCAGAGGACCTAGGTTTGCTTCCAGTTTCAGGAGACCTGATGCCCTCTTCTGGTTTCCAAGGGCACTGCATTCACTTGCTGTGCACCCAGGCAAACACTCCTATACAGGAGGCATTGTAAAGGGGAGGAGGGGTTGTAGGAGCACTGAGCACTTTGGATAAACTAGGATGTCTTGGTCACACAGAGGGGTAGCCTGGTGAGAGGCATTTGAAGATGCCTGTCTGAGGTGGCATTTATGAGAGACTGAATAGTATGAAGAAGAACTAATAAAACTATAGGTTTATCTAGGTTAAACTATCGGTTTATATAGGTGGGTTCGTTTTTCAGGCAGAGAGAACAAAACACACAGACGCCAGGGCAGGAGTGTTCTTGAGAGGCTCCCAGAGGTGATAGCACCGAGAACGTCTTACTCTGGCTCCAGATTCTTGTAGGAAAAGGAGGTTTGGATTTTATCTGAACCAAGCATGAGCTGGTAGAAGGGTTAAACATGGAGACAAAGAGATGTGATTGGTGCTTTTACAATTCCTATCTCGGGCAGGGCTGTGTGTCTCAGTGGTGGAGAGCTTGCCTAGTGTGGGCAGGGGTGTGTCTCAGTGGTGGAGTGCTTGCCTAGTGTGGGCAGGGGTGTGTCTCAGTGGTGGAGTGCTTGCTTAGTGTGGGCAGGTGTGTGTCTCAGTGGTGGAGTGCTTGCCTAGTGTGGGCAGGGGTGTGTCTCAGTGGTGGAGAGCTTGCCTACATCACCCAGCACTGCAAGGAAAAAGAGAGATCATGTTGACAGCCATGTGAGGGAGATAGTAGTACAGGTTAGACCATGAAGGCAGTTGTGTGGAGGGGGATGTGGTAGTGGAGACTAGGGACAGGATAGAGACAATCATGTAGATGGCTGCTCTGGCTCAGGAGGCTGCCTCTCACATTGGAGACTGCACTAAGATCACTTGCAGAGCTGGCTGATCATCGCAGCTCCTGGCTGAGCCCTGGAGTCTGGGTTTAGCAAGCTTGCAAGCATTACCATGTGGCTAGTGGCAGATCGATCCTGAGTAGCCAAGAACTCAGAAACAGATGATGGGGAGTTGTGGCAAGTGAGACCAAGTGCCAGACTAGGAAGGGGCTGGTGTGGATTGGATGTGAGGTGTCCCATAGTCACGTGTTTAGAAGGCTGTGGAACCTTTAGGAGATGGAGCCTTGCTGGAGGAAGTGTCTCTGAGGGGCGGGCCTCATGGTCTTCTGGCTTCATTTTCTGTTTCTTGGTGTAGGCACAGTGAGGCCAGATACCTCCACCAATTGCAGCTATGCCTTCTTTGCGATAACCACCACAGTGGTTGTCAGGCATATGGATTATGTTCTTTTTTTAAGTCTGAATCCAAATAAACCTCTTCTCTTCTTAGCCATTGTCTTAGTTAGGGTTTCTATTGCTGTGAAGTTACCATGGGCAGGACAACTCTTATAAAGAAACACATTTGATTGGGACTGGATCCCAGTTCAGAGGTTTAGTCCATCATCATCATGGTGGGAAGCACAGTGGCTGGCCATGCAGGCAGACATGGTGCTGGAGAGGGAGCTGAGTGCTCTGTATCTGGATCCACAGGCAGCAGGAAGAGACTGACACACTGGACCTGGCTTGAGCACACGAGACTTCAAAGCCCATCCCAGTGACACACTTCCTCCAACAGAGCCACAGCTACACCAACAAGGCCACACCTCCTAATAGTGCCATGCCCATAGGCCAAACATTCAGACACATGAGTCTATGGGGACCACACCTATTCAGACCACCACTGTTGTCAGACATATGTACAGAGCAATGAGAAAAGTAACTGATACAGGAACCTTGGGTTGTAGTGGATCTCAGTGGCACTTGCAACTAGCATGCAACTAGACCCTGGGTTCCAGCCTCTGATGGGTCACAAAATAGAGGTCTGGCTGGGATGAATGTATGTATGTATGTATGTATGTATGTATGTATGAATGTATGAATATATATATATGTATATATACATACATATATACACACACACATATATATATAATAGTTTAAGTGCTTTATTATATTTATTTAGTGTGTGTATGTGCATGCATATGTGTGTGTGTGCATATGTGCCTGTGCACATGTGTGTGAGTGTGGAGGTCAGAGGATAGCTTGCTGGGTCTCTTCTCCCCTGCTACCCGGTATATCCTGGGAATAAAACTAGTGGGCAGGCTGAGTGTCTCCACCCACTGAGCCCTCACATTAGCCCAGGGGCAGTTTGAATGGGAATTAGCAGTTTCGGGTTGACCTCGTTACATTACAAAAACAACTTCCTCCAAGAGTGACCACGGCATAGCCCTAACACCTTCCTTCTCCACCTTCCTCTTTTTTTGAACAAAGACAGAACAGGCCTGGAGGCACAGAGCACCTCTCAGAGAACACAAGCTAAGCTTAGTGTTTAAGGAAGTCTTCATTATATTTTATTTTTATGACATGATATTGGTTTTCCATCCACAGAAATCTTATAATGCTTCCATGGTCAATAAAAGCATTTAATTTTTAAAAAGTGAGTTGCTTTCAGATGGATTTGTGAGTGCTGGGAGAGGAGCTGCTGAGCCAGATTGCAACTGGAGTTGGTGGCTCTGGAGAGACGGTGGTGTGAAACTGTCCTGAGCCTTGCTTGTCTAGGGTCCCACGAGTGCATGACTTGACCTCCTTGGCCTTCATTACTCCAAGAAGCCTTCAACCATCGTCGAGTGCCAGTCTAATAGCCCAGCATGTGCCGCCTGTCCCTTGTCCTGATGCTCACGCCTCTTTGATTCATAGGCATTTCTAGTGCAGCATGCACTAGGCTTGGGGTGAAGGTTTTAACCTCTGTTCCCAGCATCCCTTTGGGAAGCATTTTGCAAGGCGTGAAGAAACATCCCAACAGTTTACTTAGCAAAAACCAAGCATCAATGCATAGGGCCGCCCATGATAATGTCTCTCATGCATTATTTATAGACATGCTTCTTAGAGTGGGAGAGGAAGAGAGAGAGCTGGTGTGCTGGGAATTAGAACTCTTCTTCTGCCCTTGGTCTTCTCCTGTGCATGCTGCTGGGGGAGACAGAGCTGAGAACTGAGGCTTCCTTGGGTGGTGCTAGAGGCTGTAGGGTTGGCTAAGGAGGTTACAGAGGGCCGAGGGAGTCTCGGCAGTGGGTGGAGGAAGATAATCAGGGCTGGCAATCAGGAGGTATTTTGGGAACAGCTGTAAACATTTTTTTTTTTTTGGACGCATGCGTTTATTGGTTCAAGAGGGCAGATACTACGTTCTCTTTTAGCATAAAATAGTTCATAAATCAAGCAATTAATAGTTCATAAGTAAAGCAACACTGGGTTGCAGGATTATTGTTGAACAGTACTGTACTAAACATGGAGTGTGTGCCCGAGCCTACTGAATAGACTTAGTAGCAAACAGTGAGGTGGTTTTCAATGCTTGGTGTGTGTGTGTGTGTGTGTTGGTGGTGGAGCAAGGAGAGGGTGCCGTGACTCCCAAGCAGGGACTTACTCTGGCTAGAGAAATCAATCCAAGGTGTTAAACATGCAACATTTGTTAGGATCCTCCTGCCATCATGGCTTGCCACTGCAAAGCCCTTTCCCGGGGTAACCCCACATAATGGTGTTAATTAGAGTGACTCTCTCCTCAGTCCACAAAGGTGAAATTGAACATGAAGACTCCTTTATGAAGTAAAAGCCCTTCTATCTACAGTGGTTGTCTCTGAAGATGTCATGTGATGTAGATGTGGGCCCTGGGCGGCTCCTCTTGCTCACTGTGGGATCTCTGGGTAGAGGCTGGCTCTACCTTGGACTCTCAGGCAAGTATCATCACTGCTCAGGGTCCTGTGGTTTCGTGGAGCCCTAGCGAGTGGCCCCATGGCTGTGGGAAAGGAGCACGGTGGCATGCTCCTCTAGCGCTGTTTTTGTTTGTTTGTTGGTTTGTTTGTTACCATAATGAACGACCTGGCTGCTTCCAGACGTTGGTCCAACTGTAACTCTGTAACCCCTGGGCCAAAGAGAGGAGGGACGATGGGGCAGGAAGATCTGGGCCACACAGCTTAAAAAGGGCAGAGTCTCCAAGGTCAGCAATTCTGAGTTCCAGAAACAGGCTTCTCTTAGTTCTCAGTTTTGCCAGTACGGCAGGAGACCTGTCAAGCCATTCCACCTGCTGCTAGTGGGACTGCAGTGCTATCGCAGGCATATGGAGGGAGCGCTCTGATGGGCATCTGGCAGACAGCACACCCTCAGCGTGCTTTCATCGCTGTCTTGACAGCCACAAGATGTTTCCCTCTTTGTCTGTTAGCAAGCGTGACTTAGGCCCAGACTGTCCACTCAGATTCTCTTTGCAAGAACACTGAAGGTCTTTTCTAAGGTTTTAGGCAGTTATAGGGACCATGGTTAGCAGAAGAATGTGAGCCCCATCTAAAAAAACAGATCCACTCAAAGAAAACACATGTGGGTTTGTATTTGAGTCCTTTGCCCTATGCTGCCTTATGGATTGAATCTCAAGTGTCCTTCGAAGGCTTGTGTTTTGAATTCCCCCAGCTGGCCTCGAACTCACAGAGATCCACTTTCCTCTACCTCCTGAGTGTTGGGATTAAAGGGATGTGCTATCACTGCTAATGTTCAAAGACTGTCTTACTTACGGTTTCTATTGCTGTGAAGAGACACCAGGACCAAGACAACTCTTTGAATTGGGGCTGGCTTACAGTTTCAGAGGTTTAGCCACTCCTACTCCAATATGGCCACACCTCCTACAGTGATCCTACGGGTCTACCGGGACGACTTTTTTTTTTTTTTTTTTTTTTTCATTCAAACCATCACAAAGGCTTTAGGGAAGGAGGCCTACTTAGTTTTTGCTCATGGAGTTCCAGAGGCTGGCCTTGGAGAGTCACAACTGAGTCTGGTTGCTGCCTGCTCCGTCCACTCTTTGTTGCCACGGTTTCCAGCTGCCGTGGACTATAAACAGCTCCAGCCGCCAAGCCTTCCCTGCCGTGATGATGTGCTACCCTCTGAGACCACGAGTCAAAAATAAATCCATCCCTTACAATATTCTGAAAGGCATTTTCTCCTGGTGGCAGGAAAAGCAGCTGTGCTGGTTGGGTTTTGTTAGCTTGACACAAACTTGAGTCACCCAGGAAGGAGCCTCAGATGAGGAAATGCCTCCATCAGATTGGCAAACGAACGGGCAATTTCTGTGGAGTCGTTTTTTGTTGATTGATGATCCGTGTGGGAGGACCCAGTTCGCTGTGGGCGGGGCCACCCCCGCAGGTGGTCCTGGGTTGTAGGAGAAACAGGCTGGGTAAGCAATGGCGAGCAAGCCAGCAAGCGGGCAGAGCGCCTCTGTGGTTCGCACTTCTGCTTTCTTTCTCAAGTTCCTGGTCTGACCATCAGTGTTGGCGTGTGATTGGAATGTGTGAGCCCTACAAACTCTTTCCGCCCCACTCTGCTTTTCTCATGGCGTTTGTTACAACAACAGAAACCAAACTAGGACATAATATGTACGCACTGTTGGGATGTATAGTAATTTTGACATTTAGGGCTTCAGAAAGTCACTTTAATAAAACAACAACAACAACAACATAGCAATACTCAATTGGGTTGACTTCCCCCCCTCACCAACTGTAATATGTGGTGTATTTGGTGAAGTAGAGGGTGTGGTTGGCGGGTCTCAGGTCTGTACAGCTGTGCTGTTGACTTAGTGTAGGCGTCGTTTCGAAGGCAAGAGTGGAATATCGGGCAGCACGGCCTGCATTCGTGGTTTCTCTGCTTGTCAGCTGTGGGTAAGATCGCTGTCTGTAACTCAGTTTCCCCTTCTGCAAAATGGAGATAAAAGCATTCTATCCTATGCATGTCTCCACTGTACAGTTGAATGAGTGTTGATGTTATTCTAGGCAAGGAAGAGAACAATTCTGGGCTAGAAAAGGCCCTCCATGCTTTTTTTCCCCACTATTTAATTTTACATACGCTTAAGCTTAATGATCAGTCTAACACCCAAACAGGAGCGAGCTCGCCTTACCCTGGTGATACAATCGCATATAATAATGCTACTTGCATAGCTCCCACCTCCTTGTTAAATCCACCCACGCTCTTCTCTGCTTCATGCTGTAAAGAATTTTCTCTCCCAGAGGGAAAAAGACACCCAACTTTATATTAATTATTGCTTTAAACCAGAGATCCTGGGCAGGGGGTGGGGATAAAGGGGCTGGAGGTGTTAGACAAGTGAGCCTGGTAGTGAGCTTGATTGGCAGGAGGAAAGCTTTTAGTCTAGAGTCTAAGTCCAGCCAGGAACTCACTGGGGACCAGAGAACTTGAGGTAGGTCATGTCTTCCCTCAGATGGACAGGCTCATCCCATCCCATAGAGAAAAGGTGTAGATGAACCCTGTTTTAAACATGAATGTAGATCTATATTTTGATGGGAGAAATGGACTGAGAGCAACAGAGAGCTCTACCAGTATTCTTTAAGCCCCAGGTGCATCTGTACCTGGACCTACGGCTGCCACACCTTGTCATTGGCCAGAAAAGCGTCTGGGGGAAATGTCCCAGTTAGTAAGGAGCCTGCTACACATGTGTGAGGACCTGAGTTTGGATCTCCAGAACCCAAGTCAAAGGGTGCCCCCTCAGGAGGGGACAGGCTCAGAGGCAGGTGGAAGTAGCCATGAACGTCAGGGTCAGTAAGGCACGAATCTTGGAAGATACATTGGTGACGTAGAAGACACAAATGCCGACCCCTGACCTCCACATACACATGCTACTTCCAGGGGTTGGGTGGGAGGGGGAAGGTTCCTTCAAGGGTCTGGGGCTCTAGGAGAGTCTGATTGGGAGAGGTCTGCATTTAGGCATCTGGGCTGCTGTTATATAATCTCTACCTCTGCAGGCTTCAGCTCTGTCTTCACTGAAAGTCTTATTTTTCCATGCTCAGTTTTAATGGCTTCATTTATCCCTCTCAGGAAAAGGGTTTAACTTTCAATGTCCTAGAGCCCAGACTGGAAATCTCTTTCCTTACCAACAGCCAATGGGAAGCATTGCTGGAAAGCTGTGCATCTCAGTCCATAGACTGTGAAGTAACAACGGATCCCAGGAGGGAATGGGGAACTGGCCTTTTGCAGCTCCATGGAGTGCTTCTGGGACAGACTGAGGGCTCAGACCAGTTCTGCATCAACCTAGTATCCACAGTGGGGTGCCTGACCTACCAGAGCCTGCATTTCCTTAACACACACACACACACACACACACACACACACACACACACACACACACACACTGTTATAGGATGGACTAAGGTGGAGGGGGGCATTAAATGGGATACAATTTAGAAATTTCTAGTGCAAGTTTTGAAGAATTTACACAGAAACAAAACTTCCTGACCTTGTGAAGTTTCTCATGGAAAGATCTGAAGATCATTTCCTAGTGTGGGAGAACTGGGGCTCTCTGTGCCTAAGACCGTTTCCTGGTCTGCCACATCTGGATGCTGAGAAAATTAACTCTCCCTTGGAAACTTCTTCCACTTGATTTGGCACAGAAAACAAGCCAGGAGATGGTTGGGATATTTTATGGCTCAAAGAGATAACAAATAATGTCCTCTACATAGTCTACCATGTTGCCTATACTCTTTTTACATGCATCCTGTGTAATAATACAGCAACACAACAAATTGACTTATACTATACCATATATATGTATTTATATAGCATTAGTCTATAATATATGTACATAGTACATATGACCTAATTTATCAGCTATTAATGTATAGTATATATTGCATATAATGGTATAATTAGCATTGGATATTTTGTGACTTATATATTAAAGCCTGTATAAGAATGACATATGCGCTATTTAAATAATGAGATATATACTATGTAACATCAATATTTTATAGTGAATGAAACATAATGGAAAAAAAATATATATGTGTGTGTGTGTGTGTGTGTGTTATAGTGTCACATGCTCTATATGATGACTACTACATCATATGTACTGTTTGTGGTGGTTTGTATGAAAATGGCCTCTATAGACTCATAAAGAGTGGCATTATTGGAGGTATGGCCTTGTTGGAGAAAATGTGTCACTGCAAGTGGGCTTCGAGGTTTCAAATGCCAGGCCCAGTCTCTGTGGTCATGGTGTCCCTTCACAGCAATAGAAACCCTATCTAAGACACTGTTAAATACTATATGATGTTCTAGCTGTGACAAAGTATACTGTGTAATATGTCTATAAGCCTGTGTTCACTTCTACTATTCCCATGTGGCACATGCTATGTAATACTTCATGTAGAAAGAGTAGAGGTGACTGTTCCCCGAAAAGCAGAAACGTTGACTAATACGAGCTGCTATGTCACTCACACGGCTGGTAAGGTTGAAAATGACATTGACTCTTAATACTTTATACTTTTGCATACCCTCCCCCCTGCACGCTTAAATGTTTGCTTTGCTGCTGAGGTAATATCATGTCCCCTTCTTAGGTTTGCCCACCTGAAGTCAGGGCCATCCCTAATTCTCACCTCTTCTTTCTGGCCATATCCAGTCTTCAAACCAAGGCTGTGGTCTCCAAACGTGGCCCGGGTCTGTTCCTTCTGTGACTCCCATGGCTTGCTAGCTCCATCATCACTGGCTTTCATTGCTGGTGACGTCCTCTCTGTCTTTTAAACCTTTCCTCACACAGAAGAACCACAGTGATCTTTAAAGGAAGTGAATCAGGTTATGCAATTTAGCTGCAAAGCTCTCTTTAACCTTTCCGACTTGTTAAGATACAATCCAGATGCCCCAGGCTGGCCCATCACTCACCTGTCCTGCTCTGCTCATCCTAGTCCTGCACACTGGAGACTCCCACTCTCAGCTGTGCTTTGCCAACCCACCCCAGCACCTTTGCCCTTGCCACACCCCTTTACCTGAGTGTCTTCCCCTACAAGACACACGGGCCGCTTGCCCACTCTATTCCTGACTGCCCAAGCACCACTCTTTCAGGGTGGACCTTCCTGACCACAAAGCGCTCACTTCCGCCATTAACCTGTCTCCTTACCATATGCCATCCTGCTCTATATACTTTAAGCATTTACATTCTTTAAGTGAAAAAGAGGCCCCAGGGCATCCAAAAGCAGTCATAGCTGTAGTTAGCGATGATAATAGGCATGGTGGTACGTGCCTATCATCCCAGAATGCAAGAGGCAGAGGCAGGAGAATTGTAAGTTCCAGACCAGCCTGAGCTATGGAATGAGGTTCCATCTTGAAAGGAAGATAGTAATAATTATGAATGATTTTATTACTGTGATTACTGCTGTGTGAATTTTAGATCTTCCCATGAGACAAAGTTCAGACATTGAGAGCTCATAGAGCCCAAGGTCTGTGCCAGGCATGTGTTGAGGCTTTTCTGTATTTTTGCAGGGTCTCGATCTATTCCCCAGCATGACCTTAGATTCAAAATCCTTTTCTCTAACCTCCCCCTTTCCCAAATGCTGGGGTTACAGGTGTGCACCATTGCAGTTGTTTGAATGAGAATGGTCCCCATGGGTTCATATATTAGATAATTGGTCCCCCTCTGGTGGAACTGTTTGGGAAGGATTAGGTGGTGTGGTCTGTCTGGAGAGGTGTGTCGCCGAGGCTCTAAGGCTTCAGAAGTCCACACATTCTCGGGTTAGCTCTGCATTAGGCTTGTGGATCAAGATGTGAGCTCTCACCTGCTGCTCCAGCGGCCTGATGCCAAGCCTTTTTTTCTGCCATTATGGTTGCCAACCCTCTGAAGCTGTAAGTCTAATCAGAACCTTTCTTTTAGAGTCACTGTGGTCATGGTGTTTTGTCACAGTAACAGAAAAGTCATTAAGACTCCTGCTGTGTAGGGTTTTGTTCTTTAATTCGATGTCATTTAATCACCACCACAGAATCCCTCGAGGTTTGTTATCCCAGGAGTGGGGTCAATCTCAGAATGAACTTTATGAATACTGGTAACATTAATAGTCACTAATAAATGAATGGAAGCACAAGATGCGGCCAATCCAGATCTGTTTCCCGTTGGATGAGCTGAAAGGGGAAGACAAGACACCCAGCTGTTGTCCTGGAAGAGCTGCCAACCAGGGCCAGCTTTGGAGGCACCAGGGTAAATTCTATTATGATAGGTGGTGTGTCCTCATTCCATGCTGCCAGGGGTCCCACACCTGAGGAGCCTGAGAGGGGCTCCTGGGCCCTTGGACCTCAGCTTTTCCACAGGGGATCAAGCTGTGGGCTCTACTCTGACTTCCACTGTGCAGGCGTGAAGCTTGGACCGCATGAGTTCTTTGCTTCGTGCCTTGTCATTTGGGACATGATGCAGTGTAGGGCCCTTACAATATCCTTTTATTTGCAACTTCCATTGAGTCTTCTGTGAGGTCCTAAATTGGGCAACCCTGCAGCTGGCTGGAGTCCTCGGCAGGAAGTGAGTCATCGTACTGGCCACGTGGTCCCTGAGGTTCCTTGCATAGCTGGGGCATTTGCTGAGACTTCCTTACTCTCCATCACGCTAGACAGCCCAGGTCTGCTGAACCAACTGGTTTTGTGTTAATTAAGAAAAGGGAAACAATCTCTTCCAAACCAACGTACAGTAGAGAGTGGAGAAGGGCTATGCACGCTCAGTCAGGGTTCTTGCTTCTCAGTACAGCCTCTTTCTAGATCCTTATTCTGTGTCAGCAACATTTTTGAGTGATTCTTGCACAGGGATTTAGGAGCAAGGTTGAGATGGAGATGTTCCCCCAGTGCATATAGAGTCAGCAATATTTCCATAAAATCAAAAATAATTTTTCAATAAAAATTAATTAGTTGGAACTTGGACTTCATGAAAGATTTATTTTCCCGAAAGTAGGGGATGCTAGACATGACAGCACCCTGGGATGCCTGTGAGGCCCTGAACTGGGCACAGCATGCATTGTGTCATTTGCCCCTGAGATTTTTACAGATGGGGGTAATGGGGCTCAGAGAGATTAAATCATGTGTACGGTAAGTGGAGCAAATCTAGCTCACAGCCCTTGCAGAGATGTATATCTGGTTCCAGTCTCCACCAGTTGAACTGTAGTCATTGTACTGACACGTGAGCCTCCGTCTGAATGTGAGTTGTTGTAAGCAACTGAAATACTGAGTTTGTTTGTTACACAGCTACAGCTGACTAGTGCTAGCATTACAGAGGTGAGCCACCAGGCCCAGCGTCCTTAGACTTTCTTGTTCTTTGTTTGTTTGTTTGTTTGTTTGTTTTTTGTTTTTTGAGACAGGGTTTCTCTGTGTTCCTCTGGTTGTCCTGAAACTTACTCTGTAGACCAGGCTGGCCTCGAACTCAGAAATCTGCCTGACTCTGCCTCCCAAGTGCTGAAATTAAAGGTGTGTGCCACTACTGCCCAGCCTTTTCTTGTTCTTTATAATTAAAACAAGTATGTATGTATGTATGTATGTATGTATGTATGTATGTATGCATGTATTTTGCTGCTAGATTGTTTGGGCTTTCTTTATTGCATTCTCTTTTCTTTAATAGTTTGAAAGTAATACATGCTACTTCTAGTCTTCAGTAAGTAGAGTTTTAACCACACCCTTAGCTGTATCATTCTTTCCAGTGTTATACTCAGGCCCTTCCCCGAGAGGACACTGAGCTCACAAGCTCCGGCTTCTGAACCATCTCCCAGCCCCTTGCTTCCGTTATTTGATAGTAGTGCGTACATCAAGGTCTCTTGTTTGCCACATCACTGTGGCCAGGATTGTAAGTTATAGGTATCACATGCTTTCTTGCCGCTCAATCTCAAGACGTCTGACCTTTAAATGGACACCACTGAGTGTTTCTTGTGCTGAGGAGTAGGTGTGCCACTCAGCTCTGGAACCATTTGGTGGCTGTGGACTAGCATCTCGCAGCACATAGCTCCTCCGAGCTCCTTCCTGTGCTCTGTCTATTTTTTTTGAGGCAAGAGTGGCAAGAAGGTGGACGAGGAAGAGATGAGGTAAATGTGGTTCTGTCCTATTTGATGACAGATGCTGGGAACATAGTGAATGTTGGCTTTCATGACCTCCCAAACCCACATGTAGTGGTGCATTGAGGCACGGGATCTAATAACGGCAGAAAAAGCTACTAAGGCTGAGTACATGTGCTTCAAATTTTCTGTGTTACAGGCACTATGATGGGTAATTTAGAAAAGATTTATTTGTGTGTGTGTGTATGTGTGCGTGCACACACACAGTGCCTGGAGAGTTCAGAAGAGGGTGTCATATCCCCTGGAGCTTGAGTTAATGTGGTTGTGAGTGGCTTGATGTAGGTATTGGGAACTGAGCTCCAGTCTTCTGCAATAGCAGCAAGCATACTTAGTCACCGAGCCTCTTCTCCAGCCCTGATGTAAACACTTTATCTGAAATATCTAACACAGCTGTGATCATAATCCTGAGAGGGTAGGACCTCCCAATTATTTATTTATTTATTTATTTTAGAAAACTGAAGTTCAGAACAATTCACCCCATCTCGGAGAGTTGGTGACCGATGAGTAGCAAACTGAAAATGTTTAATGGGATATGAGTTAGACAGGGGAAAGTGATTGGTATGTTGTTTCCATTGTAGGCCACCAGGTGGCACTATCAACCCAGGACAGCTCTGTTGCTCCGTTACATAGAAACACCTGGACTTCATAGCCCACTGTGTATGTAGTGCTGGCCTTGGAAGTTTACAAACTGTATTTTCTCTGATTCTCTGCCAGATGGCTAAGGGTCTTCAATCTGGCTATCAGAAGGTGGGAGCTGAGGGGAGCCTCTGTATTAGTTGCAGGAGCAGAGGTGGCACAGAGTCCCCATCTGATAAATCAGAGATTGACTGCAGCATTAGGTGTAGTGGTAAGTGGAGGCTCAGGGGTTCAGTCTAGGAGCACTAGTTCCATCCATCTGTTAGCTTTTCCTTTCTGTGTTCCCCAGATTTTCTAATAACTGGTGTCCCCACCTCCAAATCCTTGTAACTAACACCTTTATTTGATGTACTTCAAGCGGTCTGCACATTACTGGTGTTGCTGATTTTGCCGTATGAGTTTAGGACACCATCATCTGGCCTGGAATGAGGGAGGGGATGATTGTGGATTGAGGTGAAATGTATTCTCAGGCTCACGCTTTCAGTGCTTGGTCTCCAGCTGACCTTGGAATGTTTCAGAAGCAGGAGATGAGTTAGAGGAAGTGGGTTTCCAGGGAAAGGTCCTTGAGGTGTCTGCTATCTCTGGTTGCTTCTTGTCTCACTCCCTGCTTCCTGACCTGGCATGATGTGGAATGAGCCATGCTGCTGTTCCTTCCCAGCCGAGCCCTCTGTAACCATGAGTCCAGACAAACCCTCCATCCTTTCATTTATTCTATCAAGTATTTTGTCAAAGGCTAGCTAATTCACCATAACTACCCACTTCTATGTGGGAGAGACATTGGTCAGCCTGGATTCCACAGACCCCAGAGGACCATCCGATTATGTCTGTGAGTTATTATGTATGTCAGATGTGTTTAATGTAGCTGGCCAATGACTGGATGCCTGGCAGCTGATGCTAAGATTTTCTTTTGGATTTTTTTCCTTGCCAATTTATCTCGATGGTGGCTACACCGAAGTGGTGAGGAATGAATGTCACTGGGCATTAGCAGGAATTCCACCTCCTCCTCCTCTCCTCTGGCTTCTACATGAAACCGGCTGCCCTGGTAGTCAGGCTAAGAGAGGGCTGGATGGTGGATACTACCCATGAAATAGACTTCCTGCATGGTGCCCTTCATTTCCCTGCCTTACCCCAGATTTCAGAACCCATGTGGACCCATCAGGGGCCAGAGTTTTTAAATGATGCCAGGCGGGTGGCTGGGAGTAGAGGAGAAGAGATCTGGGCAAGGGGCTGAGATGTTGCCCGAGTCTACACCAGCCCCCAGGTCTCTGCTGATTACTTTCAGCAAAGCCCTTCATGGTCTCTGTGGGGGACTTCTGTCTAAGTGCTACAATCAGGGTAGCCTACAGCTCAGGAGACAAAGCTGAACAATGGGCTTTCCGCTCAAGTTAGTTCATAGCAGCAAGAAGCCCTACATCTGTTTTTCCCCCCAGCTTAGGTTTGGGGATGAAGGAGAGAGTTGAGTCACCCTGCTGAGGGGAAAAATAGGCCATTATCTCCCAGAGGAGGCACCTGTCCTCGATTTGACAGATGCATGTTGTCCAGGTTGGTTTCTGGGTCTTAGAGGAATGCAGGTGGGCAGGTGGCAACCCACCCATACGTTCCTGGGCAGGTGGTGAATGTGACGGGAGTTCTTCATGGGGCTGGATACCCAGGCTTTGGTACCAAACCTCCCAGCATTCTCTAGCAGAGAAGGCCTGCTTCTGCACTGGGCCCAAGCACCCCTATTTTCCTTCTGCCGTGCATACAGCTGGGTTCAGTCACCTGGAGAAGAACCCTGTTGTGGTTTGGATGTGGGTCATCCCCCACAAGTTTGTGTTTTGGGAGCTTGGTCCTTGGTGTGATGATGCTGAGGTGGTGCAAGGCAACTTTAGGAGGTGGGGCCTAGTCACTGAGGCTCCACTGTGAATGGGTAGATGATGCTTCAAGTGGGTCAGCTCTCCTGGCTGGCTTGGTTCTTTCATGAATGGGTTATTATAAGGGAAGCCCCATCTCATCCTTATTACATGCAACTTGTTGTATGTCTATTTCTTTGCTCTTATGGTGATGCCGCCCAGCAGGGGATTCCCTCACTAGGATGTTGGCACCATGCTGTTAGTTAGATCCTCCAACCACCAGCATCATGTGCCAGGTAAAACCTTTTTACTTTTACTTACAAATTACCCAGACTTAGATATTTTGCTATAGTAACACAAAACAAAGAGAATTCATTTTCTGTGAGCCAGGACGTATGTTCAAGTCCCAGAAGGACCTCATCAGAGTTCTGTGACTTTGGGAGACTCACTTTACTTACGAGAACCTTAATTTTTCCAACCTGTGAAATGGGGTGTGTGTGACACCAAAGTCTATATGTCACTTACCTCAAAATATTGTGATGGTTAATGCAGGGGACATGAATGCCGGTCAAACTGTAAGAGTCAGTTGTCCAGGTTTGCAGCGGCTGTTTGCCCATTGGAAACTGGAAGCGCAGTAGAAAGGACTCTATTTTATCTTTAAGTGTGAAATGATACCAACTAATCATTTGATCAACTCTTGGATGGCTCTTGGCTTACCACATGCCCTGACTGAGGTCTCATACACATTCGTTCATTCATTCATTCATTCATTCATTCATTCATTCATTTGAGAAAGGTCATCCATACTCCACAGAGTACTCAGATCTCTGTATGCATGTCAATCTCAAGGACCAGATTCTGACACTGTGAGAACCCTATGTTTCCAGGGAGCCCCAGGTCATCACCACAACACGTTTGAACGTGAATGTGACCTGTAGACTTATGTGTTGGAACATGTGGTCCCCAGTGGGTGGCACTGTTTAGAGAGATGGTGGAAGCCTTGGGTATTAGACCATACAGACAACCCTTGACCATAGAGATATCCCTTCCTTCCTTCCTTCCTTCCTTCCTTCCTTCCTTCCTTCCTTCCTTCCTTCCTTCCTATCTCTGCTTCTTGATCAGTGCTTGGTCAGAAGTCCTCCTTCAGGTTCCTGCTACCCCAGACCAAATCGTTTTAGGTGACGTGCCTTGCTGTGATGGTCCATCTCTGTACTTGGTGGCCCATGAGCCAAAACAAACCCTTCCTCAAATTGCTTGTGTCAGGTATTTGGTCACGCGATGAGAAAAGCCAACTGACCCAATGCTGGTGTCAAGATGCAATTTCGAGTAACAGAGTCTTGAGCTATGATACCTTTGCAGATGCTCTCATGAGACCAACTCAACTTCTACTTTCTCCCGCTGCTCCCCATCTTTTGAAGACTTGAGAGAGCCACTTGGCTCCCCAGACACCACACAGTGCCTACACAGCAAATGGAGCACCGCAGACCAGAGTGTGGCAGTGCATTTGTATCCGAAGGTGGTGCTCACTTTGGCTATAGACATCTCATGGTATTCGTGCAAGTTGGGTGTAGATGATCATCTTTGCTTGTTTGTGAACAAAAGCTTAAGAGATCCTGCTCATTTTTTGCCCCATCAAATAGCACCAACCCTCAGTATATTTTTGAAGCGTGAAAGATGACTTAGAGGGATAGGAAACCAAGCTTTTCCAAGCCCCTGGCTGTTCACCTAGCCACACCAAGCTTCAGAACAGACCTGAGCATCAGCAGCCATCCCTGCATAACTTGTTCTCATTCCAGTACAGCCAAGCTCGCCATCCAGGACAGACCCTTATCCTGTCTTGTTCTGCAACCTCATCTCAAAGGACAGGGCAGAGTCAGGCATCACACTTAGTCCGGTGGTCTCACAGTAAACCAGCAATAACTGCGTTTATCCAAGGCTGGCGTGGAGTCCACATCTCCTGTTATATGCAGAGGGGACAAGTGTTACCTGTTAGCTAAGCGTCCTCTCATCTTTGCTCTCCTTCTCTTCCAGAACTGTGGCCCCACAGGGTGATAAGATTCTCTGACATGACCAAATCCAATATCAATGCTTTGAGAAACTTAAAAAACAAAACAACTGTGCCCTTAAAGAGCTAAAATATTTGATTGTGGTGTCGCAGTGAGAACCATTCAGGAGTGAGGGAGAATTCTTCCTGTGAGTTCCTTTCTCCCCCTCTCCTTCCTCCGTCTTCCCTCCCATCTTCCCTTCTTTCTTTCCTCTTCTCTTCTTTCCTCCCTCCCCCTGACCTTCTTCCTTCATTCTTCTCTCCCCTCCCTCTCCCTTCTTTCCTCTATACTTTCTTCCCTCCTTCATTCTTTTCTATTTCCTCCATCCCTTCCTCCCTTGTTTCCTCCCTCCTCCATCTCCCTTTCCATCTTTCCACCTGGAGGCTGACAACGTAAGGAAAACAAGGAGCATGACAGTAAAATGGAGTCACAAAACAGATGGATGGGAACTTGGATTTTACAATTTTTGAATGTGTGAGTGCTGGGGTTTCAGGCTTCTCTTTACCTCTTTGAAACATAGGCAAGCAGATAGATATAGAACTCGGAAGGGATTGGTTCCAGGTGAACAACATTTTAGAAGGTTTTCTCCCCTGGGGTGGCAGGATAAGCCGCTATGATCGTCACGAAGGATATGTGCCGTGAGAATGTAGGAAGTGACAGTGGAAGCCATCTCGACATCTGTCAGAACGACAGGATTCTATGAAGCACAAAGGATGAAGGAACTCATCCAGGGAAATGGGCTTGATTGTGTCAGGATTTTCTACCAAGATAGAAAAGGCTTTAGGCATTTGAGACAAAGCCTCTTAAATGAGAAGCCAGTGGTCCTTGAGGATCACGGTTAACTTCCTCTTAAAGGAAACATCCTTTGCCAGCTCTGGATGTGTGGTCCACCTCCTTGCTATTCCTGTCTGTCCTTCCTCAGGAGCCTTCCTGGTCCTGGTGATCATTTCCTGCAGAGCTACCTCATTGCTATGGGGAGGCAGGACAACTGTATTATCAGTCCTCACAGGTCGGAGGCTATGCAAAAGCTAATGAGTGTTGTTCCCAGAATGAGCTACAGAAACCAATGGAAACCAGCAGACACCTTCTGCTCTTGGGTCCAGCTCAGAGCCAAGCTTTTGCAGCAGCCTTGTGGCTGTGGTTCTGGATTTCCATGCCTGGGCCTGCATGATATTTCCTGGAGATGCATACAGAAATGTCTGTTCAGGCTGGAGAAATGGCTCAGTTGATGACAACGCTTGTTCTTTCAGAGGACCAGGATCGGTTCCCAGCACCTACATGGTGGCTTTCAACCATCCATAGTTTCAGTTCTAGGGCCTCTGACATTTCTGCTGACCTCCACAGGTATAAGACATGCAACTTGTACACATACATACATGCAGGCAAAACATTCTTATACATAAAATAAATAAAATATAAAAACTAAAATAAGTGTCTGTTCACGGAGAAAGACAGGGCACATGATACAGAAAAGACTACGCCTAAGTCTAGCCTGTGAACCAGTGAGTTCACTGAGGTGACTTACAGCTGCACCACCAGGAAATCCCACCACAATCTACCATACACAGCTTGTGATCTTGCAGTAAGGAAGTGGACATCACAAGCCTCTCTCTATATTTGTTAACAGTTCCTTGACTCCAACGTGTGACATCCCAGCAGGCTTGGACACTCTAAGCACCAGATCTTGTTTCTACGGGTCTGCCGCCATCAGGAGTTTGAAGAAATGGCTGATTGTAGGATTTGGTTGGAAAGGTACATAGTACACAGGAATCATCTTCCCATCACAAAGCTTGTAGCCTATGTACGAGCCACACACTCATGCATACACATAGGGCAGGCCGTGTCACAGAGACACAGATACCACTTTTGTGCTGGCTAGTTTTACGCCAACTCGACACAAGCTAGAGTTACCTGAAAGGAGGAAAATCTTAATTGAAAAGATGCTTCCCTAAGATCCAGCTTAGGACATTTTCTTAGTGATGAATGGGGGAAGACCCAGCCCACTGTGGGTGGTGCCGTGGTGAGCAGGTGATCCTGGGTTCTATAGGAAAGCAGGCTGAGCAAACCATGGGAGTAAGCCAGTAAGCAGCACCCCTCCATGGCTTCTTCATCAGCTCCTGCCCCCAGGTCCCTGACCTGTTTGAGTTCCTGTTCTGGATTCCTTCGGTAATGAGCAGCAATGTGGGAGTGTAAGCCAAATAAATTCTTTCTTCCCCATTTTGCTTTTTGGTCATATTTTATCACACCAATAAAAACCCCAAATAAGACAACCTTTATTTCAAAATCTGGGCCAAGATCTTTAAATGTGGCTCCTTGACTCTCAAGTACTCTGACTACCAGTTCATAATGGAAGAAACGGAGCCTCCGTGTGGATTCCCTAGTGCACACTGCTGCTAGGAAAGAAGAAAGAGGGTGGTTAAGACGGCTCAGCAGGTAAACAGCTTGCCACCAGTCTGAAGGCCTGAGTTCAATCCCCAAGACTGACCTGATGGGAGAAGAGAACCCTCTCCTGGAGGTTGTCCTTTGACCTCCACGCATACACTATGGTTTGCAAATAAATGCAGGGAAAAAAGATAGAAGAAAAGAAAAGAAGAATTTTGACATAGGCAGGAATGATTCCCATAGAGCAGTTCTTGTGGTTAGGTTCCTTGAGAGGGCAGACATGTGAGCACAGCACTTTAGCTGAGTGATCTTACAGCCCTTAGTGAGCCTCAGAAACCTCCCAGCACACGTGTGAGGAGGTGACCCCATAAATACAAGCTGAAGGGCAGTGTGCAAAACATCGCACTGGCCTTCTGAATGGTGTCAAAACGATAACAGAGAATGGTTTGGGAGCTCTTTGGTGTACAGGAAAGCAAAAAGACACGAGTACTGATGAGTTGGAGGGATGTGTCCTCCACAGGCTCGTGTTGGCAGACCCTCGGTCCGCAGCCATTGCTATTGTTTGGGAAGGTTGTGGAATCATTAGGGGGGCGGAGCCTTGCTAAGGAAGCAGGTCACTGGGGGCGGGCCTTAAGGTTTGATAGCCCATCTCCACAGTGTGACCCGCTGTCATGTTCTCTTCTCACTTTGGACTGTGGACTGCATCGCTCTTAAAACTCTGAACTCAAATCACCTTTGCTCCCTTAAGTTACTTCCTGCCAGATAGTTGGTTACAGCATCAAGAGAGGAAACACACACGAAATACTCAGTGCGCCTGTGATCTTAAATCAGGTCTTTGACTCGCCCAAAAGTAGTCCCAACTGCACTTGGGAAAATTGGACTATGGGTTTATAATTAGCTAACAATATTGCATTTTCCCCCTCAACTTTAATTTTTGTTTGTATGTGCATGTGTGTGTGCACACATACAGTCTTGTGGGTGTTCCTGGAGGTCAGAGGAGGGCCTCGGATCTCCTGGAGTTGGAGTTACAAGCAGTCCTGAGCTGCCTGATGTGGGGGCTGGTAACTGAACCCCCACACTCTGTAAGAGCAGCCAGTACTGGTCGCTGCTGAGCCGTGTCTTCATTGCCGATAGCACTGTATTTCTGTTAACACTCCAGAGAGTGAGCTGGGGCAGAGGACTGAGAATTTAAGGCAGGGGCAGAGATAATGTGGGGATTGACGTCCAGATCCACAGAACCCAGGCAAAGAAGCATGTGGAAGTGCACAGCTGTAACCCTAGTGTTCCCATGGTGGTATGGAAGGTGGAGACAGGAGAACCTCTGGGGGCTTGAGCACCAGCTTGTCTGGGGTACACAGACACAGTGAGAAGCTGTTTCAAGGTGGATGGTGAGAAGTGACATCTGATGGCTGTTCTCTGACCTTCTCATGCATGCCACGGCACGCACACAAGGATACACCTACACACATATACATCATGCTCACATGAAAACCCTTCAGAGAAGCTCTGTGTGGTGGCACTTGACTTTGACCCCAGTACTCAGTACCAAGAGGCAGGGAGAATCTCTGAGTTCAAGGCCAGCCTGGTCTACACAGAGAGCTCCATGACAGCTAGGGCTACACAGAGAAACCTTGTCTTGGAAAGAAAAAAAGTATTTTTGGGCTGGAGAGATGATTCAATAGTTAAGTGCGCCAGCTGCTCTTCCAGAGGACCGAGGTTTAATTCCCAGCACCCACATGGCAGCTCACAACTGTCTGTAACTCCAGTTCTAGGGGACATTACCTGATACTCTCACACAGGCACAATGCACATAAAATAAAAATAAGGAATCACTAAAAATCAAAAACAAAAACAAAAACAACCCTCTAGAGTGTGAGAATTGTGATCTAGGTTTAGACGCTCGACCATCCTGCATTTCCCATATGTGGGTCTCTAGGGCTCACAGGTCTGCAAATCACCTGAATGTTTCCTGGAGACAGGCATCTCTATCTGTTCATGTAGACAATAATGGGCAAACACGACAACCTGTTGATAATTAGTCAGATGTAACGATGAGGCCAGGCAAGGTGATGCTCTCGTGCCTGTAATCCCAACATTCGGAGGCTGAGGCCGGAAGACAGGAGAGCAGATCTGAGGCAGCTCAGGAGACCCCGATGACATTTTGTTGTACTGTACCTAACCGCTTTCTCTTCTTGTTAGGCTTTTAAGTACCAATGATGGGAAAAAGCTCCGTCTTTGCTTTTCCGGTCTTTGACCCATGGTTTGTTGCTAACAGCTACTGTTTTTAGTGCCAATCTACCTCTACAGTCGCTCTGCTGTCAGTCTTCCAGCTTCTCCTGGTCAGAACTGTCGGCATCTATAGCCATTGAGCAGCCTGTGCCTAAAGGATGTGTCTGCAAGAGCAGCCAGAGAGAACTCACTGGGTGTTGGAGATAGGTTTGGAAAGTTTGGTGATGAATCTCTGACTGTTCCTCTAGGGATGGCCTGCGTTACGCCTGGGGGGCTCCAAGCAGTCAGAGTCTGCCCTGAAATTGAAGGTCAGTTAAGCATCAGCAAGACAGGAGCCCTGAAAGCTACAAAACCAACCAACCAACCAACACTGGCCCATTTGACGTTATGGTAATAAAAATTCCAGTGTATAAAGTAGAACGACATAGGGATGGGGTGTGGGGGGAGGAGAGGGCTCAGTTAATGAAGTGCTTGCCATGGCAACCTGAGAATCTGAATGTGACTCCTGAAGAGCCCGTGCTAAAAAACAACAAACAAACAAACAATCAAACAAACAAAAAACAAACACGCAATCATAAAACAACCAGGCAGGTCATGTGAGGCAGTCGAGTTTCTGTGAGTTCAAGGTGGTGTAGTTAGTGAGTTCTAGGATAGCCAGGGCTATGTAGAGAGACTCTGTCTCTAAAAATCAAACCCAAACCAAACCCAAGCAAACCAAACCAATAGTCAGAAAACCCAGACATGTTGGAGGGTCCTCGAAATCCCTGAGCAGAGGAGGTGGGGACAGGTGGGGCCCTGAGGTCCCCTGGCCAGTCAATATACTTGAAATGGTGAACTTCAGATTCAGGGAGGGACCCTGCCTCAGAAACAGAGGTGGAGAGTAATAGAAGACCCCCCCCCCCAATGTCACACTCCAGCCTCTATACTCACAAGCACATGTGTGCATCTCCACACGTGTACACATGAATACGTGCACATATTCCCACACAAGATAGAATGGACATAAATAATAATAGACGTATCTTTGAAATTCACGGCGAAGAGTTACTGTTCCCAGTGTGCTGTTGATTAGAAAAAAACGAGCCAACACAAACAAGTTTAAAACAAAGAGATATCCCACCAGGCCGCTGGACAAGAGAAGACGAGCCGGCATTCGCAGAACAAAGTAAAGCCAGAATCCGCAACTTTACCAGTGCTTAGAGCTTCTTAATTTTCATTTGAATTGAAGCTCAATTATCCATGTATCAGACTAGAAGTATAAATCGCTTGATACTAAGTAGAACCTGGGTTCTGTTCCTAGTACTCACATGGTGCTTTACAGTCCCGTGTAACTCCAGCTCCAGGGAACTAGATGCCATTTTCTGGCTTCTGAGCGCCCTCCCCCTCCTCCCCCCAATACACGAACACACAAACACACATGCACAAATAAGTCCCATGTTGACAGAAAATTCTGTTTTGGGATTGCATAATATAAGGATAGGTGTCAGTGAGGACAAGGCATACGAATTGCCCCGGAAAACAATGGGTGCAAAGCCAGCCTTGGGGCAGTCAGAGTGCCACAGGGAGCCACTGGAGAAGCCCTGGTCCTGCTGGACTATTTATTCATTTATTTGCTGGCTGTAAATCCTTTAGCATCTATTATGTGTCAGGATTTGCTGTGAATAACAGGCATGCATATGCTAATGTCTGTGCATGTGTGTGTATTAGTGTGTGTTTATGTGTGTGTGTGTGGTGTGTACATGTATTGTGTATGTGGTGTGTGTGTATATAGTGTACGTGTGTAGCAATCAAGAGATAATCAGAAAAAAAAAAGAAAACATAGCAGCAGCTGTCAAGAGATGATACATGTGCTTCAAGGAAAACAAGAAGAAGAGAGCAAAAGAGGAGCTGGATGGGAACCATACTGGATGAGGGGGTCAGGGGAGATGTCTCCGAGGTGACATGATGACAGTTAAGACAAGATCTTGTTGGACGTTGTTCTAGACAGATTTGTCAGCAAGTGCCAAGGCCCTGGGGTAGGAGTGACGCTGGAGGAGTAGGCAGAACGATATGATTTCACATGGGACACAGACAGCACAGCGTCTTTCTGAGTCTCAGTGACTCCGCTTCCTGCGGTAGGTCCAGCTCCGGCCTCTTGCTGGCCTCTCTGAGTAACAGATTCTGATGTTCACCCACATGCGTTGTTCACATACATCGTACATGCTATTTTTAACTTTTAGAAGTCAACTTAAGAATCAAATTTTCATGTTCATTTTTTTCCCCTAAACATCTTAAAGTTAGAAAAGAAGAAAATTAGGGGCTGGAGAGATCAGATGGCTCAGTGGCTCAGAGCACTGGCTGCTCTTCCAGAGGACCCTGCTTCGACTTCCAGCACTCATGCGGCAGCTCACAGCCGGCTATAGTACCGGCTCCAGGGGAGCTAGTGCCCTCTTCTGGCTGCTGCAGGCACTGCATGTACATGCTGCACAGACATACAAGCAGACAAAACACCCATTCACAGATAAATAAATAAGAAAGAAAGGAAGAAAGAAAGAAAGAAAGAAAGGAAGGAAGGAAGGAAGGAAGGAAGGAAGGAAGGAAGGAAGGAAGGAAGGAAGGAAGGAAGGAAGAAAGAAAGAAAGAAAGAAAGAAAGAAAGAAAGAAAGAAAGAAAACTAAAATTCACATCAGTGGCTTGCAGCAGAATCCTGAAGCAGAGAACCACTGTCATCAAAGTAATGGAGATCATGTTAGGTGTTTAAGCAGCTTCCAGTGCCCAACATTTTCTTTTTTTCCCCTCCTGGTATGAAAAAAAAATATTTTCCAGGCTACTATTCAGGTGGTTTCAAAACTCAACTCCCTTTAGGACAATTCCTCCCTGTCCTCACCAGCCTCCAAAGGTGGCCCCAGCTGCAGAGGCAAGGCTGGGAAGGGATTCGGGCTTACTCTCTCTTCCTGGGATCTTTCCTGGTACCAGGCAGCCAGTCCCTGAGCCATGTGTGCGCCGTGCATCCTGTCTCCTGGGGTGGCAGGCTTGCTCACTCAAGAGTGATAAGGGAGCCCTCAGAGTGTGGACTGATGGGCTCTGTTTACCGGTGAGCACACCGTGCTGATATTTCTCCTCAGCTCCAGGTGTCTCCACTGTCATGGGTGACTCCCAGATGTTTTCCCCAGATGTCTAATGACTTCACTTGTTTCTTTCTCCACTCCCATAGCTCCATCATGCCAGATGTGGAGACTCGTTCCTGGGACCAGGATGGCCTTGAGATATGCAGCTGAGAATGAGTCTTGCTGTCACAGTCTATCTTCTGTTGCTGTAATGAAATTCCCAAAGTTGAGTGCCTCACAGAGAGAGCTTCATGTCTCAGAGTTTTGCAGGTGGAATGCCCAAGACCAGGCAGCACAATCAACCTGGACTTTCGGGTAGGGCCTCTTGGCAGTTGGGATCAGAATTGAGAGTCTTGCTGTCTATAACAACCTCAATTTTTTTTCTCATAGGACAAATTGCAGAGAGGCCTGTATTAATCCCTTCCAAGGAGGGTGGTCCCAGTTACCCCTGTCACCTCCTACTAGGTTCAAACTCTCTCCACCCCATGTTATTTAAAAATTTTTATTTTATGTATGTGAATGTTTGCCTGTATGTATGTTTGCTGCTGCCCTTAGATGCCAGTAAAGGGCACCATATCCCCTGGAACTCGAGTTATAGGTGGTTGTGAAAGACCATGTGGGTTCTGAGAATCAAACCTGGGTCCTTTGGAAGAGAAGCCAGTGATCTTAACAGTTGAGTCATGGCTCCAGCCCTTCAGTCCCAATTCTTAAAGGTGCCGCTTTGGGGACCAAACCCACAGCATGTGAACCTTGAAGGATGCATTCAAGCATCCAAATTCGAGCTCTGCCCTGATCATCCAGTCTTTCCCTCATCTTTACCTTCCCTGCTCTCCTGCAGCACAGGCAGAGCCAGGAAATTATTGTGCCTTTGGCAACGCTGTTGGTGATGACTTTCCTCTAAAACCAATATATCCTAAGGCTGGGGAGAAAACTCAGCGGATATGAGCACTTGTGGAAACTTGAGGACCTGAATTCAGGTTTCCAGCACCCATGTAAAAGCTGGGTATGGACACCCCCCCACACACACACACTCACACCCCCACACCACCACACTCTCTCTCACGCATACACACATACTGGAATATGAACATAAACACACAATGGAATATGAGCACACACACTGTAATACAAACACACACACACACACACACACACACACACACACACACACACACCCAAATGAAATAAAGATAAAAAAGAGCAGGCTGGAGAGCAATGAGTGATGATAACATTTTTGTAGTTCAAACAGGAGAATCCATGTTTATGTTTTCTATAATCTCATACAAAGCACAGAGTAACTCACTGTTACTCAGGGGCATCTGCCTGAGGATGGGGAGCAAGAAAGTAGCTTTCTCTGTCTTTGTCTATGCTTTTGACAAGTCCTAATGAGCACCCAGGACAAAGATACTTACTTATTTACTTATCTATCTATCTATTTATTTAAAAAGGTGGGTGGGAGAAAGACACCAGCAGGAGGCCTTCCTGCCGAGTGGCCCTCCCTCAGAGGGGAGCTGCTCTAATGTGCAAATGTGTGGTGGAGAGATGGGAGAGAAAGAGAAGCAGAATGGTTTGAGCGCTATAAAGAGAGGAGGAACTGGAGACTAGAGGGTGGAGAGGAACAGCCTGATGTGAGTAGCCTGCTCTGCCACCTGAGGCCATGGTGAAGTCCTGCCTGGTGCTGCAGCTGAGGGCCATGTCTGGGACCGTGGCCCTGCAGCAGCAGGGTCTGTGTTGATGTCCGTGGCTCACATTACCACTGAAGACCATGTGGATGGTCTGGGCAGCAGCCTGGTGCCATGTTGATATCTGCGCAGAACTTGCCCCACCCTCACTGGCTGCAGCACTGGAGCGAGCCCTGGTGTCAGGGGACAAGTGAGCCAGCCTGATGCTCTGAGAGCAGGAGAGCTGGCCCTGCCCTTCTCAGGCTGTGTTAGTGGGTGGGCTGGCTGGGGCAGGGCTGGAGCTCAACTGGTGGTATAAGCAGGAGATTGCAGGCATGCTGACCATGTCAGCTACCACCCAGGCCCACACCCAGGGCTTTGAGTTGGCCCACCCCAATGTCTACCCCATCTGTGAACTGCTGGAGAACATGAAGGGGCTGGTCCTTCAGATCCAAAGCTGAGGGCTCTGCATGACACAGGGCAACACAGGATGTCCGAGAGGAGTCACGGTGAGGATCCAGTATTGATAGTGTAACAAGCCAAAGGCCTCCAACCAGACCAATGACACCATGCAATGAACATTAGCAAGTAAAAATGCGTGGACAAAAGGGTGTACTGTGGGACACACTGTGGGACACACTGTGGGACACTGAGACACATTGTAGCTTCCATGGCAAGATGTTTTGTTGTTGTTTTTATTTCACTATTTTATTTTTATTTTTTGTTTTCTTGTGGGTGGAGCTGTTGCAGGGACAGAGGGCAGATACAAGAGGATTGGGGGAGATGAGTGGGATTGGAGTTCATGATACGAAATTCACAAAGAATCCATAAAAAGTTAAAAAATGCAATAATCCATAAAAAGTTAAAAAATGCAATAAAGAGGAAAATAAACATCATGTAAAGATTAAAAAAAAAAAAAAGAAATCCTTTAACCTTGATCACAGTGGCCCTTCTAGACGCTGACTCTGTAGGGCTTTTAATTAAAAAGAAATTACATCCAGGTTTTGTACTTTGCCCTGAAATCTACATTTCAATTAGTTATTCCTGGTGTGCACTCTCATTGTGTCCTATAATTCACACCGCAACACTTATCCAACCTTAGTTGTAGGCTTTCGTTTTTTTTTTTTTTTTTTTATTACTTTTTCCTTTTTTGTGATGCTAGTGATATTAAATGCTGCCGAGCGAGCGAGTGGTCCTCCACTGAGCGACACCCTCAGACCCTCCATGCTTTTAAATCTTTTTATTGTAGATTTTCTGAGTCAGTGTCACACAGGCATAGGCTGACTTTGAACTTGTGATCCTTCTGTTTATCATCCC
>LR750233.1:5279-194820 GCA_902729485.2 Mus minutoides | reverse complement strand
AATGCTGCCGAGCGAGCGAGTGGTCCTCCACTGAGCGACACCCTCAGACCCTCCATGCTTTTAAATCTTTTTATTGTAGATTTTCTGAGTCAGTGTCACACAGGCATAGGCTGACTTTGAACTTGTGATCCTTCTGTTTATCATCCCAAGTACTTCTCAATCCCCCCCCCCCACCTCCCGTGTCTAATTATTTTTTTTTAATATAAACTGACATATAGGAGGCCTGGATGGCTTAAGACATGACATGTAGCTGAGGATGAACTTGAGTTCCATCTTCTCCTGTCCCCCTCCACCCCACCCCCCCCGGGCTCTGGGGAAGGTTTATGGGTGCTGGGCATGGAACCCAGGGCTTCGTGTAAGCCAGGCAAGCACTCTACCAGCTAAGCTGGACCCCCAACTCATTCCCTATGACTTTAAAATGAAGCTTCTGGCATTAATTTGGTTTCTCTGGCTTTTCACAAATGTCCTTTGTCGGGTCCCACGGGTGTTAAGTCCACACATGTTAGTTTCTTCCCTGTGAAAGTCTCTCTAGCCTTTGTTAGTGTTTTTGTGAACATACCGTTTATGTGGAGCGGTTGCTTGAGCTAAGTATTTTGTTGACTGTCCTTCAATTTGAGTGGCAGAAATTCTTTTCTGATGACTTTGACTGGAGTGATGGATTTAGGGGAACGGCAAAGAGGTACGTGTTATTCACATGGCATGTGGCTGTCGGCATTGGTCTTGGGAGGGGTAAAGCATTGTGGACTGTGGAAGATGATTCTCTTCCATTCTGAGCTATGATAATCGTTTGTTAGAAGTCACTGGGGCCATTTCACTCAGAAGGGAGTGGGGTTGCTGGCAGGGTGTCTACAGAGATAGTCTGAATCCTTCCAGAAGACGTGTTACAGTTTGAATGTGGAATGTCCTCAGCAGGCTCATCTGGTGAATCATGAGCTCTCAGGGACTGGGACTAACGTGTGATGCTGGACATGTTAGAAGGTGGGGTCTAGCTGGAGGAAGTAAGTCTCTAGAAGTGTGACTTGGACTGTTTCATCTGGCCCCTAATTCTTTCCTCAGTCTTTTCTTCCTGTTTGCCTCCACACCCTCCTTCCACTATGACATCCTCCCTCCCATGGGTCCAGAATCCATGGACTCAAGGTCTGTAGATAGAACCATCTGAGACCATGAGCAAAAATAAATTCTTCCTTAGGCTGTGAATGCCCACTCTGTCATCACAGAAACCAGAATGGTAACTGACATGTCTGTCCTTGCCCGGATGCTGTGTTTATCCGGTCACTGACTTTACACTTATAACCCAGCAGTGTTATTTATTATGTTGCTAAAATTGTTTTAGTTTTTCCCTCTGGGAAACCTTTCCTTATAAGTAATATTGTTAAGTTTATACTTTAACTATTTCATAGTGTTCTACAATGTATTTCTGTTTATAGTTTAACTATGTCATAGAGTTCTACAATGAATTTTGATCATATTCATCCTTTCCTCCCCTCTCACACTTAGATTTGCCAATATTCCCCCTTCACCTTCACGTGCTTGTCTTCTTCCTTCTTTTCCTCCTCCTTTTTAAATAGTCCAGGGGGTCCAATTGGTGCGGCTGTGTGTGCGTAGGTATAAGACCACCCATGGACAACATAATGGAGACCATAGCCCTGAAGAAACTCCCTCCCCTGAAGTGGAAACTTAAGGTTCTTTGGAGAGTCACTTGTGTTGGATGGCATTTTGCTGGGGCAAACATGTGGAGTGTTTTCCTGAAGTGGACACATGTGAAAGACTAAAGCAGACTTATTGCTTCATTGAAGCAGACACAGGCAAGAGGATGCTTTGCTAAAGCAAACATGTGAAAGGGCCCGTGATGAAGGATTCTTTGCTAACAACGCACATGTATTGGTCTGCCTTACATTTCGTAGTTGAGCTACATTTGTTGGGACTCCTCAGACTGATGCTGATTGGATGCATGTTCTGAGAGGCAAGACCAGTGCTATGGAGGACATGTGATGCTTGGAGGGTATAAATAGGACTTGACAGAGGGACGGGGACAGAGCTTGGCTTGCTGGTACAGCTAGCTGTGCAATGCTTGTGAGACTTGAGTCTTTGCTGATCTTCACTTCCCTGAGAGAGGCACAGCTGAGAACTTCTCCTGGTGTTTGTGCTGGGCTCTCCTGCTGACTCAAGCCAAGGCTGAGGCCTAGCTATCTCTGCTAGGTTTTGTCACTGCTATTGGTAACCTGACTACCACACTGGACTGCTGGTGTATCCCTGAAGTGTTTGCACCCGAGTGGATAAAGCTGCTGCTGCCTGCTAACCTGTGAACGGAACTACCGATTTCCAGACAACACAAACAGGTGTTGCTCCAAAGAACCTTTCTAAACATGTCCACTTCCCCCATCTCCTTTCTTTTCCTCTACCTCTGGTGGGTGGTGGGCTACAAGAGAGGTTAAAACTTAAAAAAAAATCATTAAAAATAAGATTTAAAAAATTAAAATTACCTTCCCCTAGCAGCCATCAAATGCTGATAGTTCTTCTGCTAGTGGGTGTGGCTTCAAGAGCCCCCACCCCACCCTGGTTTGATCCTGTGCAGGCCTTATGCAGGGATCTACAGCTGCTGTGAGCTCATGAGTACAGTCCTCCCCACCCTCTGGCTCTTAGGCTCTTTCTGTTCCCTCTTCTGCAGTGCTCCCTGAGCCTTCAGGGTGTTGAAGCAGGTGCTCTGCTTATGGCTTAACTCTCGCTCATCATTTATCTTTTCAACATTTAAAAATAAAAGATTTTCCTTTTTCATGTGTGTGTGTGTGTGTGTGTGTGTGTGTGTGTGTGTGTGTGTGTGTAGGTAGATGTGAGAAGATGAGTGCAGTGCCCGAGGAAGCCAGAAGAGGGCATCCAATCCCTTGGAACGGGATTTACAGGCTGTTGTGAGCTGCCTAATGTGGGCTCTAGGAACTCTGGACCTCTGTGTGCGTTCAGTCTCCAGTTGATCACTCCCACCCTTTATTCTCAGCATCTCAGTTAGTTGTGTGTCTCTGCATTAACTGCACAAAGAAGCTTTTCTGTCTGATGAAGGTTCACAGCAGCACTCACGGTACAAGTATAAACACACATTTACAAGGCAGTTTGTCAATATAATCATGCAGCTAAACAGCAATAGTGTGTTCTCTCTTCCCAGGGCCTGTGACCACCTTGACACCAAGTTTACAGTAACAGGCATAGATTCCCCCCTGTATGGGTGGCAGGCCCCATCAGGAAATGGTTGGTTACCTCCATTACAGTCCCACCAATGGTGTGCTTTCTTGATTGCTTTCTGTGTCTGATTGCTGGGCTCTATCTTCTTTTCTGAATATTAAAAAGCAAAACAAACAAACAAACAAACAAACAAACAATCACTCTTCCTCACTCCAACATGCACCAGGCTTATCTTGTTTCTGTCCCAGAGGCAGACACAGCCATTTCCCCGAGGAGCCCTGTTTCTGGAGACCAAGACTGAGGCACAGGGGACATGTTCTACTTTAATTGTCCTTACAACTTTCCCATGTGTCCCATTAGGCTATGAATCCCATCTTGGGTGGTGGCCTTTTGTCTCTCCCACTCTGTTATATCTGGGACATAAGATTCCTGTCATTTGTTGAAAAACTGGAGTTTCCCGGGATACTTTGTAGCTTTGTTCTTGCCCTGTTAATAGCCACTCTAAACTTACTGTTGTGTAAGATGTTGTCACACAGCTAAATCAAGAAAATGACTCAGAATCCTGTGTAGTGGTGCGTACCTCTAATCCCAACATGTGGGAGGCTGAGGCAGGATACTTTTCTCATGGTTGCAAATGAGCTAATCTCTCCCACAATGAAGACGACACCTGTGGGACAGTCACCGAGTGTCAGACCATCAGTAGCCACCCATAATCCATGAATATTTTCAATCCCCAGATAACTTTTTAAAATTTTCTGGCCAGGGATATATGAAAAGGAAAATGCATAATAGGAAAAACCCCTCTAAGCAAATGTATTGCTTTCTCCTCCTACGTACTCCTCACTACACGCTCCCTAGCCAGATGTGTTTCCCTCCCACATCAATCAGTTTCCTGGCAGACACCAACTGGGTATCATAATTCAATTCAGTTGAATTACAGTCAGATTTCACAGCTGAAGGGTGCTGGGCTGATAGACTGTCCCAAATTCAGATGCCAGGGAGCAAGGCAGGGAGCAAGGCAGGGCCTATGCAATTTCTGACTCACTGGTCTCCTCAACTCTTTTTTCTTCTACTTGCTAAAGAGACTCCCAGAACCCAGTGCATCTCTCTACTCTATGCATCTCTCTACTTGTTAAAAAGGATGCTACAAAGAATATAGGCGAACACAGCCCTCAAAGAAGATGACAAGTGTGGAGGTCATGTGATGTCCCCACCTGTGGCAGGACCTTCCCCTAATGAATAAAGATTTCAGGGGACCAATCACTGGGCTGGACTTTCAGGTTGGAGAGAGGAAGAGGGGAAGGAGGAGAAAGAGACTGGCTTTTGGATGGGAGACAGATGGAGGTCAAGACACCTCTGGTTCAGGTGGTGGATCTGTTGGGATCTGCTACTGGAGGATTCAACTTAGAATGGCTTACAAATTAGGATGCTAGTTGCTGCGTCCAGTGATAGAGTTACCTGTTGATTCTGAACTAAGTTTGTTTGGTGTTTTCCTTCATGCCCCACTCAACTGGGTTCCAGAGAGAAAGGTATGGAGGCAAAGTGTGGGTTGGCGAGAAGTGTAGCCCAAGGCTGGGGGGATTTGGAAGCAGAGGCTGGCATAGTAGTGACCCGCCAATGGGAACCTAGTGAGCGCGGTGGAGAGATTTCGGAGCTCCGGGTCAGAGAGCCTCCACTAGTTGAGAACAGGCTGGCCACGCCCGCCGGAGCACTGCTAGGATGGCGTGGATTTGTATTTTAATATTTTCTGCTACACCTGCCCTCTCTGGGGCAGTGCCATTCTGTGCTCAAAGCTTTCTTAATTTTATGGTTCAGGAGCCTTTATAGAATAGCCATCACTCAGGCTCACGTGCACACACACACACCTTAGCATGAGTGTGGAGTCAGAGGACACCTTCCAGGAGTTGATTTTCTCTTTCTACCATGTGCATCCCAGGGATTGAACTTGGGTTCTCGGGATTTACAGCAAGCTCCCTTACCCACTGTGCCCTCTCACTGGCCTTTCTTTTTATTCTTAAGCCCTTAGGTTTTGGTCTCCTCAGTTTCCAACTAACCAACCAACCAACCAACCAACAATTATTGCCAACAAAATGCTAGATAATTCTATTGAAGTGAGTATAGTGGAAGCATAAAGTACAAGGAACTTGAGGGTTAGAGATAATGGTGTAGAAAGACAGATGCTCAGGCCAGAAAATCTACGATAGTGCTTTGTTATAATGTAAACCAAACACATCAGAGACACGTGTGTGAAAGCCCATCTGTGGTGAATGGCCGAGTGACTTTTGGAACTTTGGTGTCCTGCAATGCTATAAGCTATTAAAACCAAATTAGGTGCTGGGAATGGTGGCATATACTTTTGTTTTCTTTCTGAGACAGGATTTTTCTATGTAGCCCTGGCTGTCCTGGAACTCATTCTGTAGACCAGGCTGGCCTCGAACTCACAGAGATCTGCCTGCCTCTGCCTCCAGTGTGTTGAGATTAAAGCTGTGTGCCACCTCCACTTGGCTTATAATTTATTTATCTTTGTTTTATGTGCATTGGTGGTTTATCTGCATGTGTCTGTATGAGGTTGTCAGATCCCCTGGAACTGGAGTTATAGACAGTTGTGAGCTGCCATGTGGGTTCTGGGAATTGAACCTGCATCCTCTAGAAGAACAGCCAGTGTTCTTAACAACTGAGCAATCTCTTCAGGCCTAGTGGCACACATTTTTTTTCTATCTATCTATCTATCTATCTATCTATCTATCTATCTATCTATCTATCTATCTATCCACTTTACATCCTGATAGCAGCTCTCCCTCCCTTCTCCTCACAACCCCCCTCACATAGCCCCTTCTCCCCTCCCACCCTTCTCCTCTGAGAAGAGGGAGCCTTCCTCCCCTCCCCCAGCGGTACCAACCTATAGTGGCACATTAAGTCATTGCAGGACTAGGCACATCCTCTTCCACTGGGCCAGACAAGGTAGCTTAGAAGAACAGGACCCACCGACAGGCAACAGAGTCAGGAACAGTCCTGGCTCCAGATGTTGAGGGACCCATATGAAGACCAAGCTGTATGTCTGCTTTTTATGTATGGAGGTGGGGGGACTAGGTCCAGCCCATGAATGATTTTTAGTTGGTGGTTCAGTCTCTGGGAGCCCCCAAAAGTCCAGCTTAGCTGACTCTGTTGGTTTTCTTGGGGAGTCCCATCCCCTCCGGGTCCCTCATTCCTTCCCACAACTCTTCTGTAAGACTCCCCATGATCCGTCTACTGTTTGGCTGGTTGTCGTGACATACACTTTAATTTCAGTACTGGGAGGCAGAGGCAGGGCGATCTCTGAGTTTGAGACCAGCTTGGTCTACAAAGTGAGTATTAGGACAGCCAGGGCTACACAGAGAAATTGTCTTGGAAAACTTAAAACAACATTTAGGCTTACATCTGTTCTTCTGAGAGGAGCCCATGAGAAGAAAGGGATAAAAAGATGGGAGAGCGGTTTCTCTGTAAGGCAGCACTTGGATGGGTAGGTAGGAGGACACTTTCCAGGCTGTGTCTGGGAGAGCTCATTCTCTCCCACGTTCTTCTACACTCTCCTACACTATCCCACATAGTCCCACACGGTCCCACACTATCCCACAGTGTCCCACACTGTCCCACACTCTCTCACAATCTCCCACCCTCTCCCACACTGTCCCACACTCTCTCACAGTCTTCCACACTATCCCACACTGTCCCACCCTCTCCCTCACTCTCCCACACTGTCCCACACTCTCCCTCACTCTCCCACACTGTCCTACACTGTCCCTCACTCTCCCACACTGTCCCACACTCTCCCTCACTGTCCCACCCTCTCCCTCACTCTTCCACACTGTCCCACACTCTCCCTCACTCTTCCACACTTTCATACAACCCCATACTGTCCCACACTGTCCCACTCCCATCCCACACTGTCCCACTCTGTCCCCCACTCTCCAGCACTTTCACACTCTCTTGGACTCTGCACTCTCCCACACAGCCCCACACTCTCCCACACAACCTCTTCTCATCCAGGAAAGGCATTCTCACTGGGGAAGGGCCACCCTCTGTTAATGTCCTTACCATAGGAAGAGGGCATCTTGACAGTGTTTCAGAAGACTCGGGGTTCATGTCAGGCCTTCTTGAACTTCAGAAATCAAAGGCAGTTCATGTTCATTATTTTTGTTTGTTTGTGGCATTTAGAACCCCTGAGCTCTGCATTACCAAGGGTGACATTCAAAAGGCTCTCAGGCTTCCCTTCTTGATAAGAAGTAATTTGTGACATCAAACATGCCACTTATATATTTTTTTAAATGGAAGACAAATGTGTAAACAATAAAAAAAAAACCTAGCCATGTGGGAGAGACGAAAGGCAACGATTGGAAGTGTTGCTCAGGCAGAAAGAGGTGCAGACCAAAAGCTCTCAGCAGTCTGGTCCACTTGTGAATATTCAAATATACAGGTTACTTAAAGGTAATTATGTAACATTGGATGCTTATTGTATTAGAAATTGGTCTCATCCTTTCTTAGAGGGTGTCTTAGTCAGGGTTTCTATTCCTGCACAAACATCATGACCAAGAAGCAAGTTGGGGAGGAAAGGGTTTATTCGGCTTACACTTCCATACTGCTGTTCATCACCAAGGAAGCCAGGACTGGAACTCAAGCAGGTCAGAAATCAGGAGCTGATGCAGAAGCCATGGAGGGATGTTATTTACTGGCTTGCTTTCCCTGGCTTACTCAGCCTGCTCTCTTATAGAACCCAAGACTGCCAGCCCAGAGATGGTCCCACCCCCAAGGGGCCCTTGATCACTAATTGAGAAAATGCCTCACAGCTAGATCTCATGGAGGCATTTTCCCAACTGAAGCTCCTTTCTCTGTGATAACCTCAGCTGTGTCAAGTTGACACAAACCTAGCCAGTACAGAGGGTGACCCTAGCTAAGATCCCTAGTAATGGAGGATATGGAGCCAGAACCAGCCATCTCCAGTAACCAGGCAAGTCTTCCAATGGAGGGATTGAGATACCAGCCCAGCTACAAAACCTTTGATATACAATTTCTCCTGCCTACAAGATGTGCAGGAGTAAAGATGGAGCAGAAATTGAAGGAATGGCTAACCAATGACTGGTCCAGCTTGAGAACCACTGATGACAAGGAGCCCACCCATGACACTGCTAATGATGTTCTGCTACATTTGCAGATAGGCACTTAGGATAACTGTCACCAGAGAGGCTTCGTCCAGGAACTGATGGAAACAGATGCAGAGACCCACAGCCAACATTAGGCAGAGATTGGGAATCCTGTGGGAGAAGGGGAGGAAGGATTGTAGGAGCCAGAGGGGTCAAGGACACCACAAGAAAACCTACAGAATCAACTAACCTGGGACAATAGGGACTCACAGAGACTGAAGCCAACCAGGGAACATACACGGCACTGACCTAGGCCCTCTGCACATATGCTACAGTTGTGTAGCATGCTCTACAAGCCAGACTCCCAACAGTGGGAGCAGAGACTGTCTCTGACTCTGTTGCTTGACTTTGGGACCCTTTCTTCCTATTGGGTTGCCTCATCTAGCTTCAATAGGAGAGGATGCTCCTAATCTTACTGCAACTTGATAAGCCAGGGCTAGTTGATATGCATGGGAGGCCTCCCCTTTCCTGAAGAGAAACAGAGGAGAAGTGGATGGGGGGATAGGTAGGGGAGAAGGACTGGAAGAAGAGGAGGGAGGGAAACTATGGTGGGCATATAAAGTAAATAAATAAATTAATGAATTAAAAAATTTCTGACAGAGCTAAGTGGAAGGGAAAGGGCTTATTTTGACTCTTGGTGTCTGTTTATAAAAACTAAAGTGGCCAGGCATAGTAACACATGCCTTTAATCCCAGCAATCTGGAGGCAGAGGCAGGCAGATTTCTGAGTTTGAGGCCAGCCTGGTCTACAAAGTGAGTTCCAGGACAGCCAGGGCTATACAGAGAAACCCTGTCTCGAAAAGCCAAAAAAAATTTTTTTTAATAAAAACTAAAGTTAGCAGGTGTGGTGGTGCACACCTTTAGTTCCAGTATATGAGAGGAAGAAGCAGTCAGATCTGTGAGTTCAAGGCTAGCCTGGACTACAGAGCAAGTTCCAGGATAGCCAGGGCTACACAGACACCTCTCCCTCCCAAACACCAAAAAACCCAAAGTTAGCATACAAGTTAATAATTATGATATGTTTATGTCATTATACTTTGTTCTCTGTTGGCTGCTGCTGTCCTCTCTCACCTCGCCTCTTGGTTTGCTTCTCTTCTCCAGATAGGACCCCTTCCCAACTTTCTCTCCCTTAGGATTCCATCCTCCTTAACGTCTATCTAGTGTGTGTGTGTGTGTGTGTGTGTGTGTGTGTGTGTGTGTGTGTAATCTCTGGTTGGCACCTTTCAACTAATCGATTTGATAATCAATATAATATCGTTTATATAAACCAGAGAGACTATGATTGAATGAGCCACCTACAGCCTGAACTCTGTGTCTCAGAGACTGTGTCAGCCACACATAAGGTCCCCTTAGATCCATCTTCTCTGTTTCCTCTGACCTTCTAGAAGTCACCTCAGCCATGTTCTCTTGCTTTATTCTCTTAAGAACAGTTAGAAAGAACTGCAAGGCTCTTTGGGCCAGCAATACTGCCCTTGGCACCCATCTCCCAGAAATAAGAGCTACAGCATGTCAGGACATCTGTAGTAGGATGCTCACCAAAGCATTGTTTGTAGCAAAAGATAAGGGGAGAGTGAAGATTCATGATGGACAGCCTTGCAGGGCACCCACACCATGGTATTCTCTCCAGACATTGATAGATGGATGTCTCAGAGCTATTGGGAGGCTTTGGGAGGCTTCCGTGTCATAGGCCAGGATGAGAAGATGGAGTGAGGAAGCTGTGTATGAAGTGGCTAGTGCATGGAGTGTGTGGGGTGTGAAAATGCATAGGTTTGCATGTGATAGGCCAGTGTGTTCACAAGATCCTGTTGTATGTTGTCAATGGGATTCTGAGATTTCGGGAGGATTCGTGGCTCAGAGGGGAGGACTTGGAGAGTCAAGCAAAAGAGAAGATCCAGTTGCTTCATCAGAGAAATAGGGTTATAATTTCTATATTAGCCAGGTGTAGTGCTGCACACCTGTAAAACCCAATTGTTGGGAGGCTGAGGCAGGAGGATCTCAAGGTCCAGGCCAGTTAATCTGGGTGACAACACAGGTTGCACACTTTGGACTACATTGTGAAATTCTGATGCATCCTTTCTTCCAATCCTGTATTGTTTTTGTTCCAGGGTCTCTGTGAATATTTCATGAGAGTGAAAGCTATTTTGAAGATGTTCAAAGCTCTGCTCAGATATGTGCTAGTGGGATTTGTTATGATACTTCTAACAACAGTCTGATTTAGAGGGAATAGTTCCATTCTTTGAGGCCTAACGAGGTGCTGTCTATTTGACAGAGTAAATGATAACCGATCTAATTAATAGCTGGAGCCCTTCTCTATGAATGGCTGAGTTCACTCTGCCTATATTAAATGTACAGCCTTCAAGAATGGTCTCTCATGAGGTGGCATGGATGTGAGGGAAATGCGCTTCCCCACCTTGCCCCTCGCCATCTGTGGTGGACAGGGTCAGGAGAGCCGGAGAACTGGTCCCATTCTCATTGGCTGCAGCACTTGGGAGAGGAGACTCTGAACCTTACTTGGGCTGTGGAAGTGTGGGAGAGTCAGCCTCTGTGGGCTTGAGCACAAGAGTGAGGCCACGATACTCATCTGCCATGTGGTGGAGTAGGCGAGGGAGAGATGCCCTTTCAACCTCCCTACCTTGCCACCTGTGTTGGGTAGGAGAGCTGGCCTGCCCCTCACTGTCCACAGCATTCAGGAGAGCAGTCCTGCACCTTGCCTCTGCATCACAGTGGAGCTGACCCTGATGGAGTGGGCACAAGTGAGCTGGCCCTGTGGTGTGAGAGTAGGACAGCCGGCTCTGCCCTTTGCTGGCTGCAGGATTGGGAGAACTAGCTGGGGCAGTGCTGGAGAGCTTGCCTGGTGGTGTGGGTGTGGGAGAGCTGGCAGGCTGACCAGCTCAGATACCACCCAGGCCCAGGTCCAGGGCTTTGAGTTGGCCCACGCAAAATCTATGATGCTAGAGCATGTGAAGGGGTCTGCCTTGCAGATCCAAAGCTGCAGGATCTCCATCACACAGGGCGACAACAAGATATCCAAGAGGAGTCCTGGTGAGGATCCAATATTGATAGTGTAGCAGAAGCCAGAGGCCTCCAACCAGACCATTGACTCATTGCAATGAATATTTGCAAGCAAAGAAGTGTAGACAAAAGGGTGTACAGAGTAACACACTGACACACTACAGTTTTACTTTGAGTGTGTCTCCTCTCTCCCCAGGATCACCGGTCCTCAGCTCATGAGGATAAAGGGAACAGAATCAACAGACAGGGTTCTGGATGGCCCCTGAGTATGAACTGTAACAATGACATATTGGGACCAGCTTTGGGGAGATGGTCCTGAGTATGAACTGTAACAATGACATATTGGGACCAGCTTTGGGGAGACAGATCAACTTTACTTCAGGTGATTCAAGGCTTATATAGTTTTGGGTTAAGAGATAGGGCTATCCTGGGTGGGCAAAGTCATTGGCTGAAGGCTAAGGTACCAAGGGGAGGCATTTCAGGAATCCCAGCTGCTAGCTGAACTGGTTGGAGAGAGGAAACTGAGTCTACAATCTCACTGAGGGCACGGTGACATTCCACAGGTGTGTGGGGGTTTTTGAACTCTCCAGATGAGGTCAAAGGAAATTCACTGCTGGTAAAGGGAGTCTGCCGTTTTGTGCTGAGCTCAGAAGGCTAGCTGGACAATGGTAGACTTTGACCATAATTAGCAGGGTGACATTCCATAATGAGATTTTGTTGTCTTGTTTTTAAAATTTTTATTATTTTATTTTTATTTTTTGGGGGGGTTGCAAGGGCAAAGGATGGATATGAAGGGATGTGATGCTGAGTGGGATTGGGGTGATGATGTAAGATTCACAAAGAGTCAATAAAAAGTAAAAATAAAAACGCAATAAAGGCAGTTCTAAGAGAAGGGAAAAAAATTACCTATGGGCCCAGCTGGAACTCATGCCCTCTCTCAACTTTCACTCACACCACCTTTAAAAGAAGAACATTGTTGGGGTTGGTTGTTGTGGTACAGGCCTACAATCCAACACGCCATGTATTACAGGGTAGAGTATAGTGTTTCCACATGTAAGTACATCATGCAATGTTTAAAGCAGGTTAAAAGTCTATCTCTCTTAAATGTTTATCAGTGATGTTGAAAACTGTCAAATCATGTATGTCTGCCTTTTAATATCTGTAGTACGTGGATGTGATCTGTGGTCACCTTAGTGTGAGATATCATACTGGAAACCTTGCTCTTTCTTTCTTTTTTTTCGAGACAGGGTTTCTCTGTATAGCCCTGGCTGTCCTGGAACTCACTCTGTAGACCAGACTGGCCTCATTGAGTCTTTAGGTGGACGGAGAATCTAGATTGAATTAAGGACAACCACTCGGGAGCGAGGACGGGGACCGGGAGGAAGGGAATCGGAAACTAGGGGTGACTAGGAAAAGTCTAGGACACGTCGATTCGATACAAAATTTTTAACATACATATATACATACATACATACACACTAACATACATACATAAATTACACATAGCATGTGCCTCAATGTTTGCATGTTTGCCTTGTGTATTATATAGATGACCACAGAGGACAGAAGAGGATACTGGAAGGAACTGGAGTCCCTAGAACTGGAGTTAAGGTGATGGTGAGCTGCCACACGTGGGTGAGAGCACATGGTGCCTGTGCTCCTATGTCCAGCTTACTTCATTAAACACAATGACCCGTACCTCTTCCCCTGCTTTCACTAACAACACGAGTTCATACCTTCCCACAGCTGACTGCTGTTTCATGCTGTATGTGTTCCATATTTTCTTACCTGCTCTCCAGCAGCTGGACACTTAGCCTGTTTCCATATGTGGCTTACTTATCAGTATTCCAGCTTATTGTTGCATGTAGCTTTTTGCTACCCTGCCTAAGCTCTGGGAAGGGGCCACACTACCAGCCCCCACCCAGCTTCCCTTGAATCTATTGATAAAAGACACACACACAGTTGTTCCTTTTCAACTTGCCTTTGAACTTGCTATATAGCCCAGACTGGCCTCAAATTCACACCAACCCACCTGTGTCTGCCTCCTGAGTGCTAAGATAAAAAGTACTCCCCCCGCCCCATACCTGACTATTATATTTAAGAGAAAAAAAATGTTTCCTGGCCTCTAAGAGGGCATTACATCACCTGGGGCTGGGTTATAGGAATCTCTGTGCAGTTCAGCAAGGATGCTCAGACCTCTGCGAAGGAGCAAGTGTTCTTAACCCCTGAGCCTCTCTAACTCCTGCGTGGTTATTTTATATCAACAATAATTACATTCCTAGGGAAAACCAGACCTGACTCCAGAGCTGTTTAAAGGAGCATCAGCTTTTGTTTCCCTTCTTTATTTAATTTTGGATGCTCAGCAGTCACCCTGCCCCTCGCCCTCCCTGCTGGGCTCTGTGGGCTCTGCAGGTGGTGAAGTACCTCCCCCACAGATGAGCCAGCCAGCTCCCTATGAGTGCCAGAGTGGAAATCGCAACCCTGATGTCAATCCAAGTTCTGTCCACACTTCACCCCAGTGGGTTGTTCATGAGTTGGCTTATCCAGAGCGCATTCAGTGGTACCCTAGCTTTGCTTTGGGGGCATTTCAGCATCACCTAATTAGTGTGGGAACTGGGCAGCCATTACTTATAATAGACGTGGAGTTGTAAATTATTCTATTTAATTAAGAACTGCACATTTCCTATTAAAGAAAAGCTTATCATAGGTTAGTAAATTTATTGGGAACACTTAACTTTCACTAATTAAGCTGTTTGAACTCAAGGCAAGGGCATTCATTAATAATCAGGTCCGAGCAGTTAAGGGCAATTAGTGAAACAGCTGGTCTTTATCTCACCGATAAAGGATGGTTAATAGAGATCTTTACAGCTGTTATAAACTCCCCCAAAGCAGAATCTTCTTCAAAAGTTTGCACCAGACAGAGAACAAAGAGAGCTAAATTTAAAAGAACAGAAGCAAGCTGGGCTTCTCAGCCCAAAGACAAGACGAGGGTCAGAAGAGACTCAAAGGCATCCGTGAGGATCTCTTTCCCAGTAGTCGCCCTTCACCCAAAGGAGCCTGACCCGGCTGCTGTGAGAGAAGCTGGTGAGAATTGGTTGGTTGGTTGTCGTGTGTGTGTGTGTGTGTGTGTGTGTGTGTGTGTGTGTGTGTGTGTGTGTGTGTGTGTGTATGTGCGTGCGCGCGCACGCACATGCGCGCGCATGCTCACATGTGTGTACTTATACCTGTGCACTGGTGTGCAGGAGGTCTGAGGAAGGTGATGTGTCTTCTGCTCAATCATTCTCTGCTTTATTTATGTGTAACAGGGTCTCTCACTGAACCTGGACCTTGCTGTTCTTCAGATAGGTTGCCTGGCCAGCAAGCTCCAGAAATCCTCTCTTCCTCCTGCCTCTGCGCTGGGGTTATAGATGGTCAAAGCCATGTGCAGCGTTTATGTGAGATCTGATCTCAGGCCTAGCAAGAAGTCCTACTTACCAAACAACCCTCCAAACCCAACTGGTCATCTTTACATGAAGAGATGGCATTTCATGTGTGAGGCTTTGGACTAGCTTTGTTGACTACCAGAAGCAAAGGAAACCTCCATAGCAACTGGGGGACAAGCATTCAAAACCTGACCTTGTGGGGTCATTTCAGATTCAAACATAACTAACACCCATGGATGTGCCTGGCAGAGCTCTGTCTCTGTCTCTGTCTCTGTCTCTGTCTCTGTCTCTGTCTCTCTCATTGTTTTGTTTTCATTTGAGATGTCCGCATGTAACCCTCACAGGATTGTCACATACCGTAACCCAGCAGGTGGATTTTTGATTCAGAAAGTTTAGAGTGAGCTCAGTTGTTGAAACATTTAAGAAACAAGGTTACGTGGGGATTTAAGGGACACAGGTGATGCTCCTGACAGCTGTAGAAGCTTATGCCCTGGCCAAATGGCAGATCTTCTGAGGTTACACTTGGGTCACTCATTCACTACAACATTTATCGGCTGCCCATTGTGTGCTGGGTGCCGCGTTGGCTGTGACAGCTATCAGGGCAGATGAGGACCTGGCTTTCTGAAGCTTGCAGTTCAGCGGGGAGGAGCATCCTTCTGCATCTGTGCGGATGCAGGGTGGGCAACTGGGAATGCATGAAGCTGGAGACAGTTGAAGTTCTGGTTTACAGAAGGTTAAGTCACAGGGGGGATCAGGTCCCTTTGGATTGGGAAAACAGAAGGAAGATAGAAAGGTGACAGAGGAGGGAACCGTCAACCTGGGAGGTCAGTTCAGAAAGACTTTTAAGAACTAGTTCCCTTGTGTATGTTTCATCTATTTAAAACTCACTTTGATTTGCAGTAGTTAAATAATAGCCCCAAGAACAGTAATACTGAAAGCGGCGAGCACTTATTAGACACCTGCTGTTTAATAAGTGCTACTCAGAGGCTGATTGCCTGCTGTATTTCTCTGAACTGTCATCCTAGGTTTTTGAGAGAGCCACTATTATTATTCCTTCTCTGTGCAAGAGCAAGGCGAGGCCCAGAGAGCCGATTGATTTGCCCAAATCCATATAGACAGTACGGGCCTGGTCCGTACCATCAGAGTCCTGCACATCTACAATTCTTCCTTAAAATAGAAGGCCTATAAACCTATGCTTAAAAGTACCCTTAGGGGACTAAAGAGATGGCTTAGCAGTTTAGGGCAGGTTCTGCTCTGACAGAGGACCCAAATTTGGTTCCTAGCTCCCATGTCAGGTGGTTCACCATGGCCTGTAAATCTAGCCTTAATGGACCTGATGCCATTCTGGCCTTTGCTGGCTCTGGTACTCATACAGCTTGCGCACACACATAATAGACACTGTGCATGCCTTGAGGTGCATACTTCTCTACATTGCTTCAGATGTAGAAGAGAGGCAGGAAGAGCAAGATTTGTGGGCTGTCTCAGTACCCCTAACAATATAATGGGGGTAATAAAGGAATCTACCTCATCAGGGTTTTGAGTGGACTAAATGCACCTATGCTGACAGCAGGGCCTAGCCTGTGGATTCCATGTCTTTCTGGGTCTAAGTCTTTTTGGGCACTTACTTTCCATCTATAACACGAGGCGATATGGTTCCCCTTCATATCCCCCATACATATGGCTATTCTGAAGGATTAGTAAGGTGTTACATACAAAGTTCTTGCAGTGGCTGGTATCAAGTTCTCCTCTGGGTGCTAGCTTGGGTTTGGCAGGGATGTAGACAGAGGATGGCTCACATGCAGTAAAGAAAGATGTTCCTATCTGGAAGAAAGCAGGGCACGTAAATAAAAACCCAGCTGGACTTCCACGTGGTTCAGTGACAGGCAGCCAGGATTAAGAACCTGAGCTGTCACAGCAGGAAGAAGCACAAAGCCCAGGGAGGGGCTGTGTGGCCTTGGGACAGATATGAACGCTGTGGCATGATGTCCCCTAGGCCAATCCCAGAGTCCTCTGCTGGGCCTCAATCGTCCTTTCTAGACTCTTTGTGAGCTGTGCTCCCTTTGGCCTCTGGCTGGCTCCACCAGAGCCTAATCACATTTGAAAGTAGTTTTTATCTGTGATTGTTCTCCCACATGCAAGGGGCTTAAGCATCTAAGCCGCCACTTCCATCAAATCCAGGCCCGTGGCCCTGTTAATACACACAAGCCTGGATTTGGCAGGGAACTGATCCTCAGCCTGGGCCAAGAGGGGGATTTTGGAGAATTACGAGTGACCAGTTTGGGGGGAGGGGAGGTGGAGGGAGACAAGAGTCAAGCCACAGGAGAAAACTAACAGGGCGGCTCCTGCCAGGCTGCTCCTCAGAGAAGTGTGCTTATCCTCAGGGCTGGGCTCTGTGAAGTTTAATAAGATGTTGTCTGTGAAGATTACCTGTTAGCTAAGAGACAATATTTTATTTTCACTGCCTCTTCTTGGGATGCAGAGGGTGGTGTGCAGAGCTTCATTTGAAGCTCACATACCTCAGGCTAATTCTGTGTTAAAGGGCAGTGAGTGTTAGAGTGGAAATTGCTGCAGCCTTTCTAAGGTGCTAGGGTGCTGACACGGAGGATGGGATCCCAGCCGATGGGCAGACCAAGGCCAAACTGGGAGGCCAACATGGCTTCAAATCTTCAGTAGGAGTGGCTACTTCAGTGCTGTGGGGCTGGAGTGTGTCCCAAGGCCACACAGCCCCTCCCTGGGCTTTGTGCTTCTTCCTCCTGTGACAGCTCAGGTTCTTAATCCTGGCTGCCTGTCACTGAACCACGTGGAAATCCAGCTGGGTTTTTATTTACTTGCCCTGCTTTCTTCCAGATAGTCTTTCTTTACTGCCGGTTAGCCATCCTCTATCTACATCCCTGCCAAACCCAAGCCACTCCCAGTAGGAGTGGCTCCTTCAGTGCTGTGGGGCTGGAGTCAGGATAGCTGGGACTTGCCAGGTGTCAGCTTAACTTCAGGTTCCTTGAGACATCCTGCCTCAAGGGAAGAAGGGCAGAAGGTGATAGACTGGAACACACTGATACCTTCCTCTGGCCTCTGTGGATGCATAGGACACCTTCCCACTTGCTCATACAACACACACACACACACACACACACACACACACACACACACACACACAGAGTACGAGAGAGCTGATTGCTCTTATTTTTCCTGTGGGTGTTTATTACTTTTACTGCAGTCTGGGGGGAGGTAATTTACAAATCTTGCAATCTTTCCATTTAAAGCATGCAATTGAATGATTTCTGGTGTATTCACAGGGTTGTGCTGGCACCAACATGATCAATCTCAGAACCTTTTTGTCACCCAAAGAAACATCCTGTGTATTGTCAACCATTCTTTGTTTCTTTACAGGCAAACACTGAGGCCATCCCCTTGGTGGGTATAACTTCTGAGCTCATGAGTTCAACGATCTACACATCAAAAGGACTGCATCTGAAAATCCTGTTGATGGGAGGAACACAGGCCCTTAGGAAGGATCTACTATTATTTCACTAGATGAACATAGCATCTGATGCATTGGAATTCAGACATTAGTGATGGTAGAATGTTCAGCCCTAACTTCAACATCTATATCACACCCCTCCGCCCAAGTCACAGGGAATATCTCAGAAAACATGAAGATGGTGCAGAAAAATGATAAGAATCAGAGATCGGTGAAGCCTGGGGTGAAATAGTCCTTCTGTACATGGCATGAGTGTTACGCTCATGGACAGCTGAGTTGTTTGCACAAGATCTGCACAAGGTCAATCCAGCCAACATTCCAGCATATGGTGTGTGTGTGTGTGTGTGTGTGTGTACCCTAGTTGGCTTTCTATTGTTGTGGCAAAACATTGACTAAATGCATCTTGAGGAAGAAAGAGTTTGTTTCATCTCACAGCTCTCAGATAACACTCCATCACTAAGGGAGGTCAGGGCAGGAACTAGGAGGCAGAAACTGGAGCAGAGGCCATGGAGGAGTGCTGCTTACTTGCTTGCTCCCCATGGCTTGCTCAGCTTGCTTTCTTAAACACCCAAGACCACCAGGCCAGGGATAGCATTGCCCACAATGGGCTGGGCCCTCCCCCATTAATCATTAATCCAGAAAACACCCCCATAGACTTGCCCACAGGCAGTCTGATGGAGGCATTTTCTCCGATGAGGTTTCTTCTTCCCAGATGGCCCTAGTTTGTGCCAAGGTGAATTGATACACAAAACTAACAGCATAAACTATTGATTGTTGATGGGGAAGGAGAGTTGTCTGAGAGGCTGGAGAAAGGAGAGTTGCTTCTTATCAGAAGTTTGGCTCCGATAGGCTGCCTGCGCTACACTGAATGGTCCCACACCCAAGCATATACTGACAAGAGTAATTAAACTTAGTGGGTTAATTAAAAAGAGAGACATGAAATCAGGAGGCAGATATTGTGATCTAGGAAGAGCTGAAAGAGAGGAGTAAGTAGCAGGTGTAATAAAACACATTGTATGCATGTATGAAATTCTCAAAAAATAAATAAAAATAGTAAAAAGAAAATAATGCTATATTGTTTTATGAAGGGCACATCAGCACCCATGCGTGTTGCTGCATTGGCTCCCACCTCCTTTGGACATGAGAGAGGATTTTGATCTACATTCAGTCTCTACAAACATACCTGTGCTAGATATATCATATAAATTATAGAAAATGTTGCCTTAGTGCTGTTGAGATGGCACAGCAGTTAAGAGCATTTGCCGCTCTTCCAGCAGACCTGGGTTAGGTTCCCAGCACCTACATGGTACCTCACAGCTGCCTGCATGATCTGACATCTTCTTCTGGCTTCTGCAGACATCCACACACATATGGTACATACACATGTGGTACACACACACACACACACACACACACACACACACACACACTTCTTTTCTTTCTTAAAGGAAAATGTGACCTGAATGTAGATTGTAGATTGCGTGGTGCCCCCTCTCTGGTCCTCACCATTCCCTTTTTGGCTTCATATCTTATTATTCTCCTTTCACAAAGTGCCTTAGGCATACTATCTTTCTCCTAAATCAGAACCAGGCATGCTCCTGCCTCTGGGCCTTTGCACTGGCTAGCTTCTGTACTATGGAACCTCACTACAACCTTAGAGAAACTCATGCTTCCTGCTTTCCTTTCTTCCATGGTTTACTGCGTGGGAGTCTTATCCATGTACTGTTCTTGCATGCAATGTCTCCGTTTCTTCCTCTGTCTGTCCCTTTCTCGAGATGCCTGTATGGACTGTTTACCCAGCTCTTGTCTCCCTAACTCAAGTAACTCTTACAAAGGCAACTTTGCATTTCTCTCACTATTACTATGTTTTTGTGTATGTATCTGTGCATAGGTTTGTCTATGTGTGGGTGCATGCAATTGTGTAGAAGTATGTGTGTATGCATGTGTGTGTGGAGGCCACAGACTAGATTTTAGTGTTATCCCCAGAAATACACTGGCCTGTAGCTCACTGAGCAGGCAAGGCTAGCTGGCCAGCAAGCCCCAAGGATCCTCCATACCTGGCTTTGTTTAAATGTGGGCTACTGGGGGGGGGTCATGCTCAGGGCCTCATGCTTGTGAAGCAAATGTTTCACTGACTAAACCTTCTCTACCCACTTCGTTAACTCTGTACCCCGATTCTACCAGAATGGCTACTCACAGTAAATGTCCACCTAGTAGGGATTGAATAAAACAGGCAGCAAGTGGACCTTCTTCGCTCTTCTTCTGGTATCTTCCTTCCTCGCCTTCCTCAGGCATCTTCCCTGGGCATCTTCCTCCTGCTTCCCATTATGACCTTTATTTATTTTTGAGACAGGTTTCAATCTGTAGCCATGGCCTGGAATTCACTAAGTAGTCCCAAGTGACCTCAAAACCATAGCAGTCCTTCTGAAGGCTGAACTCAGCCTCTCTGAGTTCTGGGATTATAGATAGTCAATGTTAGCTAACACTTACGGAGCTGGGGGCTTTTCTGAAAGTCTGCTCTGGGCTGTACCCTCTGCCCCCGCTACCTCTCCCAGCTCTGCCTCAGATCTCATTGTGATAAATACTATTTGCAGGGTTACATGAGCGTTCACACGGAACTGCCTGTGTAGGCAAATACCTATGCAATTATAGAGCACTATATGCAAGAGCCTCCTTTGGGGGATGGCAAGCAAACTCTTAGAGTGAGAAAAAATAGCAAATAAAGAGAAGCTTTTTTATAACTGAACATTGGCACAATATCAAAGACCACAGGGGTTAAATGATTAGAGAACAATTTCTGAGTCTTCTGACTGTGGTTTGGCTGGCAATGTTCAGATAACTTAGAAAAACCATATGCATGATTCATAAATTATACATTCTATGACATTTTCTTCCTTGCCCTTATTTTAGTGAAATCACAGTTTTTATGATCAAAGTTTTTATTGATTTGTTTCAATTGATAGTAACGATTTTGCCATTAATAAATAAAATACAGAAGGGCTGAAGAAGGGGCTAAGGGGTTTAAAAGCACCTGCTCTTTGTGTGAACCTTAGATCAGCCTTCATGTTGACCCTTGACATTGACAACCTGGAGAGAAGTGGAAGGTAGAATTGTGACTTGTTTTATTGGGGCGAGAGGCTCGATTTGGTAGGTTGATTGTTTGTCTTTTGAGTGGTTTGTTTTATTTTTATTTTTTGAGAAGGGGTCAGCCCAGATCACTGAGAATGCACAATCCCCCTGCTTCACTCTCCTGAGTGCTGCCCTCACAGAGTGGACTACTGTACCCAGATGAAATATGCAATAAAATCTATTTAGAATTTCAAAAACCATATTTCCAGCTTCATTTTAACACCTTCAATATTAACATTTACTCATAATTTGTATGTCACCTCTCAGTTTAATAAGTATCCATGTAGAAATAGCTTAGAAGGAAATGTCAGCTATGAAAAAATAATTTTTCCATTTTTACCCTGTGCCATAATGTACTTTCAGACTGACACGTTTTAAAAATCTGATTGTGTTTTTTAAGATCTTAAAAGAATTTATGTGCATGTGTGTCACACTTATGTATGTCCCCTGGAGCAGGAGTTTCAGGTGGTTGAGTCACCTGATATAGGTTCTGGGACCAGGACTTGGGGTGGTGGTGAGGGGTGAGTGCTCTTCAAGAACAGTGTCCTGGTTAGTTTTCTGTCAATTTGACACAAGCCAGAATCATCTGGGAAGAGGAACCTCAATAGAGAAAATGCCCTCCATGAGATTGCTTGTGGACAGGCCTGGGAGGACCTTTTCTGAACTAATCACTGTGAGTGATGACACCCATGAGCAGGTTGTCCTGGGTTGTATAAAAAAGCAGGCTAAGGAGCCACAGGGAACAGGCCACTGAACAGTGCACTTCCATGCCTGCTTCAGTTCCTGCCTCAGGTTCCTGACCTGACTTCCCTTCATGATGGCCTGTGCATTGTAAGATGAGATTAACCCTTTCCTCCCCAGGTTGCTCATGGTTATGGTGGTGCTCTTTGGAGACAGGACACATAGAAAGAGCTGGTCTTGCACTCACAGAGATCCTCCTACCTCTGCTTCTGGAGAGCTAAAGGCATCCTTGTATTTTTAATTATAATAATAGAAAGAAAACCAGTATAAGCAGCCCCTCCCCAAGTGCAAGGAAGGAGGAGCTGGACACTCATGTGAGGGGGTGTGCCTTCCTTCTCAAATGGAACATCTGCAATCATTAAGCCAAGTTGTGATCTTTTCAGAGCAGGTCCAACTGGGCTTACGAAGATGGATCGCTCAGACCACAGTTCTATGGAGGAACCCCAAAGGTCTGATGAAGTCTCAGGCTGTTGGAACTGTTTCTTCATGCAGCTCTTGAACCGGCTCTTCATGCTGTGGGGACTCCTCTTCCTATGTCTTAATTTTTTTTTTTTTTAACTTACTTCTGGTTTGACATCTAACCGGCTGAGAAGATGGCTCAGTTGGTGAAGTACAACCATGAGGACCTGAGTCTGGATCTCCAGCATCCAGATAGAAAGCCTTCATGGTGTTGCCCATCTGTAATCTCAGTGCTGGGGAGGCAGAGGCAGAAAGATCCGGGGATTTCCTGGCCAGAAGAATCAGTGAGCTCCAGGTTTAGTGAAGAAATAAGGTGGGGAGAGATAGAAGAAGACACCATTGTCAACCTCTGACCTACATGCACACACACATGCACACACACACATACAGCCATCCATGTGCACATACACGTGCAAACACACATACAGCCAAACACAACACACACACATGCATTCACTTGTATAAGCCAAGATTAAGATAAGATAAGATAAGATAAGATAAGATAAGATAAGATAAGATAAGAAAAGATAAAATAAATGAAAGCTGAGCCCCACAGGGGCCATGCAGTGGAAGACATTTCCATTTTATTTAGGGATGTCAGTATTACTTTCTAATGAGATGGTTTTCATCTGTGGGACAGAAGGACCCTCTTAGACACTTACTCTGAAATATTCTTGCATACAGATAAAGAGCTCAGCACATGCTGTGGAGTTTGGAGGAAAAAAGTGACAGCCAACCACTGAACATCACTTGATCAGTTTTATTTGGGTTATTAGCAGAGAATATTTTGCACTGGAGACTTCTTATATCAAGCAATAACGGAATGTTAAGCAAACAGATCATCAATTATTAACACGGAGCTGCTATTAGCGCAGGCCTTCACATGCTGGTGGCACACACCTTTGGAGAGGGATGCAGGAACATTCGAATGTGCAAAGTTGGAATCGAGTAGTGTTCCCTCCACTGAGATGTTTTGGAAACTGGATCTATATCTAATTTTCCATTTGGGAGTGGGCGCTGTGATTGAGAGAGAAGCTTAAAATATGGCATAGAAATAGCTGAGAGAGATGCTGGCAGAATTGGTGTTTTGAGGGCTGAGGGTTTTGCAAACTAGAGTTTACTTCTAACATGGAATCTGGGTGTCTGTCTTTATTGGTCAGACCCAGGATGACTTTATTTTATTTATTCGTGTGTGTGTGTGTGTGTGTGTGTGTGTGTGTGTGTGTGTGTGCACATGCATGTGTGTGGATGTGTGCATGGGAGTGCAGGTGCCACAGAACCCAGAGGTTTCAGAGTCTTAGAACCAGAGTTTTGGGTACTTTTAAGCTGCCTGATGTGGGTACTGGGAACCTGAATCCTCTGAAAGAGCAAATGCTCTTAACTATTGAACCATCTCTCCACCTCCACCCACCCTTCTTTTAAAGACAGGGTCTTCAGTACTCTCCTAGTGGGCTAGGCTGAATGCCCAGTGAGCTCAGGGCTGCTTGTCTCAGCCTTCCCAGCACTGCCACTGTCACACTCCAGCTTCATCTCTGTAGCTATGACTTCTTCCCCTTCCCCTTCCCCTTCCCCTTCCCCATCCTGAGACATGGTCTCTTTGTGTAGACCTTATTTCAGTTTTACATGTGGGTTTAAATTTTAAAAATTAATTACGTGCATGCTGAGTCTGCACATGTGAGAGATGTATGCCTTTAGAAGCTCTCCTGGAGCGGAAGTTACAGGATATAGGGCCACTGTGGGTGTTAGGGATTGAATTCCTGGTCCTCTGCAACAGTAGTTCATGCTTTTAACCAGCAGTTGGCAATCTGTGGGTCATGACCCTTTCACAAGGCATATCAGATATTCTGCATATCAGATTTTTACATTATAATTCATAACAGTATCAATTACAGTTATGAAGTATCAACAAAAATGATTTTATGGTTGGAGGTCATACAACATGAGGAACTTTATTAAAAGGTTTTAGCATTAGAAAGGTTGAGCACCACTCCTCTTAACCATTGAAGCATCTCTCCACCCTCTCCATATGAGTTTTTGTTCCATATTCGCTGAGATACTTCAGTCATCCATCCATTCATCTACATATCTCTCTGCCTCTGTCTGTCTCTTTCTCTCTCTCTGTAAGTGGAGAGAGTCCTTATTCTTTATTTCTACTCACATAGATTGCAACATTTACTACTTCAGTGTAGCACAGGTGGGTACTTGTAATGGTTTATATATTGTTGGCCCAGGGAATGGCACTATCAGGAGGCGTGGCCTTGTTGGAGTACCTGTGGCCTTGTGCTGTGGGATTTATAACCCTTGTACTAGCTGCCTGAGAACCAGTATTCTGATAGCAGCCTTCAGGTGAAGATGTAGAACTCTCAGTTACTCCTGCACCATGGCTGCCTGGATGCTGCCATGTTCTTGCCTTGAGGATAATGGACTGAACCTCTGAACCTGTAAGCCAGCCCCAATTAAATATTGTCATTTATAAGAGTTGCCTTGGTCATGGTGTCTGTTCACAGCAGTTAAATCCTGAGGACGAAATTGGTACCAGGAGTGGGGTATTGCTGTGATATGCCTGACTATGGTTTTGTTTGGAAGAATGTGGATTTTGTGATTTTGGATTGGGAAAGCTATGGAATGCTTTAAGTGGTGCTTAATGAGCTACCATAATAGGAATATGGAAGACTTTGTTGCTGTGAGTGATTTGAACTGTGCAGACTTGGCCCAAGAGGTTTCAGAGGAGAAGAATTTCAATATGTGGCCTAGACATTTTTTTTTTTTTTGTGTGTGTGGTGTTTTGGTGAAGAATGTGGCCACTTTTTGCCCTTGTCTGAAGAGTCTGCCTGAGGCTAAGGTTAAGAGACTCAGATTAATTGCACTGACAAAGAAAGTCTCAAAAAGCCCAGCAGAGAATTTGTTCTCTGGTTAAGCCTCGTGAAGAACATTTTAAACAAACTTAGAAAGGAAAAATATAAAATATATGGTTAGAGTATTAAAGCGGCACAAAGAAGTGAAATGGGACAGAATCCCACATTCTAGGAGATAACAAATTAAGGGATTTGGGGACAAGATCCTACCCAGCTAAATTTAGATCCAGGCATGGTGGTACACACCTTTAATCCCAGAAGACAAAGCCAAACAGATCTCTGAGTACAAGGCCAGCCTGGGACAAAGCAGGTTCTAGGTGAAGAAAAGCTTATCCAGGCATGGTGGTACACACCTTTAATCCCAGCATTACCAGAGACAGAGCTATACAGATCTCTTGATTTCAAAGTCAGTCTACAGAGCAAATCCCAGGAAAGCCAAGCTTAGGCAGTTGGAAAACAGAAAGCTCATAATAGAATAAGGGGGACCATGTTCCAGTCCCAGCAAGCAGTAGAACAAGGCAGCTTTAGACCTGTGGGTCTAGCTTTAGAGTGAAAAATAGAAGAGACTACTGGGACAATTGATGCTGGTTAGCTGAAGCTAAGAAATTAGCAATGATTAAGAAGAGACCAGCATCACTGAGGTGAAATCTTCTGGGAAGTGTTTTCTGAGAGCACAAAGAATCTGTGTTCCAGAGATAGCCAAGGCTATACCTCATGCTGCTGCTGTACTTGGTAATGTGTAAGAGTCATCCTGGTTGTACTAGATTTGAAGGCATGAAGGTGTAATGAAGAGCAGCTGAGGCTTGGCACTGTGAGAGGCCATGGAAGGCCATTGGTGAAGGTGTAGCCTCAGTTATAGTTGACAGCCCAAGACTGAAGGGGTTATGCAAAGGAATTGAGGCTTGGCACCATGAAGAGAGCCTATGAGAGGCTATTGGGGAAGCCTAGTTTCAGTAGAAGACCCCAGCGTATTGGAGATGCCAGTACCATGGGATGATAATGATAAGCAGTGGCAATGGAGTGGATCAACCTGAGCTTAGAGTGCTACAGAGGGCAGAGCTGGAGAAGTGACACCAGCCCTTTGGAGGAGCCTAGAAGATCCTGGACACTGAAGCAAGAAGCTGTAACATTGAAGTTGCCTTGGAGACCCCAAGATGTACAAGATGTCAGAGTCATGGGCTATCTGCCAAGGAATGCTGCTAACAGGGAGTGGAACCAGTCCAGGAGAAAGAAGTTTGCTGCAGTCAACAAAGATGAGAAAGGAGTGGAGATCTGAAGACCGTTTTGATATCAGCCATGGAGATGCAGAATTTGGAGTTTGCCCAGCTAGTTTCCAATCTTGCTTTGGGGATTACAATTAAGTGATTGGATGGATTTCAGAAGAGACTTTGAACTTTGGACTTTTAACATTGTTGAGACTACTATAGACTATGGGGACTTTGGAAGTTGGACTAAATAAACCTTTGTAGTTATGGTATGGCTAGATATGAGTCAGGGAGTGATGGTTTATATGTGGCTGGTCCAGGGAGTGGCACTGTTGGGAGGTGTGGCCTTGTTGGAGTCGGTGTGGCCTTGTTGGAGTCGGTGTGGCCTTGTGGGTGGGGGCTTAAAAGACCCTTGTCCTAGCTGCCTGGGAGCCAGTATTCTGCTAGTAGCCTTTAGATGAAGATGTAGCACTCTCAGCTCCTCCTACACCATGCCTGCCTGGATGCTGCCATGTTCCTTCCTTGAGGATAATGGACTGACCCTCTGAACTTGTAAGCCAGCCCCAATTAAATGTTGTCTTTTATAAGACTTGCCGTGCTCATGGTGTCTATTCACATCAGTAAAAGCCTAAGACATTTCTCACTTCATTATTTGCAACATGTACGTTTTTGTGTGTGTGTGTGTGTGTGTGTGTGTGTGTGTGTGTGTGTTTGTGTGTGATTCGAGGGGTTGAACTCTGAAGTTCACACATGCCAGGCAAATGCTCTACCACTGAGCTACATCCCCAGACTGTTTTCAACTATTTGTTAGGCCAAACTCCTTGTGCTTACATGCATGGCATATAGGCATCCTCTTTTATAGATATTCAAGGTATATTTTAGAAGTGGAACTGTCAGTCAAACTGCACATGCGTGTGTAATTCTGGGAGGCATCACCAAATCATCAATGATGAGCGTTTGCTTCCCCAAAGCTGGCTTATGTTTCCAAGAAGAGCTCAACTTGAGGCTGTTGCACAAACCACTGCCTTCCAGAGGAGAACATTACTTTAGTCTCAATGTTTTTATTGGTTTTTAAAAGAGTTTTATACATCCATACAATGTACTTGGATCATATTTACCACTCTTAGCTCCTCCCCTTTTGCGCCTCACAGAGTCCAGTCATTTCCCTGTTTTTCCAACCCTGGGTTCTCTCTTATTTTAATTTGTTAAATTATCAACTCCAGTTTGTGCTGTCTAGAGCATGGCTGACTTACAGAGAACCATACCATTAAAGAAAATGGACTTCCCCCCACCACCCCAGAAGCCATCACCTGTCTGTAGCTCCTCAGGTACAGATGGGGGGCATAGCTCATGGACCCCTTCTTACACCATGCTAGAACACTGACTGGCTTACACTTGTGTAGGCTGCCACTGCTGTCATGAGAGCAGCATTTCCATCATCCCCAGAAGGCACTCTTTCACCCTGCTTCCCCACGATCCTTTATTTCTGCAGTCACTCTGCCTCCCTCTCTAGGGTGGTCTCTGAGCCTAGTGGAGGGGGTTGATATAGGTGCCTCCTTTGTGGCTGAGCATGTCACAATGATTTACTCTCCACACTTTAACCAGTTGTGAGTCTATATATTAATAATCCAGCATCCAGCACAGGAAGGAACTTTTTCTGATGAGGTCTGAGTGCTGCACCTAACTATGGGTAGAGAAGTTTAAGAATTAAGAAATTAGTGAATTAAGAAATCAGGAGGGGGGGGGCTGGAGAGATGGCTCAGTGGTTAAGAGTACTGGCTGTTCTTCCAAAGGACCAGGGTTCAATTCCCAATACCCACAAGGCAGCTCACAGCTGTCTGTAACTCCAGTTTCAGAGTATCTGACACCCTCACGCAGACATACATGCAAGCAAAACACAAACATAATAAATAAATAAGTCATTAAGAAATAAATCAGTTTGATATTATGTTTATTTAGCAAAAATATCAGTAGTAGGCTCATGTCTGGGGCCTCTGAGCTCCCCAGCCCTGTGTTCTTGGCTAGATTTGCAGTACCATTCATGAGTTTTCTCCAGTGGAGCAGACCTTACACGAAACGCTGTTTGTCACCACTGTAACCTTTGTAATGCTGTTGCACCCATGGCCATATCTAGCCGTACCTGCCATCATTGCATCTCACAGGGTTAATTGGGTAGGATTATTGAAGACTTCCCCTCCCCTAAGAGCCGGATAGCACATTTCTGGACTGTGAAAACAAGCCAGCAGGGTGAAGTTTCCTGGTCACTGTCAACTTGATTTCTCCATGTCTTGTGACCAAAGTGTGTGATGTCTTCAGCAGAACAGTGCTGACTGTTTCCATTGCTCTTGGATCTCCATCTTGGAATCCTTTTTTGCTACCTCATTCTCTGTGTCTGGTACTTAGCTTTTTTCCAAAGCCCCAACTCTTGTTTGCTGCAGGATGGAAGCCACATTAGTTAAAGCTCATGTCTTTGTCTCTTCACCTGCAAAGTGGGCTGTCAGAGTACCTGCACACTGCTGTATTCACTGGTACAGGAAGCACTGAACATAGCTCAGGCTTAGTATACGATTATAGATGCTGTCTGTTCCTGCTCAGTGACTGGACAATCAGTTATGCTCTTCTCTGGAGAGAATCAGCTCTCCCATTCCCAGCTTACCTCAGTTGCCCATAGTTCTTTGTATAGGATTGAAGCCTTGTAGGGAAGCATATTGCTTTTAAATTAAAAAAAAATACATTTATTTATAGTGTTTACACCTCTCTCTCTCTCTCTCTCTCTCTCTCTCTCTCTCTCTCTGTGTGTGTGTGTGTGTGTGTGTGCCAGAGTACATTCTGAGTATTGACTTAAGTCATCACGTTTAGCAGTCAGTCTTCTAATGGTCTCTCCAGCCCCCAGTACATACCTTTGACTCTCACTTTCCTTTCCTTCAGAGGGTAACTTAGCCAGCTCCCTGGCCCTTTATTTTTTTCACAGAGGACCACCTACCATCATAAACTCTAAGAGCTTAGCATCATGTTGACCAATATTAAGCACTTAGCAGTGTTGGTCTGGAAGACTCTGGCTCTACAAGCCCTGTGTCTCTGAGATACAAGTGGGACCCAGAGGGGGTGCACGCTAATAAATCCAAGAAATGAAATCAGAAACCAAAATGCTTCTTAGTGTACATATTATCCACAGCAAAGCGAGGCAAATTTGTGAACTTCAAAAGATCAACAAGGGGAGGCGTAGACTGACAGATTCTCTTGTCTTGAGGCAGGAAATAGATTCGTCTCATGGTTCTGGTTGCTACTAATCACAGGGTATCAAAATCACTAACTCCCTGTTTAAGTGCCGGTTCTTTGCTATGCTACTTACCAAAGGCAAAAGAGTCATGTGTTTTCACTGATGATTTTCACCCCTCACCCTCTCCCATGTGAAGGACATCGTTCCCTTCCTCTAATTGTTTTAACCCTGACTCCCTGAGAGACCTTGGTCCTTGTGCCTGGGGACCATCCAATCTCCTTGCTTAACGTCCTTTTCTTTATCAGCCACTCTGCTTCCAGCCATTACTTTTATGAAATATTTCCTACCATCTCCAGCACCAATGGCCCTTTCTTCCTTGATTCCTTGGGACACAGTTTAATGTTTCTTTTATAGTGTTTTCCATATTAAGCTCTGGTATGTATCAGTCTCTAGCATTGTACTGGGAAATCTCGAAGATAAAGATAGCGTTCCCCACCCCCTTCCTCTGTGGAGCACGCTCACATGCCAGGCCCTATGATATGACCCACGGACACAGAAGTGAATTAAACTGCTCCTGGTCTGGAAAGGAAATCTCAGGCCTAAGGAGGAAGGAACGGCGGGAGGAGGTACCAAGCCACGCCCCTTCCACCGTGCCTTCATTTCATCTTCAAAATAACATTAGAGGTACCCAGCACAGTTCCCACTTCGTCGATGGAGATCTTGAGCCAGGACAAAGCATAACTCACAAGGGAGCGGCAGATGCACAGTGGCCTTAAGGGGAAGTCAGGAGAGTCCCCCCACACTGGAGGTGAAGGACCGGAGAGGAGGAGTTAAAAAACAAGGGAATGTGTAGTGACCTGGGGAAATAGGACGTCACTCTTTGGGAACTGCAAGAGTCACTTTCGTGTTCCCTTTATCCAAAGAGTTCAGAGCGAGGTGGGAGCTCGCAGTGTGTAGTTCAGTGTGTAGTAGGGGCTCACTGAATTGTATGTGCCTGGTGCCTGTGTGGAAGTCAGAGGGTAATTTGAGGGACTCGGTTCTATTCTTCTACTATGTGGATTCTGGACACGGAACTTGGGTTGTCGGGCTTGGCAGCTACACCTTTACCTGCTGAGCTGTCTTGCTCACTCTACTCAGTGTTGGTAAGGATGACTGCCTGCAGCAGAAGGCCCCTGAACTTCTGCTATTCCGTTCTGTGCTGGAATTCATCATGTTTCAGGCTTTTAATATTCTCTTCCTTCTCTACCCTTTAGGAGTTCAGGGAGTTCATTTACATATTTGGGCCAATCCGGTGAGAGGTTTGGGATGGCTAAGTACATGCTGGGTGGGTAGCTGATCGTATCCTTCATCCCTCTGGGGTGCTCCAGAAGTACTCCATTCAGGTGAGTGGTGTCTTTATGTTCATATGTCCATATGTTTAAGCGTTTGGTCCCCAGTTAATGGCACTATTTGGTAAAGATTAGGAGGTGTGGCCTTATTGGAAGAGATGTATCACTGGGGATGAGCTTTGAGGTTTCAAAAGCCTATGCTATTCTAATTGGCTCTCTCTGTGTGTCATGACTGTGGTTTAGATGTGAGCTATCAGCTGCTGATCCAACTACCTTCCACCATCTACCTCTGCTCCTCCATCACAAAACTTTGACCTTCTGAAGCCATCAGCTCTGAATAATTTCTTTCTTCTATAAGTTACCTTGGTTTAGGTGCCTTATTCCGGAATAGAAAAGTAATTAAGGCAACGGTGATTGTGGCAATGATGGTGAGGATGGTGATGGTTGTGATTGTGGTGGTGATAATGGTGAAGGTTGTGATGGTTATGGTGTTGATGGTGATGGTTGTGGTGGTTGTGGTGATGGTGGTAGTGATGATGAGGGTGATAGTATTGATGATGGTGATGATAAAATGTACATAATAGTGACTATAAGTGCAGTAACTCTGCAACAATTCTACCACCTCTATAGTTTCATTGCACTAAATGTTAAAGGTCCATTTATTTCCCAAACCCTAACCAAATGGAAGACAGTTCTTTTTCTTCTCAGAAATAGGGTGAGATTAGACCTTAAGTTTTATGCCTTCTGGGATTTCTTGTTGAGCATAACATACAAGGGGCATGAACTCAAACCCATGATTTTTACATGAAAATAGTAGACTTTACTCATGTGAATGTCACACGCAAAATGGTTATACCACTAATCTACCCACTAATTGAAATAGTGGGTACATGGAGTTTGAGAGGAATGTAGACAGAGGACGGTCTAAGGCAATAGAGAGATTGGGCTGGAGTCATTACCTACAACTGCGTTCATGCTCCCACCATGTCTCACAGCCACGGTGAGAGACTCAGCAACCACTCTCTGGGCCTTCTCTTAGTCACTCAATGACAAAGGTCAGCCGAGGGACTATCAGTAGATCCTTGAGGGTTTTTTTGGCTGTGAATCTCTCCAGAAACTCTGCTCTGCCTTGAAGCAGAAGAGTCATGACAGACAGTTGGCAAATGAGTGGCCATATTTCAATAAAACTTTATTTATAAACAAAAGTGACAGGTCAGATTTGGCCCCGGGAGCCACAGTTATAACCAGATGGTATGTTAGAGGGAACCCTGGACAATAGTAATCACATCTGCACATGAAACAGAAGCTGCTGGCCAGACACACAGCATAAAGAAGTAGGCATAACAAAAAAATTAATACAGATCACTGAAAAGAAACTTGATTTTTCCATTTAGGCTACCTCTGCTTCTTTCCATTTATAATTTGCTTAGAAAGGAGAACCAGACAGAAATCCTCTCCATTAACAGTGAGATTAAATAAAGGATCCCGTGAAGCGGTGTTGGTTACCATGGCATTCCTGGAACAACTTTCCAGAAACTCCAAAAGAAAGGGGCCAGCTTTTATCTCTGTATGTGACTCTATTAATTCTGACCCACAGTGTGGAATTTATCCACACGGCTTGCTTTGCTAGAATCTCCGAAGCAGGAAGAGCAGGAAGAGCAGGAAGAGCAGGAAGAGCAGGAAGAGCAGGAAGAGCAGGAAGAGCAGGAAGAGCAGGAAGAGCAGGAAGAGCAGGAAGAGCAGGAAGAGCAGGAAGATGTGCTTGGAGATGTTTTGCTGTTGTTTGAGGAAAGGTGACCACATCAGTTAGAAAAAAAATGTCCAGGCTGTAGGTAGGTAGGCAGAGCGAAGTCATCAGGGAGAGAATGGCTAAGACAGTGCCAGACATCAGTCTGTGAGGTGCACGGAGGCCGATGTTCTTTGAAATATTCTGTGTTGAGTGGGTGGCAAGTTGCTGTATTTCTTACAACCAGGTTTAGCAGTGTAAAACACAGCCTGTTTGTGACCTCAATGCTTGTATTGCTTTCCCTTTTGTGTTGTAAGTATGCAGTGTGTTGTTTGTGGTATATACAAGTGTGTGTCTGTTCACAAACTCACATGCATGTATGGAGGTCATGGGAGGAGACCTGGTGTCCTGTTCTATCATTCTCTACTTTGTCATTGGGTCTCTTGCTGACTCTGGAGTGAGGCTTGTAGCCAGTAAGTGGCAGTGACCCTCCTGTCCCTGTCCCTGTCCCCCACAGCACTGGAATTACAGGTGTGTGTACAGTCATGCTTGACTTTTTCCATGAGTTCTGGGGTTTGAACTCAGGTGTTTGTGCGTGCCCAGCTATCTCGCCATGCTCTATCTCATAGTTTCTGTGCTCAGGACTCTTGGCACATCTTAGTTGTGGGCTGTGCCTCAGAGACTCTGTCAAAGCTGCCTTCATAATATCACTGAGCTGCAGTTTGAGTTAAAGGTTCAAATAAGGATGGGCCCTTCTGCTCTTTAAGCTCTCACCTTTCTTACTCTCATCTTTAGTCCTCCTTCTCTCTCTTTCTCGCGCCCTCTATCCACATGGCCATGATGGCCTCTCTTCCTTTTTCTACCTTATCTCTTTCTCCATGCCTTTGTACAATAAATCTCTAAAATCACACACACACACACACACACACACACACACACACAAAAGGATGGGCCCTTCCAAGTTCTCACATTGTTGGCAGATCCAATTCCTCCAGTGACCTTAGTCACTCCTTGCTGTGAGGTACTGTGTAATAGAGCAGTGCCCATAACAACTTCGCAAAGTCATGAGGCAATAGAAGTCTACTTGTAAGATGGAAGTCATGGACTGGCATGGCTTTATGAAGAAGGTCGCATCCCCTAACTTTTGCTGTGTTTTGCTGAGGTCCTGTCTATGCCAAAAATGGAGGGGACTCCCCAGGGGTGTGACAGCTACCTGGAGGTGAGGATTGAGTGATGCTGCAGACTGCTTGCCATGGGGAGGGAGGGAGGGAGGGTTCACGCTGCGCAGCCACAGTGAGAACATGCTGACTGGGTCTGTGGTGCTGTGTGGACTCTGGTGGGTGCACAAGAACTTTGCTTTTCATTGGCAATGCTTATGAGGAACACAGTGCCATGCTGCAGTATATGCCAACACTCAGTGGGTAGATGGAGCTTCATGTGTCCACCATTTCAAATATTTTTAAGGAGTCCTGATGGCACCGTTGGCATGCTTTTAGAGCCAAGGCTGTGGAGAAGTTGCATGAGGCAGCATGGGTGAGCACTACTGGAGCTACTGGAGCTATCTTGGACTCATTGTGTGTTTGGTAGTAAATTAGTTTTGGCATTCCATTCAGATAACCTTTCACTTGGCCAAATTTTCTCCAATTCCTACATTCATTTACATGACCCAATATGAGTACATTTACAAAACCTTGACAAATAACTAGAAATTCCAACTGTGTCTTATAAGTCTCACCACAGGTATGGCTGGGTTGAAGACTTCACACATAGTCTTTAGCTTGGGATCTTGAGCTGTAGTGTGTGCACCTTGTTGTACATAGTTAATGGGTTTTGACAACACTAATGGTAACATGACCACCACTACTTACATATAGAACATTTTCTTATTTCTCCCACATTACTTCCTGTCCCTTGCCATCACCCTTCTGTCACCCTCAGATTCTGACATCTATACTCCCTTCCCAGTGCTTACAATTTTGCCTTTTCTAACTCTCATATAGCCCAGGATAGCCTCTAACTCACTATGTGGTCCACAATGACCTTGAATTTTTTCATTTAAAGTGTGTGTGTGTATACCACATATAAGACAGATGAATATGTGGAATCCCCCAGCATTATGGTTACATAGAGTGGGGGCTGGGAACTGAACCTTCGCCCTTTATAAGACCATTATGAGCTGAGTCACTTCTCTAGTCCTGGTCTTGAAGTCTTGATTTTTTGGCCTCTTGAATTCTGCTTCACTTTCTTCTCTCCCATTCTGGATGTATTTTTCTCTCTTGGTTTCATGTAGCTTAGGCTAGCTACCCTGGTTGTTTACTTGTTTGTTTGTCTTTTTGTCAACTTGATATAACCTAGAGCCATCAGGGAAGAGAAACCTCAGTTGAGGAAACATCTCCATGGACCACAGTCCAGTGGATGGCTGCAGACCCAGAAACATATGGTCAGTACAGATTGAGCTCAGTGTATTATATACATTAAAAAAAAGAGGGCATGAAATTGGGAGGGGATAGATAGGGATGGATCTGGGAGGAGTCAGAGTTAGGGAGAAAGTGATGGATCGCTGGTAGGCCAGTTGGTGGGATCTTCTCTTGATTAATGAGTGATTTGAAGGGGAGAGCCAAGAGGTCTGTGGATGGCGCCACTCCTGGTCCTGTGGTGCTGAGCTGTATAAGATAGTGAGCAAGGCACAAGGAACAAGCTGGCAAGCTGCGTTCCATGGCCTCTGCTTCAGCTCCTGCCTTCTGGTTCCATGGCCTCTGCTTCAGCTCCTGCCTTCTGGTTCCATGGCCTCTGCTTCAGCTCCTGCCTTCTGGTTCCTGCCTTGGATTTCCCTCAGTGATGGATTGCCATCTTGACATGCAAGCCATTTATTAAACCCCTTTCTTTCCAAATTCTTTTGGCCAAGATTCCCCAAATCTTTATCAGAGTTACAAACAAACAAACAAACAAATGGCTTTGAGTGATGCATCCTTCCTCTCTCTCTATCTGGAATGCAGAACTACAAGAGTGTGCTAGCACTCTTGGTTTTGTGGTACTGGGTTCAGATCCAGAACCTTCTGCATGCTAGACAAGCATCCTTCCAACTGAGCTGTAGCCTGAGCCCTCTAACTCATTTAAATATAACCATGTAGCATGAGTCCTGCTTCTCAAACTTAGCGCAATGTCTTTGGATTCACCCACATCCTTGAGTGAAATAGTGAGCCTTTTTAAAAAAAATTATTAATTACTAGTTCACAGTTTGTTTATCTGCCAGCAATTAACCACATGCTTGTGGCTTCGGGCTAGTGTGCATAAAATCCCCTAAGCACTGACATGTAAGTTCTCCTCTCTGTATTATTTCTCATGGCCTTGGTAAGACCTAATAGAATTGATGGGTATGTGTATGCTGATGTCATCCAGCCCCGTGTGTGTGTGTGTGTGTGTGTGTGTGTGTGTGTGTGTGCATTTAGAAACCAGAGATCAACACTGAGTGTCTTCCTATTTCACTCTCCCCCTTACTTTCTTAAAGTTAAAGTCTTCACTGACACGGAGCCCACCAACTGGCTGGCCTGGCTGAGCTTTAGGGATCTGCCTATCTCTGCCCCCTTGGTGCCATCGTTACTAATGTACTAGTTACTAGTTATCATGCCTGGCTTTTTATGTGGGTTCTGGGGAGCTGAGCCCTCTCTCCAGGCCCTCCATATCATCTGCCAAGGGCTTATTGTTTGCAAACTGCCTGTGATTTGCTTTTGCGTATGCTGTGAGCTGAGGATCAGATTTTTCATTCTCTCATGCTGATACCTAACACCACTCACATTGAAAGGGCTCATTTTTGTCCCTGCCATTGTTTGGCAATAAACCAAGTGCTTGGGAGTGGGCGATTTTGTTTATGGGTTCTATTCCTTTCATTTACTGATTTTCAAATCAACGCTGCTCTACCGACGTCTATTATTACAGTATTTCTTAATTCCTTCTAGAATAATTTTTTTTTACACTTTTTTTCTTTGTTTTATTTATGGAAAGGACCTGCACAAGATCAAGTTAGTGAACACAAAGTCTCAATCTCTAGCTCAAGAGCTATGGCTAGTTGATGGCCTCTTAGGGAGGGAGAGATAGTTTTTTTTAAAGGGTTTGGACCCTGGTAGGTTGACCATACTCCAGTGGATGGCCACATACCTAGGAGCATATATCAGTACAGATTGGACTCAGTGGATTATATGCATAATAAGGTTATGAAGTTGGGAAGGGGTGGTCAGAGAGATGAACCCAGGATCAGCCCTGGGGGAGGAGTGGTGGATAAATAGATAAATATTATCAAGATATATTGTATATGTGTGCGAAATCCTTGAAGAGTTAGTAAAAATATTCTTTTTTTTTCTCTTCCAGACAAGATTTCTTTGTGTCACATTCATTGGCTGTCTTGGAACTCACTCTGTAGACCAGGCTGGCCTCAAATTCAGAGATGCACCTGCCTCTGCCTCCTGAGTGCTGGGGTTAAAAGCATGTTCCACCACCCACACCTAGTAAAAAATATTCTAATAACAAAAGACAACAAAAGATTGTCTTGGCCAGTCAGTATCCTTTATGTTTATATATACATTTTAGATTACACATGTCAGTTTCCAAAAGAAATTGTTTGGACAATTGCGCGGAAGGGAATTGAGTCTGCAGATCAGTTTGCAAGTGAAGGACATGACTGTGCCCTGGGACCTTCTAATCCACAACCGTGGCTCCCCTCCGTGTACTTAGATGGTTTGAAACTCCTACCAAGGATGTTTTGGTTTCATTGTGGCGGGCATGCACAGATTGTTGGATTTATTTCTAGGCATCTGCTTTTAAAGCACATTATTGTAAGTGGTATTTCTGTCATCTAAGTGTTTGCTGACACCTAAGATTACACTGGATGATTCTGTATTTATCTTGCTGGATGGAGTTTTGAAGTTTTGTTTTCTCTTGGAAGGTTCATTGAGGCATGTGCCTTAGGGGTTCCTCCCCCAGTGTCTTAGTGAGGGTTTCTATTCCTGCACAAACATCATGACCAAGAAGCAGGTTGGGGAGGAAAGGGTTTATTCGGCTTACACTTCCATACTGCTGTTCATCACCAAAGGAAGTCAGGACTGGAACTCAAGCAGGAGCTGATGCAGAAGCCATGGAGGGATGTTCTTTACTGGCTTGCTTCCCTTGGCTTGCTCAGCCTGCTCTCTTATAGAACCCAAGACTGCCAGCCCAGAGATGGTCCCACCCACAAGGGGCCCTTGATCACTAATTGAGAAAATGCCTCACAGCTAGATCTCATGGAGGCATTTCCCCAACTGAAACTCCTTTTTCTGTGATAATTCCAGCTGTGTCAAGTTGACACAAACCTAGCCAGTACACCCAGTATACTGCATGTGAGATTCAGGGTGCTGGTGACATAGGGGTTCACATAGAGAAGATGTTCCTATGTAACTACAGTACACTCTAACCTTGCCTGTGGGGCTGGGGTGGTGGCTCGTTCATCGAAACACCTCTTGCACAGGTGTGAGGCATGAGCGAACTGGGTATGGCACTGTATGACAATAACCTCAGCACTGGAGATGGGGACAGGTAATTCTCAGGTCTCACTGGCCAGTAAGCAGACACCCCCCTCCACTTACAGGTTCAGTGAGAGACTCTGTCCCATTAAAACCTAAACCCATATTCTAATGCAGAGGTCCAAAGCTGACATGCTGACTGACTTAGTCAGGGTTTCTATTTTTGCACAAACATAATGACCAAGAAGCAAGTTGGTGAGGAAAAGGTAATTCAGATTACATGTCCACATTGCTGTTCATCACTAAAGGAAGTCAGGACCGGAACTCAAGCAAGTCAGGAAGCAGGAGCGGATGCACAGGTCATGGAGGAGTGTTTCTTACTGGCTTGCTTCCCCTGGCTTGCTCAGCCTGCTCTCTTATAGAACCCAGGACTACCAACCCAGGGATGGTACCACCCGCAAGGGGCCCTCCCACTCTTGATCACTAATTGAGAAAATGCCTTACAGCTGGATCTCATGGAGGCATTTCCTCAAGGGAGGATCCTTTCTCTGTGATAATTCCAGCATGTGTCAAGTTGACACACAAAACCAGCCAGTACACTGACTCAGCAGGGGGTGAATGGCTCTCCTAGGTATGTGAGATTAACCAACATTGTAACAGGGACGAGGAATTGGGAACAGGGGTGAGCGCTGTATAGGGCTGCTAGGTACACTTGCATGAGTTGTGCACTGCTCAAAGGTCCTGGGCATTGGAAGGAAGAAAGCTAACCCCACATTGTTTGCTTACCAAGTTGTATACCCAGCTGCATGATGGGTGTCTGCTTATCTCCTGGTTTGCTTGTCCAGATAGGGTACCCTTTTCTGTTTTACAGAACCATTGACTGCCAGTGTGGCCTGGGCTCCAAGTTTGACCTATTAACTTGACCGGCAGTAGTTGCTTTTATCAGCCGCTCCTGGCACAGCTGAGCAAGGCTGCCAGGATGCTGACAAAATGCTTCTGGAGAGCGCTGTGCCCTCTTCTTGCCTTCTGCTTGCCTCTTATTGATTCCCCTGCCTGGCTTGGCTAAGCCCGAGCCAGGAGCCCTCCCGTTATTAAAAGAGGTCCCAGCTGTCCACACCTTTCATTTTCTTTGAATTACATTAATTGCCTGACAGCTAAAAATTGAGCCGGTATTTTCAGATTTCAGCTGCTGGCCGGCAAGAAATATTTACCAGCTCCTGCAGATTTATAAAGATGCCGCAGAGATGCCTGGAGACTCACAATCAGAAAATACAGCAGCAAAACAACACTATTTTTCAAGGTTAAATGCTCAGAATGCTAAAGAGAAATTGTCCATAAAGCAAAGTAAGGATTGGAAAAGCAAGCAGCCTCTGCCCTGGACAAAAGAAAGACAAAGGTCGGAGATAAGATTCCACAGCTTCACAATCATTATGAATTTAATAAGGGAGTTTTATTTTTAATTCCATTCCAGTCTGGCACCCACTCGCCTCCTTCCCACCCTTCTCTGAGGCATGGTGATTCTCTAATGTGCTCCACAGGCTGGGTCACAGGGAGAGCTAAAGGCTCCTAGCCACAACACACTCCGATGAAGTATTGAGACAGCTAATGTTCCTCCTGTCTCTTTACAGGCAGATGGGGCCCGACTCCTGCTGGCTTTATTCCCTCCTGGCATTCAGAAGGGACTCTGAACACAGACACACAGCGAGACAGTGAGTTCCGAAAAAGACCAAGACAGGGAGCTGTGCACCCCCATTCTCATCCCATGAGACCTGGGTTTTTAACTCCTGTTTGTATAAATGGAATAGTAAAGCTCCAACAGGGCACTAAGACTTGTCACAGACTCCCAGGTATCACCACTCATGCCCACTTACCTCACAACAGGGTGATGTATACATGGGCTTGATAAAGGGCTATGGGTTCCTCCAAATGGAAAGCCAAGAGAAACATAGCACCATTTCACAGAAAGAGTTTTCCTGGGTTGTAAAAATTCATTTTTAATGAATTTTAATTTTGTTCACTCATCTACTAAACATTGATTAACTGTCAAGTTTTCAGCTATGGAGAGAAGATTTGAGGCATGATGTGGCTTTGTGCCTACTCTGCTCTCAGACTTGAGATCCTCCTGCCTCAGCCTCCCAAGTGTTGGGATTACAGGTGTGTACCACTGTTATCCCTAAGGGTGCATTTTTCTGAGATGCTCTTTTTTTTTGGTGTGTGTGTGTGTGTGTGTGTGTGTGTGTGTAGAGGTTAAATCCATATGATAAAATTAGTCATTTAGAAATAAGTATATCAGTTAGATTTAAGACACTGTAATATTTTCAACCAATCCCTCTAGATAGCTTCAAAATACCACCACCAGCTTGAGGTGACAATTGATACCTGCTTGTGACCTCTTCTCTACCCTGCTCTTGAACCAGGGTCTGTGTCTTAGTTAGGGTTTCCATTGCTCTGAAGAGACACCATGACCAAGGCAACTCTTATAAGGACACCATTTAATTGGGGGATGGTTTACAGGGTCAGAGGTTCAGTCCAGAATCATCAAGGTGAGAAGCATGGCAGCAGGCAAATAGGCATGGTGCTGGAAAAGGAGCTGAGAGTTCTACATCTTGTTCCGATGGCAACCAGAAGACTGTCTCCAAGCCAGCTAGGTGGAGGATCACTAAGCCCAGGCCCACAGTGACACACTTCCTCCAATAAGGCCATACCTCCTAACAGTGCCATTCCCTGGGCCAGGCATATTCAAATCACTGCAGTCTCTCTCTGGATATGCTAATTCTGGAAATTTCATATGAACACAGTCACACAGCACTCAGCCTTTGGTATCTGGCCTCTTGTTTTGTAGTTTGTGTGCTTGTGTCTGCTCTGTGGCCTCAGTGTGGACGTAGAGGTCAGAGGTCAACTTGCATGAGTCAGTTTTCTCCTTCCACCATGTTTGTGAACTCATGTTTGTTTGAACACTCTTTACTCTCTTGGGTGTGTATGGGCCTATGTACACTTGCTGGATCATTGAGTAATTATCTGTTTAGTTTGCTGGAGTTCTGAAGCGCTTCCCCCAGAGCTACCTCATCCTGAATCTTCTATCTCAAGTGGCACCTTTATGCATCATGTGGGCTGCGCAGAAGGTGATTAGCAAAGCAGACTAATGAGGTCTGGGTGGGGCATCAAGGGTGGAGTGTCTGAGGTGTCAGAATTGTGGTGTCCTGAGTTAGGGTGTCAGAGATGAGTTGTCAAGGGTGGGGTGTGGGATGTAGGGGTGTTGGGGGTGGCATGTCAGGGGTGGGGTGTCAGGGGTGTGGCATCAGGGATGGAATGTAGAGGGTGGAATGCCAGAGGTGGGGTGTCAGGGATGGGGTCTTAGGAGTGGAGTTTTAGGGGGCTATCAGGAGTTGGGTGTCAGGGGTGGGCTGGTAGTGAGTTGTTATTGGTGCCTGTGACTGGCCTCACCAAGAAAGGATAAATGTATATTGCTGTTTCTCACTACTAAGGTTGTAGTCTACAGTTCAGACAGCTTTCCTAATGTCATCACAAAAAGGAAGACTCCCTTTTCATAGCAGGGCTTCCTCTTCTCCACCAACTCCTAATCTTCTACTTGATGATGTCACATAATTCTTGACAACATTACAGGTTCAAGTTCCTGGAATGCCTCTCCGTGCAAATGAGGCATCCCCAGAACCTTGAGCCTCAGCCAATGAACTTCACCATAAGAGGAACCCCTTTCCATTCTCCAAGGTTTATATGTATAGCCCTTGATTCACCCAAATGAAGTCTGCACACAAACTATTTCATTAAATATCATCTAAGAGAGCTATTTTATTAAATGTCATCTAAAATGCTGATTTCCCTGCCTGGTGCAGCAGTGCCTGGACACCCCGAGGGAAGGAGAAGAAAGTGGAACCACAGTATATACTGTGCCACACCAACATCAGAGAGATCAGTCTTGTAGGGTATTTGCAAGTAGCCAGAGTGAGGCTGATCACACTTGGAGGAATGATGTCATCTTGGAAGGTTGCTGTGGAGAATTTATTAGATGATGTATAGCAAAAGTATAAACACACACATATTCTCTGTTTTGCCTTCCTCCTCTTCCTCCTTACCCTCTTATTCTTCCTTCTATGTCTTTTCCCCTTTCTTGTTTTTCTTTTCCTCTCCCCATTATCCTCTCAATCTTATCCTTTTTCTTCCTCCTCTTCATCCCATCTCTCCTCCTCTTCCTCTTTTTTTTTTTTTTTTTTTTTTTTTTTTTTTTTTTTTTTTTTTTTTTTTCCCGTGGTAGGGTTTCTCTGTATAGCCCTGGCTATCCTGGAACTCATTTTGTAGACCAGGCTGGCCTCGAACTCAGAAATCCACCTGCCTCTGCCTCCCGAGTGCTGGGATTAAAGGTGTGCGCCACCACCGCCTGGCTCCTCTTTTTTCTTTTTGTCCTTTTCCTTCTTTCTCCTAATCTCTTCCTTTTTGTTTGATGATTGTGAAATAGGGTCTTGTTGTGTAGCTCAGGATGGCCTTGAACACCTCATGCCACAGGCACCCTCTCCCCACCCTTGACATTCTTTTGGTATCTTTTTAACCTCCTGGAATTCCCTTGCAGATGTGTGAATGAGTTATTCTATTTGGGATCCCCATCTGTATACGCCTCAGCATGTTCAGCACCAGGGACAGCGCCCACCTATTCTAGTCTCTTCTCCCCTGATGTCCAACAATAGACAAACAACTGTGCATTTATATCGTGTCTGTTATTTATCGGGGAGGGGCCTGTGTAAAATTTTCTGAGTCTGGAAAATGCAGAAAGTTTGTTTTGGCCTTTAATCTTAGACTCTTATTCCCGCATGGTCCTCGAGACTGGTCCATCTCAAAGAATATAAAAATGTAGTGCTCAGATTTCAGCTTGATCATAAATCTGCCTCCTGCATTGCCATGTTTTATCTGCCTACTTCTGTTTCCCCTGGGTTTAAAGGGAGTGCTTTACCTTAGCAATGATTCAGTATTCTTGGGATACTGTGAGCTTTGAGAGCCACACAATGGGAGTTCCATTTCACCCCTATACCCCCATTTATAACCATGGGGGAAAACTTCATTGTCTTGGGGGTTATCAATGATTTCATAAAACTCAACCTTTGTTTCTTGTGCCTTCATTTTTCGAAGAATGTTCTCCTTCAACTCTCTGGAAGCTGCTGCCTCTGAGGAGACATTCATCTTCAGTTTGACATCTTTTGTACTGTATCTCTTTTCAATTCTCCTTTCTCATGGAGGATAAATATCTCTTTAGGGCTTGGAATGAAGAGTTACATCTCCAAGATGCAACACGTGAGTGTGTGGGGACCTTCCCTCTTAACTATTTACTAAATCCCACCTTATGCCTTGGGTTGAAGGATGGAGCCATAGACAGTTGATATTAAAGGATATTTATTGTAGGTTAAATTGTGTCCTCTCAGAGTTCATAAGCTGAGATCCCAGCTCCTGGTTCCCACATGTGTGACCCTGTTGGGATCTAGAGCTATTGCAAATGTAAGGCAGGGAAATGCAGTTACTCTGGAATAGATGGGTGCTTATTTAGGGTACCACAGGATTCCTGGCCTCTTCACTAACTGGATGGAATTTGGACATGAACAAGAGAGAGGCCCATGTAAATGTTAGGCAAAGTCTACTGGTTAAGGAATGCCAAAGATGACCCAGACCACCAGAAGTCATGAGAAAGGCAAGAGCAGGATTTTTTAAATAGTCCTCTAAAGAAACTCACATAGGGTTTGGACTAATAACATCCGGGCCTTTGATACAACACATTCCAGCTTTTTAAACCACTTGTTGTATGGTTTCCTGTTTAAGCAGCCCTGGCCAGGTGAGAGGGAGTCTTGCTAATGAGGTCTGTCTCAGTGTGAATATTTACTTGGAAGATGTTAGTCTTGAGTTAAAACCAGGTATCTTGAGTTTGAATTTTCAGGTGAGTTATTTGGGAGAATTACTTGTCTCAAGGATTTCAGTTTCCTTCATATGAAATAAAATGGGGGGGGGAGAGATGAGTTTAGGTCTGATGCTACGTATGTATGATGAAATGAGATATGTATTGAAGGTATCAGCCTACATATCTATTATCACAGTAAGGATTTGATGAGTGGGAGCTCCCACAGTGATTATCAGTTACAATGGGCAACATTTTCTGAGCACAAGACAAGACCTCTACAACCTTTTATTTTGAAATCCTTTCTGGGCCACACAGAGCCAATGGCTGAACTTTCTCCTTCTGACCTCTGCTCTTCAGTCTGGTGTTCTGGAGTTTGAATCTATTCCTTTAACCTCTCCCTATAAATTGAGACTTGGTTTAAAATTGATGAACAAGATAATGAACTTACAGTCCCCACCCAAGGAAAGTAAAGTTGCTTGAAAACCTGAATAGGAATTTGGAATCCATAGAAGACTGATCAGAATCACAAACTTGTTCAGACTCAAATGACATAGTGTTTATTGAAAGCCAAGGGTGAAGGGTAGGGCCTGGCCAAGGTGTGGTATTTTTGGCATCTCCTGAGCAGGGAAGGGGGCTGGTGTGACAATTCCATGATAACTTCTCACAGTGCATCCCACCGTGGGTTAAATCTCCCTACAACAATTAATTACCCTTTAAATTTCTGTAAGTTAGGTAATAATACTGTACCCACTTTACAGAAGGAAAACTGAGGTGCTGGGTGGTTGAGTAGCTTGTCTTGGACCGTCACCAGTCAATGGCGGGATTGAAGTTTGAACCTGTGGTATTTTACTTCAACTCTATGGTTATAACTGTGAGTGTGTTCATGTGTCACATGTGCATATGTGTGTGTATGCATGTGGGGGCTGATTGTGCTCTACCTTATTGTTTGAGACAAGATCTCTCACTGATTTGGCTCCATGACTGGATGTGAGCTCCAGGGATCCCCCTGTCTCTACCTCCCCAGTGCTGGGGAGCACTCCACCACTGAGCTTCACCCACAACTTTGCCTTTAGTGTTTGCTTTGAGAGTGTCTCACTAAGGTGCCCAACCTCTCCATCCTCCTGCTTCAGCCTTCCAGGTAGCTGTGCCTCTGGGCCCATATTGCTTTAAGACAACCACTCACAGGAAGAAAAAACTTATCTGTTGGATGCTTCCCACCACTGCAACCTCTTCTTTCAAATTGGAAGAACAACTCCATGCAGTGACCTGTGACCCCAGGACTGCAGGCAGGAGGCCCAGGAGCTCCAGGATATCTAGGTGACTGAAGAGTCCAAGGGGAGCCTGAACTATACAAGACTACATCTCAAGGACCAAATCCAGACACAAAAACCTAAAAGAAACATGCACAGGAAGGGCCATCATTAGGATTTAGCTGCTGGGCTCAGAAGAAGCCTAACACAGCACTGCTGATACAGAAATAAACATAAAACGAGAATTTACTTTCCACTCTTCAACTGAGGCCAACAGATAGGGAAGAACTCGCAGTGTCCACGAATAATCACCGAAGCGGGAAGCTATGATAATTATTATTATTACTTGTGTTAATAATTATGTTCGATTGGACTATTTAAATAGAGGATGCCTTAGGGGGCAAAGACAGTCTAAGGAACGCCATTATCAGGATTGCATTTGCATCCCATAGTCTGCTCAGCATCACTAATTAATATTCTCTCCATAAACAAATAAGCACGGCGGAGGCTGGCAGATTGCAGAAATACCACTTATCGGAGGCGACCGTGGAGAATAAACAGGATAAAAGGACTAGGTCCTACTCACTATTATTGACATGAAACGCTTCTGAGGAACAATTTGGTAAAACTCACCTCTACTGTGCACCTGGCAGATGGACAGCACTGAGACAATTGCAAAATGAAGGCAAGCCCGAGGTTCAACTGCTGGATTTAAAGCCAGGAAGAGGCTCCTTTTGCACTATCATCAATTCACAGCAGGTTTTTCTATGTGGGGTTTATGTGGGGTCTGCTGCTGCTTGTTTGTTTTACGCATCAGCCTTTTAGTTTACAACCTGGTTCTCTCTTCATCTCATTCAAAATGTATTGCAAATATGTGCTGGACAGATCCTGGAGTCCCGTTGCAGCTGAGGCATTGGCTTTCCAGAGTTAAGACCACCGGGGCTAGAAGGCTTAGTCAGTAAAGTGCTTGCTGTACAACCCTGAGGACCTGAGGTCAGATCTGCACACCCACATAAAAAGCTAGATGCCGTGGTGTGTGCCCATAATCCCAGTGTTGTGGCTGATGGAGACTGGGATTCCTGGATCCTCCAGCTCACTGGCCACGGGTCCTAGCTGGGTCACTGAACTCTAGGTTTCGTGAAAGACTGTGTCTCAAGAAATGAATGTGAGGAAGGAACTGATAGGGAAGGAGGAGGGTTGACAAGGATGGAAAAGGAGTGGGCGGTGGGTAAGAATAGCTAGAGTGCATTGCATATAAATATTAGATTGTCAAAGAAGTTTAATAAAATTTACTAAAAATAAAGAAGAGACCAATTGAAGAAGATACTCTGCATCAACTTTTGGCCTTGGCTTACAGGCACACATTTGTGCACACACACACACACACACACACACACACACACACACACACACACACACACCTTTCTGACCCCTAACTTAGAATCTCCATTTTTACTTCTTCATTTTGTAACTTCATTCTTTTAATGCTTCTTTTTTATTATTTGAAAATTTCATACATATATATAATGGGTTTTGACAAAACTTGCTCCTCTCCCATCTCTTCCATTCCAATTTCTCCCTGAATCCCCCCCTCCACTTCTTCATGTGTTATATATTTTTAAAAGTCCACTGAGTCCACTTACTGCTGCCAGTATGTGTTTGGTGTAGGGCCACCGACTGGAATGTGGGTGGCCTCTTAGGAGCCATACTCTTAAAGAAATCTGACTCTCCTTTTCCAAGCAGCCACACCTTACCAACAACACCTTAGCTAGGACTGGGGCTTCACGCCCGATTTGGTTCTCCACACTGGCGTTTTGTCTGGCTTGAACTTGTTCAGATCTTGTGCATGCTGATACATCCCCTGTTGTGTCTTGAAGACACTGTTTTACTGTTGTTATTCGATATCTCTGGCTCTTAAAGTCTTTTTTTTTAAAAATGTCTTTGAAGTTTTAATTCTATTGGAGTCGAGGTCATTTTATTCATTTAAAAACTAGTAATTAGGAATATTCATAAAGTGTTCATGAATATATGAGCAACTGTGTGTCCGGCCTTCCATTTTTTTTCACAGACTGAGAAAGATAATTTATATTTTACATACTTTATTTATTTATTTATTTATTTATTTATTTAATATTCTCTTCATTTACATTTCAAATGCTATCCCCTCTCCTAGTTTCCTCTCTGAAAGACCCCTATACCCTCCCCCTGCCCTGCTCCCCAACCCACCAACTCCTGCTTCTTGGACCTGGCATTCCCCTGTACTGGGGCATATAATCTTAGCAAGACCAAAGGCCTCTCCTCCCATTGATTGCCCATCCTCTGCTACATATGCAGCTAGAGACACGAGCTCTGGGAGGGGGTACTGGCTAGTTCATATTGTTGTTCCTCTTATAGGTTTGCAGACCCCTTTATCTCCTTGGGTACTTTCTCTAGCTCCTTCATTAGGGGCCCTGTGATCCATCCAATAGATGACTGTGGGCATCCACTTCTGTATTTGCCAGCATTGGCATAGATTCACAAGAGAGACCTATATCAGGGTCCTGTCAGCACAATCTTGTTGGCATATGCAATATTGTCTGAGTTTGGTGGTTGTTTATGGGATGGATCCCCAGGTGGGGCAGTCTCTGGATGGTCCTTCCTTATGTCTCAGCTCTGAAGTTTGTCTCTGTAACTCCTTCCATGGGTATTTTGTTCCCCATTCTAAGAAGAATTGAAATATCCACACTTTGGTCTTCCTTCTTGAGTTTCATGTGTTTTGCAAATTGTATCTTGGGTATTCTAAGTTTCTGGGCTAATATCCACTTATCAGTGAGTGCATATCATGTGTGTTCCTTTGTGATTTGGCTACCTCACTCAGGATGATATCCTCCAGATGCATCCATTTGCCCGAGAATTTCATAAATTCATTGTTTTTAATAACAGAGTAGTACTCCATTGTGTAAATGTACCACATTTTCTGTATCCATTCCTCTGTTGAGGGACATCTGGGTTCTTTCTAGCTTCTGGCTATTATAAATAAGGCTGCTATGAACATAGTGGAGCATGTGTTCTTATTACCAGTTGGAACATTTTCTGGGTATATGCCCAGGAGAGGTATTGCTGGATCTTCCGGTACTACTATGTCCAATTTTCTGAGGAACCACCAAACTGATATCCAGAGTGGTTGTATCAGCTTGCAATCCCACCAGCAATGGAGGAGTGTTCCTCTTTCTCCACATCCTCGCCAGCACCTGCTATCACCTGTCTTTTTGATCTTAGCCATTCTTATTGGTGTGAGGTGGAATCTCAGGGTTGTTTTGATTTGCATTTCCCTGATGATTAAGGATGTTGAACATTTTTCCAGGTGATTTTCAGCCATTCAGTATTCCCCAGTTGAGAATTCTTTGTTTAGCTCTGTACCCCATTTTTAAATAGGGTTATTTGATTTTCTGGAGTCCAGCTTCTTGAGTTCTTTGTATATATTGGATATTAGTCCACTATCGGATTTAGGATTGGTAAAGATCCTTTCCCAATCTGTTTGTGGCCTTTTTGTCTTATTGACAGTGTCTTTTGCCTTACAAAGTTTTGCAATTTTATGAGGTCCCATTTGTCGATTCTTGATCTTACAGCACAAGCAATTGCTATTCTGTTCAGGAATTTTTCCCCTATGCCCACATCTTCGAGTCTTTTCCCCACTTTCTCCTCTATAAGTTTCAGTGTCTCTGGTTTTATATGGAGTTCTGTGATGATCTCTGAGCTTTGGGAGGACGGAGTGTGACATAGATATTTCATTTAGGATTGAGCATTTCAGAGTCTTATTCTCTACAAGTTGACCAGTTGTGGGTCTCTGAATTAATTGACATCTAATACTAAATGAAGCTTTTCAGACAAGGGTTAAGAGTTGCACTGAACTATGGGTATAGCAATAAGTAATTAGAAGTTGGTTTAATCCTATACCCATTTAAGCAGAGTGATAGTAATAGGCTCTTACCTAGGACTGTGGCCTCTCTATTCACAGGTTCTTGGTCAAAATAACAACCCCAGACTGTTCTGGGTTCTGTCTTGTGTGTGTGTCCTAAATTCAGGCATAAAGTAGTCGGTTACTCCCAAAATATTCATGCCACTTATATACAGGTGGGCATGTTTTTTTAGCCCAGACATTATTGTAGCTCCCAGGGTTCACAGTGAGGTAAAATTAAATTGATGATTACCCCCCATACCAGTTTCCATAGCAACTTCTAGCATAATAAAAGATAACTAGTAGGGATGAAGCTCCAGGTGACTACCAAATTGATTTAGCATATGCCATGACTCAATTATCTATTGTCTTCAGCAAAATGGTCTTGCTGTCAAGTTCTAGAAGTAACCAAGAGTAATGGCAATAACCTGTAATGTTTGGGAGTCTCTGGTACCCTAATGACCAGCAATTAAAAAAACGTTAACCTATTCTTGTCACTAGATTTTCGATAGCTGATAGTGTCTAACAGTGTCCCTGTCCCCTCACCCCACCATTATAGGGTCACTCCACTTAAATTCTTTACATATGTATGTGTACATATTTTAGGAAGTGTTTACAGTAGTAGGAGGTTTCCACATGAGTTTCTTAAAGGCCTTTAGTATTAGTTATCCCTTCCCACACTTGACCCACATTCTATTTCTTATCCCACCCAGTCTTTCCTACTCTGACATCTCTCATTTTCCTCCACACCATCTGCATCTCATCTCCACTCCCTTCAAATCTCACTCCCCAAAGTCTCCATTACAGATCCCTCACCTCCATGGACACTCCAATTTAAATACACATATCCAAAGAGCCAAAGGTAATATCCGTATACAGGAGATAACATGCTATATGTCTTTGTTGGTCTGAGATTCCTCACTCTGGACGGTTGTTTTCAGCTCCATCCACTTTCCTTGGGGTGTGTGTCCAAGAAGGTTAGAGCTGGATCAATGGTGGATTTCTTTCTAGAGCTGTAGGAGTGTCCTGATGGAGTCTTTAGGGTCCTTTAAAGATAAAAACCAAGCCAGGCGTGGTGGCTCACGCCTTTAATCCCAGCACTCGGGAGGCAGAGGCAGGCAGATTTCTGAGTTTGAGGACAGCCTGGTCTACAAAGTGAGTTCCAGGACAGCCAGGGCTACACAGAGAAACCCTGTCTCAAAAAACCAAACCCCCCCCCATAAAACCCATATCATCTACAGAATGAAGAAAGTGAAAGGAAGACTTTCACTTCTTCCTTCCCTATTTGTGTCCCTTTCTCTTCTTCATGTATCTTATTGCTCTAGCTAAGATTTCACACACTGTGTTGAATAGGAATGGAGAGAGCAGACATCTTATCTTGTTCCAAGAACACTCATGTTAAGCAATGCAGCCTGACAGTGTTAAAGACAATTCCATCCCCTTTAAAACCAAGATGGGCTTAGTATAGCTTTGCTAAAAAGCCTCTTTTTCTTAGCTAGCGTATCAACTTCTGGCAGTTTGGGGTATTTGATACTTAACTGAAGTTCAAGGCATGCTGGTTAGGTTTTTTTGTTTGTTTGTTTGTTTTGTTTTTGTCAACTTGATACAAGCTAGAACTAACTAGGAACAAGGATCTCTACTGAAACAAACAAACAAACAAACAAATGAACAAACAAACAACCCAAAAGCCCTGTCTCCTTAAAATTGGCTTGTAGACAAGTTTGGGGGGACATTTTCTTGTTTAGTGATCTATATAGGAGGGCTCAGCCTGCTCTATGATGTCATCCCTGGGCATGTGATGTGATCCTGGGAGTTACACACACACACACACACACACACACACACACACACACACACACACGTATGTGTGTGTGTGTGTGTGTGTATATATATATACATATATATACACACACATATATATATATTCAAGCTAAACGTTCCACTAAGCAGCACTCCTCCATGGTCTCTGCTACAGTGTCTGTCTCCAGGCATTGAGTTGAATTCCTTGAATTCTTTCCCCAACTTTCCTTCAAGATGGACTGTGAGCTGTAACATAATCTTGATCTTCAGGTTGCTTTTGGTCTTGGTGTTTTATCACAGCAAACCAAAACAAAGGGTTTTATTACAATATTGAAGAGTGAGGCCAACTCTTGGTGGCAAGAGACCCAGTAGATTGTGTAGGAAGTTTCTCTGAAGCCAGACTTGGGATCAAGTCACTAAATTTCTCTGGGTGTATGCTGTTCTTCTCTGTTGTATTATGGGGTGGAGAGATAGTTCAGTGGTTACGAGTGTTTGCTGCTCTTATAGAGAACCCGAGTTTGGGTCTTACTACCCACATTGGGCAGCTTATAGCTGTCGGCACCTTTAGCTCTAGGTGATCCGACACCTTCTTCTGGATTCCTCAGGCACTGCTCCCATATGCTACACACATATACATAAAATAAATCTTACAGAAGAGGGATTATTGTGGTTCCTCTCTTATGGGATTACAGTGAAGCTCAAATTAAGGAAATGCTCATGACCTGCTTGATGTAGTGCCTGGCAGAGATGCTGGCTGTCCTCATGAGATGCCCAGAGTACACCTGGGACAAGGAATGAAGATGGGTGACAGCCTAAGGTATGCTATACTGCAGGGTGACACTCTACACTCTTTTCTTTATAACATGTTTAAAAATGTACAGCAGGTTGATGTTCAGCTCAGTGGTAGAGCATGTGCTTAGCATGTGTTTAGCATGCATTCAACCCTGGCCTTTGTTCTTACCCTCTCTTTCAGTCTGAGTCTCTGTATCTCTCTTAAACACATATACACAGTTATTATGAGCCAATAAAAGTATCAAAAGTTTAAAAATGTTATGATTTTTAAAACTGTGATTATATATATTATATATATGTAAAATCTGCTACTGAAGCATTTTTAGTACAGTTCAGGGACATTAATACAGCCCCACCATTACACTCTGCAGCACTACCCATCTCCAAGCCTTTTTCTTCGTCTCAAACATAAAGTTAACCCGAAAAGCGTGGTTGTTTTTAAGATCTCACCATGTACCCCAGGCTGACCTTGAACTCATGCTCCTCCAGCTTCAGCCTTCTGGGTGTTGGCACTGCAGGCCTGCACCACTCACCGAATCTTTGTCCTGGGCACTCACCATCTGTTGTTTCTATCCTCAGTCATAGTCACTTCCTATTGCTATAAACACACAGGGTTTCTTCTTGTGTCTACATCACTCTGCCTAGGGTAGTACATTCAGGGTTCATCCATGTGCTAAAAATTCCTTCAGTTTAAGATCTCTTTTATTACTATAAAATATGTATTTATGCTGATAATTATACATGTTTTTCTTTTCGTGGGTATGTGTGCACTTTTGTATGTGTTCACATATGTGTGTGCACATGTGTGTATACATATGCAGATGTGTGTAGACATACGCAGATGCACCCAGAGTCCTGAGATTGACATTGTGAGTTTTTGGTGATTATTCTCTATCTTAATATTGAGGTGAAGTCTCTCAGCTGAACCAAGAGCTCATAGATAAAGGTAGACCAGCTAACCAGATTGCTCTGGTGATCCACTCTTTACATCTTTCCAGGGGTGGAATTACTAGTGGGCTGCTGTGACTACCTCCTATTCATGGTGGTTCTGTGGATCTGAACTCCTGTCTTTATACTGTATGGCAAGCACTTAACCAGTAAATCATGTTCCCAGCTTCCATCTTAATTATGTTTTAAGAGATACGATTTTTTTTTCATGTGTACGTACCTCAGTATATGTGTGGGTGCCATGTGAATTCAGCTGTCTGTGGAGACCAGAAAAAAAGTGTTGCATTCCCTGGAACTGGAATTCCATGAGCCAGCACCTGGGTTCTGGGAATCAAACCTAGGTTCTTTATAAGAACAGTGAGCACTCTCTTAATAACTGAGCCATTTCTGCAGCCACTGTTGTAACTGTATTTTGTGCAGTTGTTCAAACACACACACACACACACACACACACACACACACAGGAAAAACAAGACAAAGCAAAACAGTTGCTCCTGGATGTGTTCCTATCTCCAGAGAGAGTGCTGGATACCACACAGCTCATTTTAGTCTCTGCACAAAGCAAAGAAGACATGGTAGCTCCTGGGCAGGGACTCATGTAAAGCTATGTACAGCTAGTTTATTTGACTCCAAGCCTTAGGCTAGAGCAATTGTGTGTAAATCATGGCCTGAGGGTGAGGTCCAGCCCGCTGTCTGATTTGGATAGTGATAACAGTGTGCTTATTCACTGGCCTGTGGTCTGTGGCTGGCTGTGTACAATGTAGAACAGAAGAGTTGTAGCCAGCACCTCTGCACCTACACAGAACAGATGAACAGACTGCTGGTCTAGCAGCTATTTCTAACATCACCTATTTGTGTGTGTGTGTACATGCGTGCATGCATGTGTGCATGTGTGCATGCACTCAACAACTGCACGGCACATCTAAAACAGTTACAACAGGTTCTTCAGAGATGGCTCAGCCATTTAGACTGCTTATCCTAGATCTGTAGAGGGCTTACAGGTGTGAGCCACTTGTGAGTTGCTCTTCCCAGCTTGAGAATGCTTTCTGAGACTCAGAAACTCTTGTATTGTTATATGAAGGAGCTCTGACAGTAATGGATGTTGTGTTTCAGGTGCTATAAATGGGGCCATGCATCAAAACCATTGACTTTGTGCTTCTGAGACCCCAAAGCAGCAGAACCGTAACCCTCAGCAGCCCCGCAGGAGGCTGGCTAGACGCTGCTGACTGGGGAGGTGGGCAAAAGAGCAAGTGTCTAAATCCTGCAAGCTCTGCTCAGGAAGCACAGCCAGGGCCAGCCTGCTCCCCTAACAGTTTAGAAGAAAGGCCTTGCTAGGAATGAGGGGGCCATGGGCCTTTTGCCTATAACTGGGACTTGCTTTGAATTCAAATGATGCTGGGCTGCAAGAGGCAGTGGGTGCTCCTCTCCCAGTCCATTCTTAGCTTGAGAGAGAAGGAAGGATAAGGAAGGGAGGAAGAAGCAACTGATCTCTGCTGAATAGCAGTTAAGTGGAGTTATTTTCACAGTATGTAATTCACTCACTCATCCACCCACTCACTCACTCATCCACTCACCCACCCACTCACCCACTCACCCACTCACCCACCCACTCACCCATTCATCCACTCACCCACCNGTGTTTTATCACAGCAAACCAAAACAAAGGGTTTTATTACAATATTGAAGAGTGAGGCCAACTCTTGGTGGCAAGAGACCCAGTAGATTGTGTAGGAAGTTTCTCTGAAGCCAGACTTGGGATCAAGTCACTAAATTTCTCTGGGTGTATGCTGTTCTTCTCTGTTGTATTATGGGGTGGAGAGATAGTTCAGTGGTTATGAGTGTTTGCTGCTCTTATAGAGAACCCGAGTTTGGGTCTTACTACCCACATTGGGCAGCTTATAGCTGTCGGCAGCTTTAGCTCTAGGTGATCTGACACCTTCTTCTGGATTCCTCAGGCACTGCTCCCATATGCTACACACATATACATAAAATAAATCTTACAGAAGAGGGATTATTGTGGTTCCTCTCTTATGGGATTACAGTGAAGCTCAAATTAAGGAAATGCTCATGACCTGCTTGATGTAGTGCTTGGCAGAGATGCTGGCTGTCCTCATGAGATGCCCAGAGTACACCTGGGACAAGGAATGAAGATGGGTGACAGCCTAAGGTATGCTATACTTCAGGGTGACACTCTATACTCTTTTCTTTATAACATGTTTAAAAATGTACAGCAGGTTGATGTTCAGCTCAGTGGTAGAGCATGTGCTTAGCATGTGTTTAGCATGCATTCAACCCTGGCCTTTGTTCTTACCCTCTCTTTCAGTCTGTGTCTCTGTATCTCTCTTAAACACATATACACAGTTATTATGAGCCAATAAAAGTATCAAAAGTTTAAAAATGTTATGATTTTTAAAACTGTGATTATATATATTATATATATGTAAAATCTGCTACTGAAGCATTTTTAGTACAGTTCAGGGACATTAATACAGTCCCACCATTACACTCTGCAGCACTACCCATCTCCAAGCCTTTTTCCTCGTCTCAAACATAAAGTTAACCTGAAAAGCGTGGTTGTTTTTAAGATCTCACCATGTACCCCAGGCTGACCTCGAACTCATGCTCCTCCAGCTTCAGCCTTCTGGGTGTTGGCACTGCAGGCCTGCACCACTCACCGAATCTTTGTCCTGGGCACTCACCATCTGTTGTTTCTATCCTCAGTCATAGTCACTTCCTATTGCTATAAACACACAGGGTTTCTTCTTGTGTCTACATCACTCTGCCTAGGGTAGTACATTCAGGGTTCATCTATGTGCTAAAAATTCCTTCAGTTTAAGATCTCTTTTATTACTATAAAATATGTATTTATGCTGATAATTATACATGTTTTTCTTTTCATGGGTATGTGTGCACTTTTGTATGTGTTCACATATGTATGTGCACATGTGTGTATACATATGCAGATGTGTGTAGACATACGCAGATGCACCCAGGGTCCTGAGATTGACATTGTGAGTTTTTGGTGATTGTTCTCTATCTTAATATTGAAATGAAGTCTCTCAGCTGAACCAAGAGCTCATAGATAAAGGTAGACCAGCTAACCAGATTGCTCTGGTGATCCACTCTTTACATCTTTCCAGGGGTGGAATTATTAGTGGGCTGCTGTGACTACCTCCTATTCATGGTGGTTCTGTGGATCTGAACTCCTGTCTTTATACTGTATGGCAAGCACTTAACCAGTAAACCATGTTCCCAGCTTCCATCTTAATTATGTTTTAAGAGATACGATTTTTTTTTCATGTGTACGTACCTCAGTATATGTGTGGGTGCCATGTGAATTCAGCTGTCTGTGGAGACCAGAAAAAAGTGTTGCATTCCCTGGAACTGGAATTCCATGAGCCAGCACCTGGGTTCTGGGAATCAAACCTAGGTTCTTTTTAAGAACAGTGAGCACTCTCTTAATAACTGAGCCATTTCTGCAGCCACTGTTGTAACTGTATTTTGTGCAGTTGTTCAAACACACACACACACACACACACACACACACACACACACACACACACACACACGAAAAACAAGACAAAGCAAAACAGTTGCTCCTGGATGTGTGCCTATCTCCAGAGAGAGTGCTGAATAGCACATAGCTCATTTTAGTCTCTGCACAAAGCAAAGAAGACATGGTAGCTCCTGGGCAGGGACTCATGTAAAGCTATGTACAGCTAGTTTATTTGACTCCAAGCCTTAGGCTAGAGCAATTGTGTGTAAATCATGGCCTGAGGGTGAGGTCCAGCCTGCTGTCTGATTTGGATAGTAATAACAGTGTGCTTATTCACTGGCCTGTGGTCTGTGGCTGGCTGTGTACAATGTAGAACAGAAGAGTTGTAGCCAGCACCTCTGCACCTACACAGAACAGATGAACAGACTGCTGGTCTAGCAGCTATTTCTAACATCACCTATTTGTGTGTGTGTGTACATGTGTGCATGCATGTGTGTATGTGTGCATGTACTCAACAACTGCACGGCACATCTAAAACAGTTACAACAGGGTCTGCAGAGATGGCTCAGCCATTTGGACTGCTTATCCTAGATCTGTAGAGGGCTTACAGGTGTGAGCCACTTTTGAGTTGCTCTTCCCAGCTTGAGAATGCTTTCTGAGACTCAGAAACTCTTGTATTGTTATATGAAGGAGCTCTGACAGTAATGGATGTTGTGTTTCAGGTGCTATAAATGGGGCCATGCATCAAAACCATTGACTTTGTGCTTCTGAGACCCCAAAGCAGCAGAGCCGTAACCCTCAGCAGCCCCGCAGGAGGCTGGCTAGACGCTGCTGACTGGGGAGGTGGGCAAAAGAGCAAGTGTCTAAATCCTGCAAGCTCTGCTCAGGAAGCACAGCCAGGGCCAGCCTGCTCCCCTAACAGTTTAGAAGGAAGGCCTTGCTAGGAATGAGGGGGCCATGGGGCCTTTTGCCTATAACTGGGTATTGCTTTGAATACAAATGATGCTGGGCTGCAAGAGGCAGTGGGTGCTCCTCTCCCAGTCCATACTCAGTTTGAGAGAGAAGGAAGGATAGGGAAGGAAGGATAATCTCTGCTGAATAGCAGTTAAGTGGGGTTATTTTCACAGTATGTAATTCACTCACTCACCCACTCACCCACTCACCCACCCACTCACCTACCCACACACCCATCCACCCACTCACCCACCCACCCACCCATTCACCTACCCACTCACCTACCCACTTACCCACTCACCCACTCACTCACTCACTCACTCACTCACTCACTCACTCACTCACTCACTCACCCACTCACTAATCCACATACCTACTCACCCACTCATTCACCCGCTTACCTGCTCACCCACTCACTCACCCACCCACTTACTCACCCACCTACCCACCCACCCACCCACTCGCAGTAACTTTCTGTGGACTTGTGACATCATTCTTTCCTAGAGCAGAAGCTGCTGTGGCTGGAGGAGTCTGTTCACTCCACACTGGAAGGTAGCAAGTGAGTGAATCCCATCAGATGTTTGTTCTACAATATGTGTTAGAGTCTGCATGCTATTTATATTATTTTATTTGATTCCCCCAAGTCCACAAAGTACTTACCACGACTCTCTTTTCACAGATGTTGTTAGTTCCAGAGAGGCCTTGTGACTCATCCCAGGTCGCACAGGTAGGAAGTGGGAAGCCGAATTCACACCTGGCTTCTGGGTGTGACGGCCAATTCTTAGCCTTTGGTTAATGAAGCAGAGATTTAGCACAAGTCTCTCCGGAATCAACATCTTCTGAGAGACACTGCTGCTCTTTCTGGCAAGTTTTAGTTATTACTATTAGTGTGCGTTTTCATGTGTGGCTTTGCCTGTGTTTGCGCATGTGCATGTGCATGAGTGTGTGTGTGTGTGTGTGTGTGTGTGTGTGTGTGTGTGAGTATGTACCTGTGTCCATTTATGTACATTTGTAACTACAGGTGTAAAGAAACATGGAGGCCAGAGGTCATTGTTGGTGTCTTCCTCATGTTGTCCATCTTACTTCTAGGGATGGTCTCTCACAGAGCCTGGAGATGACTCACTCACTTGGCCAGGCTGGCTGGCCTGGGACCTGTCTGTCTCCACTCCTCAGTCCTGGGACTGCAGAGCCCACAGGGGTAAGGAAAGAATGAACTCCCACAAGTTGTCCTTGACCTCCATACTTGAGCAGTGACGTGTGTGTATACACAAATAACAAATAAATACATTTAAACAAAAATTTAAAAGACTCTGTGTTTCAGCTGTGACAGAATTTCCTTTTATTTTAAGGCTGGATGGTATTTCATTGTATGTGTGTGCCACAGTTTGTTTGTCTGTTTCTTTTTTTCTTTCTTACACACACACACACACACACACACACACACACACACACACACAGAGTTTTTCTTCCAGTCTTTTAACTAGTTGTGTGTGTGTGTGTGTGTGTGAGTGTGAGTGTGTGTATGTGTGTGTGTGTATCCTCTGTAGCATGGTCTACCAGGGCCATCCTCTTAGAGAACACTGACTCTCTCCCCCAGAAGCAGCAGCTGTGAACAGTGCCTCCGGGATGTGGAACCCCTGCCCCTCCAGCTCTCTCTGGAGCTGTTAACCTGCTCCACCTTGTACAGTTACAGCTTCCCGAGTGCAGTTGTCCTATCCTGCTGTGTCCTCCCCAGCCTCTTACCATCTTTTTCCTCTCTTGTCTCAGGGTTTTTATTAGTCCTGTGTGTTAGTCTAGTTGACGTTTCTGAAGACCTTCCCCGCTGCTTCCCAGTGTGTCTGCACCATCTTTTACCATCACCAACAGGGCAGATCCACATGTGTCCACACCCCCTACTTGTTGTTTTCTGTTCTCTGGTCAGTACTCTGAACTTAATGGCTGGGAAGTGGGACAGCGTATGAACATTTAATGATAATCTCCAGTAAGTGGCAGCAGAGATGCTCCACAGATAATGTCTGAGGCGAAGACTCACCAATGTGTCAAGTATGGGAAATCCAAGGGACTGGCCCTCCAGAGCTCTTCCTGTCAGCAGCTCATCTCCACCCAACCCAGAGAGCAGGCTTTAAGGGCAGGGTGACACTGTTGCCACACCCACATGCATGGTCATTCCAGCAGCAGCTAATTTTTTTGTTATATTTTATGAAAATGTTGGCCTACAATGGATTGGAAAACTAAACCAGGAGCCAATGAGATGGCTTTAAGGTGCTTGCCACCAAACCTGGCAATCTGAGTTCAGTTCCTAGAACCCATGGTGGAAGGAGATAATCAACTCCTAGAAGTTGTTCCTGACCCCTTCACATGCACCATGGCACACACCTGTCCCCCAAGTGAATAAACACATGAATATGAAAACAGGGACACAAGTCACAACTGACCCTTCGATAATCTGGGCTGCTCTAGAGTCCCACTCAGCCTTGATGCCGAAAGTACTGAACTGATACTGGTCTCTACTTTCTCATCTATAAAGTGGGACCACATCTCACTATTGAAACACCCTGTAGATGTGAGGACCTCAAATGTATAGGCCGGTTTGAAACCAATACTGTATCAGTTGTCTACGTCTCTGTCATCACAGGCTTAGTGCCTTAAAGTCACAAACTGTAGTGAGTTACCTCACTGCTTCTGTGTGGTCCAGGAGCTTGGGGCTCTGCTCAAAAGGCTCACTCAGGGTTTTGTAGTCAAGCTGTCACCTGGGTCTTCCATCATACAAATACTCAACGAGTAGAGCCTTTGTAGAAGAGATGAGGCATTGGAGAAAGCCATATTCTATTTATTATCCTGTGAGCTTGGTGGGGGTCTGGGGGTGGGTACCAGGGGATATACGGGGTGGGGGCTGTCTTGGAAGTCTAGTTACTGAAGTTAGCCTTACTGTTCCTCCAAATACCCTCCAGCTTAATTCAGTCCAAGAAGACAGCTCCATCTTCCGAATGAAAAGCAAGAGACAAAACATTGATCTGAGGAAGCTGGAATGGGTAAGACCTGTGGTGTTGAGGGGCCCACATTTCTTTCTGTGACATTTATTGGAGCCTTGGCTGAACTTTCAGGGAGTAAGGAAGTGCTGTTTCTTTCCTTGCTTCTGCAGAGCCCTCTGTGTCTTTGACTGACAGATCATCTCATAGAAACAGGCACAGGGAACACAGGGATTGTGTGGGACCTTAGGGCTGGTGGGCTCTGGCAGAACTGAGTATGAAGCATTTAAGAGCGCTATTCACAGCTGGTGGTTCTTGATTATGACTAGTAATGACTGCCTCGGGTGCAGAGGGATGGGGGGAGGCTTGCAAGTTTATTTTGAGGGAAGGCTGAGCACCCAGAGCTTACACAAGATAAAGTCCATGGAAAAAAGTGGATTCAGGCATCTCACACGGACTGAAATGGGTGTGGGAAGCCTAGGGTGTAACTCGAAGGAACAACATGCTCTCTTCTGTGCTCCTGGGAGGATCTTCTGCCATCCAGGTGGCAAGAAGCCTTGAGAAGCTGACTCAAAGCAGCCGCTGTCCTGGGTTCAGGTGAAGTTCTTGAGAGGGGTTGGGAAAGGAGGGCTCAAGACAAGCGGTACTGCTACTGCGGTACGCTGGGGCTGCCATACTCCACACTTGCCCTAAGTATGATCATTGAACCAGTAGCCAGAGCCACATCTGGAACCTAGTGGTAAATGCTGAGTCCCAGGCCCACACAGACTAGAAGAACCAGGATCCACATCTGTTGTTCATTTTTGTTTATTTTTTTAGGTTTTGTTTTATTACAACATTTCTCCCTTCCCTCTCCTCTCTCCAAACCTACCCACGTACCTGTCTGGGCCTTCCTCCAAACTCAAGGCCTCTTTTTCCATTAGTTGTTATTGCATGCATGTATGCATGTATGTCTACATTTTGACCAGATTTGCTTCATGTGCAAGAGACCTGTGCTGACCACATGGCAGGCTCTGGAGAGTGGCGGTTTGTTTTCTTACTCCCAAAGGGAGCTCTCTGCTTGGCAGCACATCTCAACCACCCGGAGAGAGTCTCCTTCTTTCCTTTTTAGATTTCCTTTTTTTTCCCCCAAATTTTAACTTTTAAGTTTTCAGATATGTACATATTTTATATGTTGAATGGGTTTTGTTTTTCATTGGTAATAACAGTATATAGTCATGGTGTATAATGTGATGTTTGGATGCTCACATAGAACACATGAATACCTTGGTGGGAGGGGCAAGTGAGGCTAAGTAGCACATCTGTCATTTCTAAGAGGGTTCTGCACAGCAGAACCTTCTCATAGCAAAGGTTCTATTTAAACAAATTCATATTTAGCTGAATAAAAGGTACAACCTGTGACTTGAGAGAACATGTTTTTAAGTCATGTATTAGTCAGCTTTGCAATAGACAATTAGTTTATGAAGAACAAAGGTTCAGTTTGGCTCATGGTCCTGTAGGTTCCAGTAGAAGATTGGACAGCCTCATTGCTTTGGGCCTTCGTGGAGGGCAGCACATCGTGGTAGGAGCATGAGGTGGAACAAAGTGCTTCACCCTGGGGCCAGAAGCAAGAGTGAGAGCACCGTAATCCCTTTCCAAATGCACCCTCAGAGACCTAAGGACTTCTCACAAGCTTTACTCCCTAAAGGTTTCATGCTTTCCAATGATACCACTCTGGAAAGCAAGCCTCAAGCCACTACATAAGGGCTGACATACATAATATACAAAGAACCCAAAGTCCTTAACCACAAGGAAACGAGAGAGACGCAAGCAGGCAGCAGGTATGTGAAGATGCTCAACTGCTCTAGTAAGCAGATAATTACAAATGAAAACCACCATGGGAGGATGCTGGTGAGGATTCCTGGGCCATGTATTTCTTACAGGCCCACAAGGCTAGGGCCTCCAGGGTTGGACCAGTACAGCCTGCCTTGGGGCTGCCCAGTCCATCTGGAGGTCTGGTGTGGACTCAGCATTGCACATGGAACCAGGAAATGCTGGAGCACCAGGCTCCTGTCCTGGTGAAGATACCTCAGTGTGCCTGTCCTCCCTTTTGTACTAAGGCCTCCTTGATGGGAATTTATAATAAATAAGTGAGACAGTAAATACAATCTGCTTTCCGTTCTGAGCTCACTGTGTGCCTCTGCTGCCCCAGCCCTTTACAGATTCATCCTTAAAACAGTTTGTTTGTTTATTTATTTATTCATTCATTTTCTCTTCATGTTTATATATGCATATGCATCAACACATGTGACTAGAGGTCAGAGGACAATCGCTGAAGTTTGTTCTCTCCCTTCACCATGTAGGTCCCGGGAATTGAACTCAGATTGTCAGGCTTGGCAGCAAGCACTTTTCCTCACTGGGTCATGAGATGGTCCTACCAGATCCTTTCATTCACAGACAACCCTTGCACAGGGGACGTTTGTGAGCTAATGGAGCCAGGGAAGTCATTGTTGCTGGGGTTAGTGAGTGAAGGATAGAAGAGGTCCACCCTGTGAGGGTTAGTTCTGATCATCAATTTTTTTGTGTGTGTCAGTTAATAAAGAGCACCACTGGTGCTGGGTGTGTCTTCGGTTACCTTAGAGACAGAATACAAGGGCTCTAACCTCATCAACGGGTTAATCCCTTGATGGCTTCATCAGGAGGCGGTGGAAAGAAGGGTGTGTAGCCTAGTTGGAGGAAGTAGATCTCTGAGTGTTTCTTTGGGGGCCTACTATCCTCAACTGCTTCTGTTTTTCTTTTCTTTTCTTTTCTTTTCTTTTCTTTTCTTTTCTTTTCTTCTCTTTTCTCTTCTTGATGGGCTTGATGACCCCAGACAGAGTCTCTGAAACTGAGTCAAAACAAACCTACCTCTTTGAGTTGCTTTTCTTGGGTGTTTGGTCAAAGCTACACAGAAGTCTGAGTCATACAGAGAGTTCTTCCATTGTGTCTTATGGGCTGTGCTAAAGGAAGTGCGTTATCTTCAGAGACTGGAGGGTTTTAAGCAGGGGAGTGATACCCACAGCTTCAAGAAGCCCCATCTGTCAGCTGATTTTAGCATAGGGTGCCTCTTGGCTGGTCATCCGTCTTATTTTTGATGCTTTGGGAATGGAGACAAAGAAGGACTCCTGTGATGGATGGGAGGAGTGGAGGTAGCTCTAAGCTGGATGGCAGGGCACTTAAAGCCTGTAGAGAATGGGTAGGATTAGAAGAAAAGGGTGAAAGCCCCAGCTTTGTCCTTCTGTTCTTCCTGCCAGCAATGCTCACACTGTACATGCCTGTTGGCAGGCAAGAGTGCTGTAAAATCTTCGTTGGCCCCTTGTTTGAGTTCTCAGTGCGTGGGTGACATGAGAAAGGAAGAATCAAATACTCTAGTGGACTTTTTATGCTGTATCCTGGTCCCTTGGTATGATTTGCTCATTGTCCAGCTGTTGGATGTAGGTGCTGGTCTGTGGCTCAAACCTCAGGAGTCATGTCCCTCCTCCCCTGAAAAAGTCCTAAGAGGGCTGGGAGAGATGCTCTCTGGGCAGTGGGTTTTACTGGGGAAGGACTCTGAATTAAAGATGATGACTGTGATGTGTGTCCAAGGTAAAACTCCTGCCTTGTGTAGGGATACAGAGGTTGGGGAACAGTGTTCTACGGTGGATGTCACCCAGGCAACAAGCACTCCTTATATACTCCCTCCTGCCATTGATTTCCCATCTGATCCATTAGGGAGTTACGGGGCAGTATGCTGCTGTGACAGAGGCCATAGGCTGGCTGGCTTCTAAGCAATAAGTGTTTGGCTCATGGCTCTGGAGGTTTTGACATCCAATATCAAGACTGGCTTTTAGGGAGGGCCTTCTTGATGTTTTATTTCCTACAGTAGAAGGTAAGAGGGAAGTGGGGAGGGAGGAAAAGAGTGGAGAAGAGATGGAGAAGGAGAGGGAGGAAGTGAGGGAGGAAAAAGGATGAAGGAGATAGGACAAGGTAGAGGGAAGGAGGGGGAGAGGAAGAAGGGAGGAAAAAGGGGATGAGAAAAGAGATCTCAGTTTCTCTCCTATAATCTGCATTATCTACTCATGAAGGCAGAGCCTTTGTTGTTGCAGTAGGCGATTAAGCTTGCTTAAATTGCCCTAGCAGTGACAGATGGAGTTCCTCCCTACCTGCCCCAATGTTCTGGGTTCCACAATGAAATACACACACACACACACACACACACACACACACACACACACACACACACAGCCTTCTATTTTAATAAACCCCAATGGCTGAACCACTCCCAAACCTACACATGGCGAATACTTTCCCTCCAATACTCCTGAGTTATTACTTACTAAAATCTATATTTTATCTTTGCTGCCCTAGACCCAATCGCCACCCCCCCCCCCCCACCGCCGGGGCCTTTCTTCCCCTAGGGCCAATCTTCTACATGACTGGTATACTTTGTCTTGTGCACCTCTCAGGTTTGGACCTCACTGCTCTCTGGCATTGTGGTTCTTGTCCTCTCTTTGTCTCCTTGTCCTAGAATCCTAAAGTCCTGTCTCTGTCTCCCTGCCCAGTCATTGGCCGCTGGCAACCTTATATATGAGTCAAAGCCAGCTGGAGGCAAGGACCCTCAGTGACTTACATATGGATTCTTGTGCAGTTTGGGGAACCCAAATAACATGATTCAAGCCTTTAGACCAAATCCATAACACCTCATGAGCTGAACCCTTCCCCACCTACTCTTAGGCTGCCTCGGACCACTGCCACGTTGGGGATTACTTACCCAGCATGTGCCTTTGGGGGAAGGAGGTACACATTTCAGCCATAGTTGGAGTCTAGGACTGTCATCCCCAGCTGTTGTGGTGCTGGCCATTCTGCCCTTTCCAGAGAACCGAGCTCCTCTGATGGTGCATGGGAATGGCTGGCAATGTCATGCCTTCATCCCAACAAAGCAAAAGCTTTAACAGTGAGGCTAGAGGCTATGGAAAATGAACACGTCCGCATGCCATTGTATCCTCTGGATTGGGGCTGGGCTCAGCTGCCTTTGGGCAAGCTTCGCTCCCTCTATTCCAGTAACAGTTCCACTTCAATCTTGGCTTCTGGGAGCCCCGAGACCTACTGTGCGCTCAGCAGATATCTATCTGTGTCTTGACGAGAGCGAGCCCTTCCCTACTGTAGCTTGTTCTCTTCCCCGGAGTCTGATTTTGAGACCCTGTCTTGGAATTTTAGGAAGATATAGAAACAACTCACCTTGGGTGTCTTGTTGCCTTGTTTGGAAGGGCAGAGCGGCATGGGTGGGCAGCTAGCTTTAGTCTGCTTCAATTGCCTCTTTTTGCAGTTACATCCACACAAGTCTAAAGCACTGCACCCAACCTGGCTGCTGCTCCTGTGTGCAGAAGCCCTGGAGCTTCCCCTGGGGCTGTGGAGCCATAGATTGAGGCAGTATTGGATTTCGTTTTGCTATACTCTACCTAGATGTGTTTTCTCTTTAAATCCCCCCCTCTCTCCCCCCGACTTCTGACATGTGTGGGTCTCAGCACAAATGTGGAGGTCAGAGGGCGTCCCTGGCGCTTGTCCTTTTCTTCTACTCTTTGAGCCAGGGTCTTTGTTCACTGCTGCTTCTCCGTGGCTTATGTCAGGCTTGGCTCACAGGCTTCCACGGAGTCCCTGCTTCCCATCTCCCTGTGGGAGTGCTGCAATCCGATGCCAGCTACCCAATCTGCCTTTACCTGGATCCTGGGGGTAGGGTGGGATCTAGCTCAGGCCCTCATACTTGGGCGGTTGGTGTTTCACCCGAGGAACCATGGGCATAGCCCAGTGTTCTACCCAGGTGTGTTTGATGACTGAATAAATGGCACCTGATTAATCTGTTTGTTAGGGAAACAGATTGTCTTTTTTTTTTCTCTTCTACTTATACAGGACACAGGTAAGCGTCTCACAACTCGCCTATGTGGAGAGGACATGGAAGCATTTGAATACCAAGAGATATTGAATATGAGAGCAATCTGAAAGCATGTAAAACACATGTTCTGATATAAAGTGTACAAAGGCAGACAGAGCTGGAGGTGGACAGATGAGGTCTCAGCACTGACTTTTCCGGAGGAAATTGCTGGAAGGAATTTCTGTTCCAGTGTACATCTGTAACTTGTTCCTTTGTTCAGTGCACAGGCAGACCACTCTTTTAACCCAGTGTTCAAAGCCACCAATGTTGTTTTTGAACCCTTAAGCCAAACACTTAGTAGCTGCTTCCCCCAAAGGATGGCAAAGAGGGAAGCAGGAGGGAAAAGAGGAAGCCATAGCAGCCTGCTGTTCTAAGAGGAGCCCTGATGTGCACGATTTTCATGGAGCGTTCGTGCTACCGCTCAGGGAAAATAATGCCAACAGTGACTGTTTGTTTGATCACTGAGCTTGGATAGAACCTTCAGTACAAGGAACGTGTAATTATGCAAACATGAATACATCATACCCTCTGCCTTATAGTCTACCTTTATGTATCCTGGCAGAAGCAGCTGTAGTTTGGGTTCCTGAGTTTTGTTTGCTCTGTTTTGAAAAAGCACTTCCCATAGCCCAGACTGGCCTGGAACTTTTTACATATCTGAAGATGTCCTTGAACTTCTGTCCATCCTGTCCCCCCACTTCTCAAGTGCTGGGATCACAGGAGTGTGGCACCTTGCATGGGTCACTTGTTGTATGTGTTTATGTGTGCGTATGTGTGTTAGCATGTTCTTGTGGTTATTTGAGTGTGTGAAGGTGCATGTAGAGACCAGAAGACAGCCTTTGGTGACAGAAGCCATGCACCTTTTTAATTTTACCTGTTTGTGAGGGATGGAGTTTCACTACATTGGTCTGGAATTCCTCTGCTCAATGGATCCTCCTTCCTCAGTCTTTTAACTAGACAGCATTATATGTGCTTCCCACTGTGTCCAGATTCTTTCTAGTTTGAGGCTACCATTTATTGTGTGAATGTGAGCAAGTTGCTAACTTTTTAGAAAGGAGTTTTCCCATCTCTAATGTGTAATAGATAATAGTAGGCACCTCCAAGGGCAAGGCCTTTTCCACAAAGCTCAGAGGCAATATGTATTTAATAAGACATCACCACAGGACCTGCAGAGTTGACTCTATGCTTTAAGGGCACTGGCTACTCTTCTAGACAACCTGTGTTGGATTCCCAGCCCCAACATGGTCATTCACAACCACTTGTAACTCCAGTTCCAGATCGGATGCTCTCTGCTCAGCCCCCTCACCCCAGTTTCTGGAGACAGAGTCCTATGTTCATACTTGATCCTTCTGACCCTCCCCTGCCACCCATCCTTTAATCCTGTCATCCATTTCTCTTTCCTTTTGTCACTCTTTCTTGATCTCGGCCACTCCATTTGTGTTCCGTCACTGTATAGTGAATTACCCCTAAGCTCAGCTGTTTTAGTCAACAATGTGTTAGGTGTAGCTTGCCAGGATGTCTCTCATGGGCTGCAGTAAAAGGCTCCATGGGCATTGTGTGGCTATGGGCAGGACTTTGTCCCCTGAGGGGTACTAGGCTGAGATACTTGGTTCCCAGCTGGTTGTGGCTAGTAGCTGCCTTCAATGCTGTGCTCCATGACTCCCTACTGAGGTCAGTTGATTTAGGAGTGGTTTATTTCATATGAAGGAGTGAGGGTTAATTAATTAATTAACATGGGTTCTGAGGATCAAACTCAGACCTTCATGTTTTCTCGGCAAGCACTATGCACAGAACCATCTCCATCTCCTTAGCCATCAGGTGACCTTTATTTATTTTATTTTTTTTTTGTAAGATCTGTACTCCTGTTAGCATTCAGGGACCCCATTCTCCTTGGTGACTCTGTCATCCATGCCTTTCACTGAATCTCCTTTGCTGCAGTCGCTGGTCCTCAAGACTGCTCTTCATACATGCAGGCCTCTGCTTCCTACTGATGAAGTTGGACTTTCTGGGAGGGGCCTGAGCTTTGGTACCTTTAAAAAAAGTTCCAACTAATTCTAAGGTGCAGCTAGGGCTGTGTCCAACTTTTCCTGATTACAGAGGCTATTGAACTACAGGTGATTGCCATGGACAGTCAAGGGAAAGCCGCTATGCAAACCTGCCTGTCAGCACGAGCACACTTCCTGTCAGCACGAGTGCACTTCCTGTCAGCATGAGCATACTTCCTGTCAACACGAGCACACTTCCTGTCAGCATGAGCACACTTCCTGTCAGCATGAGTGTACTTCCTATTAGCAAGTTATGTTTTAAAAATAGTAAAACCTTCTTGGACTTTTTTTTTTTTTTAAGTACAGGTGATAGATTCTGTTCATCACATATGCTAGGTAAGTTACATTTCCATCATCCTTTTTATTTGAGACATAGTATTACTACATTTCCCAGGCTGGTTTTGAACTCACAATATGCTTCAGGAAGGATTTCAACTTGCAAGCCTCCCGTCTCAGACTCTACAGTAGCTAGGATTATAAACTATTGTAATCTCTAGCTCTTTGTTAGGATTTTAAGAAGTTTTCTTTTGAATAGACTCTAAGACTCTTAACTTCTTATGTCCTTGGGATTTAAAAAAGTTGTCATAGAAAGCCATATATTTTTTTGTGTATGTTTATTCATGAAAAGTCCATTTGTTCTCCAAGGGTCATCAGCTAACTCTGTCACAGGACGTGGATTTGGGCTCCGAGCTTTGTGATCATTAGCTGCTTTCTAATGTTACTAGCGGGGAGCTTGGCCTCTTCTTATTTGGTATTTTAATGAATTCTCCTTCACAAAAAAATGTGACTTTGCAAATGACCGAGTGAGTCTAATGGATTCTCTTGAAGATACAATGTAAAATCTTAATTTTTTTCCCCATGAATCAGTAGTTAAAAAAAAAAAATCCCCAACTCACTACACAGACAGCAGAGAACAAGCTAGCTTTGGATTTTTAGTTTCTTTTGAGGTATGATGGTTCACAGTGACCTGACTTTTATAGGATATCCTGGCTCATTCATAAAATACATCTTTTGCCTTAGACACTACAATTAGACTATGACCACTTTCTTTAATGGAGGAAGAATTTATTTTGGCTCAATGTTTTCAGGTATAGCATGTTAGGACCTAGGTAAAATATTAAGGCCTAGATGGAATGTTAAGGCCTAGGTAAAATGTTAAAACGTTGGGTAAAATATTAAGGCCTAAGTGACTATTATCTGGCTATTCTGCCAGAAACTATTATCTGGCTAGTCTGCCAGAAACTTTCTCATATGTTTCTGCTGTTACTAAAAAACTTCCTAATACCAAGATTGATTACAAATGCTGTTATGTTCTGTGCCCTTGGACTCTAATCATGAAAGAAGTCAGTAGAACTGTTTTGTATAGTTACCACAATAAGGTTGGATCCGAACCAACCAACCAACAGCACTTCCTGCACCTATGTATAAGCTTTTATAAATTGCCTTTGGGATGGACCCTGACATATGAGAGAAACCTGTACCAATATAAAAAACTATTTGGAATAAGACTTCCATTTTTGAGTAGGGGTCCAGTAAAGTTTAAGTTCCCTAGACTTCTCTGGGAACTGACATCCTACTTGGCAGAAAGAAACATGCACATGGGTAACTGACATCCTGGTTGGCAAGTTAAGACATGAATGTTAGACAAGTCCCATCCTGGTAGATAAGTTAAGACATAAATATTAGACAAGGCAGTCCCCTGCCACAGTTAAATACCCCAGCCAATGGGAGCAGGATGAGTGTACAACAAAGACATGTTCCTAAGGAAGTCCCCTATCCCTAAATCCTGATTGGTGGAATAACTTGCCACAGTTGTTTGTGGATTTTGGGCTTAAAAGCCCTGTAGGATCTTAACTCATGGTCATGATTCAGTTCGATGGCTGTGGTCGATCAGTCCTGGGGCATAAACGCAATAAACTATCCCTGTCTGACTGAGATTCGTATCTGTGTGGTTTGTGAGGTGATTTTTGGACCCCAACATAGCCCATGATGGCAGGGATGCTGTGGTGGTAAGAGTTTGAGGAGGCAGGTGGTCATGTGGTGACAGCAGTCAGGAATGTGTGAGAGAGAGAAAGAGAGAGAGAGAAAGAGAGAGAGAGAGAGAGAGAGAGAGAGAGAGAGAGAGAGAGAGAGAGAGAAAGAGATACTGATACACAGCTAGGTAGTTTTCTCTGTTTTATCCAGCAAGTCCAGGACACTAGACCCCTAGAGTAAGTCTTCTCACTTCAGTTAACAGAACAAGACAATCCCTGAAGGCTTGTTTTCTAGGTGACTCCAGGTCCTGTTATGGCCACAGTCAGCACTCACTGCCACTCTGCTTCAGAAGTGACAAGGATTAGCACTAATACTGATGGTGGCCTTGCAAATCGAGTCTAGCTGTTCCCATTTTACCTATGGCTAAACTGAAGAAGCATTAGGGAAATGAGAAAGGCATCTTAAGCCACATGACTAACATTCATCTTTGTCTCATGACCCTGAATGCAGGATTCCACCTTTAAAGCAAGCCTGATTGTAGCACATGGCTTTGTATTCTTAGTGGCAACGTAATTAAATAATTCATGATTAAAGTTGTGTAAGTCCTTGATGTATTTGCAAGATTTTCCAACTGTCATTATTACTATGTGTATGTGCATGTGTCTATATTTATGTTTAGGGATCAGAGGTCAATCTTAGGTGTCTTCCTCAATCACTTCCCACTTTATTTTTTGAGGAAGGGTCACTCACTAATCTGGAGTTCACAAATTCAGCTAGACTGGCAAATCTGGGGATCTGCCTGTGTCCATTTTCCTGGTGATACATTCCCCAGGGGTTACAGATGTGCAATGTGGGCCCTGGATCTCTGAACTTAGGTCCATACAAAGTGAGCACTTGGCCAATGGAGCCACCTCCTCAGCCCTAAGTATCACCATCTTCGAATTCTAGACCACGTCCTTCCTAAAGGAATTCTTATCATTAACTGTATGCTCTCCTTAGTACCAACAACCTTTCTCTTTCTCTCTCCAATGGATTTGGATTTGCATTTTTTGGATATGTTCACCTTGCATTTTCTGTACAATATGTAACATTTTGTATATGGCTCCTTTTATAAACAGCATTTATAAAGGTCAGATTCTTCCATGACATGGAATGTGCCAAAACCTCATCCATTTTATGGTTGAATAATATTCCATTGTAGGGATATATTTTTAACCCATTTGCTGATCCAGAGTTATTTAGATTTTTACCTTTTGACTATACTTATGCCTACCTGTTTCTATGTTCTTCGGCTGATGTCTTCTTCCAGGGTGATTTCTTCCTGGGCATGCTCCTAATGTCTTGCTGGTAATCTCTTTCTGCAATTTTATAACTGTGTGGTCTTGGCTGAGTCATTGTACTTCTTTGAGCCTCAGCTATCTTACTCAACATTTGAAGACACAGTAATTGTTCCTCCTCCACAGAATAGTCTTAGGCATTCCTTAGACTAAGGCATAAGAAATGGTCTCTTTATCATGGACTCCTGTGGACTAAGCAGTGCCGTCTCCCCAGTGGAACATTTATAGTACACCCTCTCACTACATAGAAGAGGGGGCACCTGCAGAAGACTTCCACAGGGTCACCCTTCATCATGGGAGGGTGAAGGGCCTGAGAGGCCCTACTTCTACATAAGGAGCTATAGGCAGCTGACAGCTGCTGAGAGAGAGGGTGTGAGTTTCCTTCAGGCATGTGGCCAGCCTAGTGTAGGCTGCCCATTCTCCAATGATCAGTGCTATACCCATGTGCCCATAGGTAACATTATTTGGTTATATATAAAGAAAAATAGATGAGGGCATGGCTTGAGATGTGTGTGTGTGTGTGTGTGTGTGTGTGTGTGTGTGTGTGTGTGTTATACTCAGGAATCCTTATCTTTTACTAATTTTTTTTTACTGGTTTGATCTTTCTCTCATTGATTTTATAATTAGGAAAATTGGCCATGTTCTATACTGGGCTACAGAAACATCATTTCCTGGTTTGTCATTTTTTTTTTTTGACTTTGTGATGGTTTTGTTTCTGCAGCACTTTTAAAGCTATTATCAATCAAGTGTAGCTTTCACTGTTTCTTCTGGATTTGTGACATACTCAGAAAAACATTCACAACGTTATGATGATTCTATGCATTTAAAAATTAACTTGAGGACAATGCCCTCTATAGCCACCATCCATACCCCCTTGACTATGTGTTCACCTCTGCTCTGCCATAAAACCTGTCTTCTACACTATGCTCTGTACATCACATCTGTTTTTTGATATAGATCCCAGGGACTGGGACCCCCAAAGCAATTCAGAGAGAAAAACTGGTTTAGGACAACAGCTGGGTCTGCAAACTCTCACTCACTTCCTCTTCCCCATGGTGGGGTCTCTTCTTCAGGTGGAAGAATGGAGATACTTACATCACAGAAATCAGAGCTGTGTCCTTCATCTCCTGCTTGTTGACAGAATGGATTGTCTTCCACTGGCCTATTTAATGGATTGTCTTCCACTGGTCTATTTAATTCAACTCAAAGTCAAAATGAGATATGGGAAGAACCTTTTAAAGAGGGAAACAGACACAAACCTGTTTTCATTCCCTTTCCTGTATTCCCTCATGATGGGGACAATAGCACAATGGCTCAGTGTACCCCAGTGATGTGTGATGTACATACAGGATTTGTCTTTGCTAACTTGTGTTACAACATTATTTATTGCCTTAAAATGGTTTACCAAGAATTTACTGAGCAGTTCCCAATGGCCTAGTATCTCTGTATTGGAAATATTTCAACCCCAAGATAAATTGGCAGGGACACTCCAGGATCTTCTAGAACTAAACTGAAAGCCTCAGTTCAGGAATAGCAAACTCCACCTATTCACTTAACTATTGTCAGTATGTAACACCAGAAGTTTAAGGGTTCAGTTCAAACTTGTAAATTATCTCCCAAGCATTCAAAGCAAAAGATCCTCAAGAGCTAAAGAAATGTTTACCTTTCTGCTGCTTTCAACTCCTAGACAGACTTGGTTTCTGTTACTAAACAATATTTAGAGCTGCTTAAAAGTTATGGGCTGGCCACAAGGCACAGCAGGTCAAGGTGTTGGTTACCTCAGTCTAATCTCTGCGACCCACAAAATGGAAGGAGATGACTGACTTCTCCATAGTGTCCTATGATCTCCACTTGTATGTTACATTTACATTCTTACACACAATACATAGGGAGATGATTTTTTTAATTAAAAATTTTGTATTTTTTATTTCATGTGCATCAGTGTTTTGCCTGCATGTATATCTGTGTAAGGGTGTAGGATACCTGGAATTACAATGACTTGTGAGCTGCCATGTGAGTGCTGGGAATTCCAGTCCTTTGGAAGAGCAGCTTGTGTTCTTAACCTCTGACCCATCTCTCCAGCCCTGATAGATGAATTTTTAAAAATTAAAAACAAGTTGGGGAGGAGCTGGGGAAATAACTCAGTTGGTAATGTGCTTGCCATGGCAACCAGAGTTCTCATCCATCACGCAAGTCTCAAAAGAAGGAAGTGGAGCACACTTAAAGCCCAGTGCTAGCTATTGAGGTAGAGACAGGAGGATGAATCCCTGGGACTCACTGGCTAGCCTAACCTAACCACAAACTCAGGCCAGTGTAAAACAGTATCTTAAACAACATAGTACCTGAGGAATGAGTTCTGACCTCTAAACGCATGTACCTAAACACACATTTACACATATGTACACATAATAAAACAAAGTTAGAGGAGTTAGGCGTTGATGGGGTCTAGGAAGGCAGGGCTGAACTTCAATTTACCTTAACTAAATGAACATGTGTGGGATTGGCCCTGGCTTGTGGTGTTTTTTTTTTTTTTTAACCTCTGTACTAGGGATGGTCCATGTCTTAATTCTCCAAATCTGTGACTATGTTACCTCACATGGCAATACAAACCAAGCCAAAAGCCAAAACATCCTTAGAATAGGAGAGTACTCTGGATTATCCCTGTGGGTCTGAGGAATGAGAACAGAAAGTTGTGTGACTATGAGATGGAGACAGGGGCCATGAGCCAGGCACCCTCTTTGGGCTGGACAAGAGAAGAAAACAGATTTTTCTCACAGCACCAGAAGAAGAAAAGTGACTTGTGAATACATTTGGAGTCTTTTTTGTTTTGTTTTGTTTTGGTATGTATATGGGTATATATCACACATACATGCATGTATGTGTATGCATGTTCCCATGTGTGTTGTCACAAGTGTATATGTGAGTGCATCTGCATATGGGCTCCCGAGGTTGATTAGTGGCCTTCCTTGGTTACTATTCACCTTCTATAGTGAGGCAGTGTACTGGCTGGTTTTGTGTCAACTTGACACAAGCTGGAGTTATCACAGAGAAAGGAGCTTCAGTTGAGAAAATGCCTCCATGAGATCCAGCTGTAAGGCATTTTTTCAATTAGTGATCAAGGAGGGAGGGCCCTTTGTGGGTGGTACCATCTCTGGGCTGGTAGTCTTGGGTTCTATAAGAAAGCAAGCTGAGCAAGCCAGGGGAAGCAAGCCAGTAAGTAACATCCCTCCATGGCCTCTGAATCAGCTCCTGCTTCCTGACCTGCTTGAGTTCCAGTCCTGACTTCCTTTGGTGATGAACAGAAATGTGGAATTGTAAGCTGAATAAACCCTTTCCTCCCCAACTTGCTTCTTGTTCATGATGTTTGTGCAGGAATAGAAACCCTGACTAAGACAGGCAGCATCTTTTATCTGGCTCGGAGCTTCATATTTTGGGCTCTCATGTGCTGGTCTTGTAGGTAGGTGACCACCCACCTCCATTTTAAATGAGTGCTGCTGATCTGAATTCTGGTCATCAACATCATCAAATACGGGTAGCCAGCACTTCACAGAAGAACCATAGTCCCAGGCTCCATCTTCTAGTGTGTGTGTATCAGGGGTTTGTACTAAGGTTTTGTGCACACTAGCCAAGGACCGTTACTGAGTGACATCCCTAGCTCATTTTAGTCTTCTGATATCTAGGGGCTATAGACTAATAAGGTCATGCTGTTTCTAGCCTCTGAATCTGTGGTTGTTATAACAGCAACAGGAAACTAATACAGCTATTCTTTACCTGACACATGACAGTGATAACCCACCCCTAGGTGTGATAGACAGAGTGCCAGTGGTCACCACCAAATGTCTCCAACACTGTTCTCCTGGAGAACAGCTGTACTGGGGCAGGTTAAGCAGAAGTAAAAAACTCCTGTAGCTGAAAAAAGTCCAATGTCCAATGTGAGCTCTTGGGGACCCAGGAAGGCAGAGTGGGGCAAGCACACATGGGAAATCCAGGGGACAGACTACCCATCATGCTCCCTGTCACTCCTTTCTGCTTCCTCACCCCAGGGGACCCATGCCTGGATGCTCAGCATGTGGCTGGGCTGGCTGAGAGTCCTTATTGGAAGTGACAGCTTGTTCTGCTGGGTCCTTGCCTCTTAGCACACAGATGACAAGCACTCTCTAAGACAGACTCCCTGTGGGTCAGCCCTGCCTTTGCCTGACTGACTGGTTCCTTCAGCCTGAAGGACTTTCTTCCCTCTCAGTCTCTGCATCCAGAACTGGACTGGGTACAGCTGAGTGTTGGTGACTGAATCCAGGGCCTCATACCTGTAAGGCAAGCTCCCTGCTACAGAACTACAGCCTGGCCCCTCACATAATCTTATCCCTAAAAAGCGGTTTTTTATTTTTTTGACCTATTCTAGCCTGTTTTCTCACAAATTTATACTTTAAGAAAAATGGGATTATGCTGTATGTTCTGTTTTATGTCTGACTTTATCTGTTGAGTTATCAGAAAATGTCAGTGGTCTTAACTGTGTGTTGATCATGTTCTTTAACAGCTTCATGGTTGTGTCATGACTGATGTAAGTCACCCATTGCCCATCGCCGAGCACAGTTTGTTTCTAGGTTGGTGAAAGGTTTGTGGTATTTCTGTGGCTGCAGAATAAATGAATGAGTCTGTGATTCATGCTTCACAATGTCATGGCCGACATGCTTTTTCTACCCTGTTGGATAGCTACATGATTTTCTGGTCCTTTAGATTTCAAGATGTTTTGTTCTGGTGGCCCATCGTGACATGTCGATACTCACTCTTTCTCTTCTATCTCTCTGAGACTTTGAGACACGATTTAGATTCTTGGGAAGAACAGCCAATTAAAGGCAGATCATCTTCTGCACCAGGGTGCACCAGCTGCCTGGTGTTGATTCACCCCTGCCTGAACACCGCAACCTAGAATGAATCAGCTTAGTACTGGGGGTGCAGATCAGCTGGCCGAGTGAGGAGTGTGTGCACGGAGCCTGGATTCGATCTCCAGTACTGTATTAGAACAAAACAAAACGTAACAAAACAAAAACCAAACCAAACCAAACCAAAAATCGTCATGGTGATGCGTACCTATAATCCCAGCACTGGGGTGACAGAAGCAGGAAGATCAGAGGTGCCAGGCCATCCTCGGTTACACAGTGAGACGGAGGCAAGCCTGGGCTACATGCAGCCCTTACACAGAGAGACGGAGGCAAGCCTGGGCTACATGCAGCCCTGTCTCAAAGACATCAAACTAAAATAAAATAAAACAAAGGCAAAAACAAAAACAAAAAGACCCTACTGCAATCACACCATGATACTTTGTCCACAGGGAATTTTCTCTTTCTGCAGAACAGTCTGGAAAGGCTCCAGCTATTCATATTTATTCATGTTAAAAAAACAAACGGCGCCAAGTTCCCTCTCTGGACCATGTGGGTGTGTTGGGCTCTGGATGCAGGTGTAGGTCACTTTGGACTGTCCTGGCTGTGACATCCTTACTTATTTATTTTCTTCCCTGGGTCCAGTTCCAATTTATCCCACTGTAGACTCAGGTTTTTGTCAGACCTTGGTCACTTCTGCCAGCCACAGGACACTGGCACTAGTTCCCCTGCTCTTCCTGTTTTCCTGCTACACTGATATATTTAATGGGATTATCTGCACAGAACACACAGCATGTAATTAGTGATTCAACAAGCTGTGACGTTACCGTCACTTATGTCATTATCATCCTGTTCTGTGCATTATGGTTTGAATCTGAATTGTCCCCAACAGGCCCATATTTTAATATTTGTTTCCTGACTGGCAGAGTTATTTTGGGAAGCTATGGAGCCCTGTGGAAGTGGGATCTGGATGTTATCCTGGGCACAGTTCTGCTATTTCGCCTTCCTGGTGCTCTAGGAGGTGAGCCTTCATGATCCTGTCACCACAGAGTCACTGCTCCATTGTGGACTCCCATGATGGACTGGGATCTCTCTGCAAAGGGGTTTGGGTCACAGTGGTGTGAAAGCAGCCAGTTCACTATTAGTAGGTGTGCACACTGTGGAAAATGTCTAGTTCATTGCCTTGACCATCTAAGGCATCAGATAGATAGAGACACATTAGTCTGAAACACAAAGGGCTGCAAGAAGAGGCTGCTCTCTGGGTTAATTCAATTATGTTCCTAATGAAGCCAGGTGACTTAACACGTTATGTGCCTTGCTGCATGTTGATCTGTTTGCTTATAATGAGTCATCAGGTGTTAACATCAGCTCAAAAGTAGTGCGTCCTTTTGCAACCTCCAGAGGCAAATGTTCTTGATGTGTGTAAATTCTCAATTCTTGTGTATGTGGCTGGTAGAAGGTGTCATGAGGAGGACCAGACAGAATATCTCTATCTTATGGGTGGGTGAGGGGGGAGGCTTTATGACGATGTTACACTCCTGAGAAAATAGCGTAGAAGAAAAATAGCAACAGTTACGACCTGCAAACAATATAAATTTCTGTCAGTAGAGAACTTTCCATAAGGCGTGCACACCACAGAGTACAGTACTTCCAAGTGTGATGGCTGTTTTTTGTCAATTTGACACAAGCCAGGGTCATCTGGAGAGATGAGACTTCAATTGAGAAAATGTCACCATTAAATTGGCCTGTAGACAAGTTTGAGTGGCTTTTTTTTTATTAGTGATTGATATGGGAGTGATCAGCCCACTGCGGGTGGTGCCATCCCCTAGGCAAGTGGTCCTGGGGTGTGTGAGAAAGCAGGCTGAGCAATCCAGTCAGCAGCACTCCCCCGTGGCTTGTTTCCTTCCCTGACCTCCCTTCAGGATGACTATCAGCTGAGAGATAAAATACATTCTCTTCCATACAAGTCACTTTTGGTTATGGTGTTTATCACAGCAACAAAAATCTAACTAGGACACCATGGTAAAGAATGAAGAGGAGGGGAGCTGGCCCACAGCTAATGCATGAAAAGAGTTAGAAAGAAGGAAGAGGAAAGGGAAAAACACCAGCCAGGCCATAAGTCAGTTCCAAAGTGACAGTGGGTAAAGACTCCCTGCTGACCTTGTTGGTGAACTTGGAAGGGCCTCCCAGCTGGATCTTCAGATGGGAACACAGCACCCTGTGACTGAATTGTAATCTCAGCAAAGACTTGACCTGGAAGCAGAGAGGCTCTGCCCAGCACACACTTCACTAGACCTCCTCAGGCACAGACTTCAGGACAGAATGAAAGTGCTCAGTGTCAGGCTGCTGGGGCTGTTTGTCCCACAGCAGTAGGTAACCAATACAACAAGACTAAGCTACTTGTATTGCTGCTGTTCTTACCAGTGCTATAGGGTGTGTCATTCCCTTTCCAGCCCTGGGGATGTGTTCCAATATTCACCATCCTGTGCCTGGGGTCATTTTCCTTGCCAAAATATGTCTCTGCCATTTCTTCTTTGATCCACATGACTGTACTCTACAAAGGGGAAACTTAATCAGCTCGTTTACTGAATTTTGAAGAGAAGGGTCTGTAAGGACTTTGACAAAGGGAAAGAGGCTGGGTATTAAGTGTCTATACTCTGACCACACCATCTTGATGACTTGGTGATCTGATTTCCCCAGTCACTAGAAAACTACAATAGCTTAAATTTCTCCTTTTCACTCCTCCTGTGCATCTCTCCCACAAGCCCATCCTCACCTTCTACCTGGACAACTCAGTTCAGACACCCCTGGTAGAATTCCAAATCAAATTAGCTACGGTAGGGTCTGGGGAGATGACTCGGTTGCTAAGGTCCTTGCCATGAAAGTGTGAGGATCAGTGTGAAAAGTCAGGCAGGCCATGCATGCTTATAATCTCATCTCTAGATGGCAGAGACAGGAGGATCTCTGAAGCTCTCTGGCCAGGAGGTCTAGCTAGATCAGCACACACCAGGTTTGGTGAGACACCCTGTGTCACTCAGCTTCATTTCAGTAGCCATGGTAAAACAAAAAGCAGTTCAACGGAGGAAGAGTCTGTTTGATTTATAATTACAGACTGCAGGGAAGTCATAGAGGCAGGAACATGAGTGAAGAGGTGGTGGTCATCTATATCCAATCGAAAGCAGAGAGATGTGAATGCCCCATCTCAGCAGGTTTTGTACAGTATTAAATAACCCAGGGCCCAGTCCATGGAACAGAGCTGCCCACAGTGGGCTGGGTTTTCCTATATCAGCTACCAGTGAAAATATCACCTCTCAAATATGCCACAGGTCAATCTGATCCAGACAATTCATCAGGTGAGGTTCTCCTCTTAAAGAATTTTAAATTGGGGGAACTTGACCTTCAAAACTAACCACCCCAGCCTGTCTAAGGTAAAGTAAGGTGGGAAACCATAGAGGGACACACTCAGTGCTTCCTTCTGGCCTATATATGCACACAGGTATGCACACACATTTATACACAGAGCACATATACACATAAGTACCTACATATATAACATACACACCACATATGCATATACCTACATCAATACATTCACACAGCACATATACCACACACACACACACACACACACACACACACACACACTCGTACATATACAAACACAAACCACACATGCAATTGCCTACACAAGCAACAACATGTGCTTACACACACACACACAGGTACACTCACGTGTGTGGCCCTCCCTACCTCTATGCTTCACCAGACCCTCTGTGTTGAGATCACAGACGTTTCTCATGTTCTCCCTCCTCTCTTTCCCAGCTTTTGCTTGCTATTCATCTTAGCATTCTTCTCTTTTGTCAGTCAGAGCTCAGAGGCCTCCCTTCATATTCCACCGAGCCTTAGAAGTCAGAAGGTCTTCAAGTTCAGTGGATATGCATTTGTACTTGAAGTATGAATGAAACTGTGATTGGCTGACATGCCCATGTAGGGACAGAGAAGAGGAAAGACCCCTCCTCCTCTACGTGGGACTTCAGTTTGAATTCTGCCTCTGTTGGGTCTAGACTGTGAGGTCCTGGCCAAAGCTTCATTTTTACTTTATTTGTTATCATTCCCTATGCTGCTGCTTCTCCTCAGCCTTCTTCCATCCCTCCCTCCTTCCCTCCCTCCCTTCTTCCCTTCCTCTCATTATCTCCTTCCCCTTTTGCTCCTCCATCCTCCTTCTCCCCTCTCCTCACTCTTTCTCCTTCCCATCTCTCCTGGCTCCTGCCTTCTCCTTCTTGTTTTAGTGTTGGGAGTTGCACCCAAAGCCTTGCACATTCGCATACCTGTATTATCTTTCATTTTGAGACAGGGTTTCTTTAGATTGCCCAGCCTTGTCTTGAACTTTCTCTGTAATCAAAGATGACCTTGAACTTGTAGTCCTCCCAACTCACCTGTACCACCACACCCAGTTACTCCATTCTCATCTGTAGACCCCCAGACATGTTTCCCCAAAGTCCAAGATCTCAGTGAATGCTGTGGACTAGACTCAATCGGTCCCTCAACCCTCAGGGAACCAGGGTCCTGCTATTCAGGTGAGCAAGGAGTTGGGAAAAGTGACAGATGTTGACACAGAGAGAGAGTGCTGTATCTGAATGTAATTTCTCAAAGCGAGCATCAGACTTATATTACAGAAGAAAACAAGTTAGGTGACACATCAGCCAAGGTACATTGAAGTTATCTGACACAAAACAGAGAAATGCACACATAAAGACTGGCAGGAATCAGGAAGTGTTTATAACTGAGATAAGATCAGCCCTATCTAAAGTTAGCTATTGATGAGCCAGGTGAGGATTTCACACCCTAGTCACAATTTATGCTATTCCTCTGAGCCTTGTGAAAGCTTGCATGGTGTGTGTGTATGTGTGTGTGTGTGTGTGTGTGTGTGTGTGTGTGTGTGTGTGGTGTGTGGTTCTGCTCTTGATGACCTTTTCATGAATAATGCAATACTGTAGTTCCTCCTTAAACCACAACCCTCCTTCTTCCTAGGCCATTGTAAATTCTTGCATATGGGAGTAACTTGGCTGCTCTTTTAAGTGTCTGTAGGGAATCTCCATTTGTCAGAAGAACTTACCAACTTTCTTCTAATATGTAATGTAGTCTGCCATACCTGACTGTAATAAGAATTCTAAGTTTACCATGCTAAGCTTGCCCTGAAATTTCTAACTCTGTGTAGTAGATAGTAATGACTGATTTCTTTCACTATCTCTCTTTCAATACTGAAGGTAATTCGTCTGAATAGGTAACATTCCTACTGAATTCCAAGCCCAGGGTCGGCTCAAGGACTGCCTAGGACATTGGTAAAGGTCAGGAAGCAAAGTTCAACCTAATTTAGGTATATGTCAAAACATTCCTTGGAGGCACCTATAATAAAACACTACTGAAAGAAAGCACACAGATCCATTCACTGACTAACACAAGGAAAAGTTTGGAGCATTCATGCTATGGGATGCCAAGGCTCCAGGAGACTAAGTTTCCATAAAACTTTTTGTCTCAGGACCATGTCCAAGCTTTTGGGCCTGCTACGAAGTTTTTACTGGAGTGGGTGTGGCAAGCGAAGGAGTCTGTGGCAGTCCAGACTTATCCCTGAGGGTCCTTGGAGATGGAATTCTGATGGATCAGCCACATGCTCTTTGCTCTGTTGTGGCATAAGAAGCATGGACTATGGCAGAGGGAAAGGCCCTGCAGCCAGAGAAACTGGGATTGAATTAATAACTCAACCTTGGTAGAATGATGGGTACCACCAAGCTCATTGTCAAAGTGGAGGTCATGGTCCTCTGGCCTGATGGCTTTGTGAGAAAGGCTCACTGGGATAAAGCATATGTGTGCATTGTTTAGCATGGTTTTAGCTTACATGGTCATCTAGCAAATGTGGGCTGTCATTACTGCAGGAGGTGATGGAGGTTGGAAGCCACCGCTTCTCTGACCTTTAAAGTTCACGCACACTGTTGTTTGCATCTTTGAAAACCTGGTTTATCCTCCTGCCTCACTTGGGACATCAGGGACCCATTTGGATCAGTACCAGGTTAGCTGAGTCTTCCTTTCATTCATTCCTGTTTTTTTTTCTTTTTTCTTTTTCTTTTTTTCATTATACACTGATTCCTTCCTTGGGCCCTCTGCTGGAAGCACACACTAGGAGTTCTTACTGATACATAGTTTTTTTCCTTAGCGGTTTTGCTCCCTCCCCTATGTCCTGCCTCCATGCCAGTTCTCAGCAGCTGGCAGGAAGTGTTGCAGAAGGATTTCTTTCTCTTCTGAATTGTCTGGCACCTCCCAAATGAGGACCTTTCTAACCAGAGGATAGAGGCTTCAGATTTGTATTCTAGCCACACTGACACGGGGGGGAAGAAGATAAAGGGCGAAAGAAATTACAGCCCATCCGTGGATTCATTCCAGTTCTACGATTAGGAGAACATGTCCTTCCAAGCCCCCAGGAAGCTGATGGAATCCTTAGAGTCCTTAGTTAGGATTTGATCTGTTAGCTTTGGGTCATTGTGCTCTCAGACCAGTGTGGGCTGTTGTAAGACCTGTATGGTCCTGTCCCCTATCGATGTCACTCAATTAAGGACAGTTGAGTCACGAGAAATGTTAACATCTCAGTGGGTAGGGTCCAAGTTCATGATAGCTTCAGACAAAGGCTCAAGAATTCTCTTCTATCCCTCAAAACTCTGATTAAAAGGAGGGCAGCCCTCCACAGGTGACTCTATAAAGTCCACAGTGCAGGCAGGTAGGAAGCTCTGTAATCAGAATCCTAGCTCTATGAGCCAAAGAGAATGCCCAGGAGGAGGACATTCAGACATTTTTTTTTAAGTGCGTGTGTGTGTGTGTGTGTGTGTGTGTGTGTGTGTAAGTGTGTGTGTGTAAGTAAGTAAGTAAGTAAGTAAGTAAGTAAGTATGCATATATATATTTTTGAGACAGAGTCTCACTACATCACCCTAGTTGGAGTTGGTCTTAAATTTAGGATTTTCTTGCTTCTGTCTTCCAAGTGCTGAGATGACCTGCATGCCTGGGTAAGGAAGTGAATTTATTTATTTATTTATTTATTTACTTATTTATTTATTTACTTATTTACTTATTTGACAGGACCTTAGTAAGTAGACCAGGCTGGGCTAACAAGAAACTCCCTCCATCACATGACTTTGGCCAAAGAATCAAGGCTGTCTGCCTCTGCCTCCCAAGTGCTGGGATTAAAGGTGTGCTCCCTTATATCCAGCCCAAAGAAATGCATTTTATAATTAATATTTTTATTTATTTATTTTTATAAATAGGACCTCACTATGTAGCCCAGGCTGGGGTTAAATTTGCAATCCTCCTGCCTGACTTCCAAGTGCTACGTCTCTAAGTATTTGCTACAATACCTGCCTTAGGTAGTTTTAAATTGGTGCCACAGAAAATTCATGCTGTCCGTCAATTTCCATTCCTTTCCCTTTCTGCGGTGACACAGCCCTAGAGTTAAGGCTACAGTTTTGTGGAATCATGCTTACAGCAATGCCCACACTGGCTCCCTCTCTGTGCACACTCAACTCTGGGATGTGCCTTTGCAATTTCTGTTTAGAGAAAGGATTCATGCTTGCAGACCAGTCTTGATTCTTTGGCCAAAGTCATGTGATGGAGGGAGCTTCCTGTTAGGCCGGAACAGTTTCTTGGAATCCTGTCAGGCTTCTGTGGGATGAAAGCCACAGGAAAAGGCAGCAAGGGTCCCACGAGGAGCTCCAGACATCACTGCATCCCCCTGACAGGGACCTACTGAAGGATGGGAAGCAATCAGACAGGAGCACAGAGCTGTCCCCCAGAGGCTGCCAACTTACAGAATCCAACCTTAAGCAAAGTCTTACAGTTTTAAGCCACTATGGTTTAAGGTGCTGACTTATGACATAGTAAAAATAAGCAATTCCTATGCAGCTAAGTATGTCCATGTGACTGAGTTTCTATAGAAAACAAAACAGAGCAGAACAAGTAGAAAGTCTCTGCAAGTTTCCTTATAGGAAGAAGGAATGGTGTTCTTGTAATTTTGTCCCCATTGACTAGAGTGAGGCTGTGGTAGCTGGAGCTCCAGCAGCCTTCCTGGACCACGAGGTGAATGTAAGAGAGGAAGACACAGAGCAAAACAACCGGGATCTTGTTTCTCTGGAGCCATGGGGGAAGGGCTTTTCAGGAGCATTTCCAGTATCTTTACATTTATTAGGCAAAAGAGTGGAATAAAATTTTAACTTGTGTAGGCATTGTTTTGAGTCCAAAATGTTTACATGCCTACATGTTCAGGTGTTAGCAAAACAGGGATAGTAGACAGAGTCATTTATAGTAGAGGGACACATCCCACGAACTAGGTGTGGAAAGAGAGAACTTGTGGGCACCTCGAGGGCCACTGTGAATGACTCCATCTGACTACCTACGGGAAGCAAAGGGTGATTGGACTGAGAAGACTTTGGGCCAAAGTGTTGTGATTTCTCCACTGCATCAGTCACACAGGCTAGAGTCAAGCTGTGTGACAAGCATCCTTTCTCTTGCTCTTGGGTCTGCCCGTAGCCTAGGGTTCTGTCAGGCTCTGTTGGCTTAACTTGGCTATTCCAGGCCATGGGATGGTCCAATATGCTGTCCACCCTTGCTCAACCTGGAACAGTGGTATCTAGGATCTGTTGTTTCTGTGATGGCTGGAGGAAGGGCATGGAGCTGAGCCAAAGCTCCGAGGCACAGGTGAAGCCTCTGGTCCAACTTACTTGATAGTGGGAGTCATGTGGCCTCAATTGACATCCTTGGGTCTGGTCTGAGCATGTGACCCACTGTGGTGAGATGATGGCAAAGGTACGGAGTGTGGAGAGAGAGAGAGAAAGAGAGAGAGAGAGAGAGAGAGAGAGAGAGAGAGAGAGAGAGAGAGAGAGAGAGAGAGAGAGAGAGAGAGGCTGCAGTCTGCTACAATCAGGGAAGCAGTGTTTCTGGACAGCATCTCCATTTGCTTCCTGGTGGATACACAGCAAGGCACTGTGTTTCTTTTCTTTGAAACAGGGTCTCACTGGGTAGTCCAGCACTCACCTTGAACTCACAATCCACCTGCCTTGGCCTCCAGAGTTCACCACTATACCCAGCCACATTTCTTTTCTGTTTAATATTTTATTTAAAAGTTCCAAGTGCACACACGATAAAGTTCAAAAACAAAAATAAAAACAAATGATGAAGCAGCGTGAATTTGTGGTTTTCTGTTTCCTCCACAGAGCCAAATGTTGCCTTTTTCTTCTAAGAGCAGATACATAACTTGATACTTGCACTTCAGCTCAAAAATACAAAATATTGTCTCATACCTTTTCCTCACCGCCTTCCTTTTTTCTGCTTAGCAGCTTTTGTTAGGAAGGATTCGACTTTTCCCCTTCTGGGTCTATCTCAGTGACTGCATTTTTTTCTGTGTGCTGTTCCACCATGGATTGTATCAGGGCCATGTTGGGAGACACTGGATTTATTTATTTTTTCATATCTGTAGCTGAAGCTGAATTAAACCTCCCAGAGTCTTTATTGTTATGCCTGTGCCTATATGTTTCAGGAGGCTAAATCCCTAAATCAAAAATGTTACATCCAGCTATACAGGTTTCACAGGTAACTATAGGCCTTCTGTATCTGAAGCATTGTGTGTGTGTGTGTGTGTGTGTGTGTGTGTGTGTGTGTGTGTGTGTGTGTGCGCACGTGTGAGTGTGTGTGTATGCTTGCGTGTGTACGTGTGTGCTCCGGAACTCTATCCATCATCTTGAGGAAGGGTCTCTCATTGGTTCAGAGTTCATCCTTGTGTCTAGTCTGTCTGGCCACTGAGCCCCAGGGCTGTCCCCAACACTGGGATTACAGGTGTGTGTTATCACACCTGGGTTTTTTTTAGATGTATGTTCTGGAGTTCAAACTCAAGTCTCTGTGCTAGTATAGCAAGCACTTTATCAACGGAGCCGACTCCCAAGCTTCCCAGGAATCTTTGAGGCTCATCCTTTGAATCTTGACATGAGGTCCCCACCAGCACCACGGTAGCAGCTCAAAGCACTCGTTAATGAGAGTAGAGGGGAATCTCTGGATGCGGCATTCATAAATGCTCTTTCGGAACTCTGTGCCACAAGTCGGATGATTTACTGCTCCAGGAGATGTCAGTAAAAAATGTGCACAATACCCTTTGATTTGATCTGTTTTCCCTGTAGCACCTAAATATTTAGGGCAAATAGAAAATAGTTCTGATTTACAATCCCTATAAAAATTTTAAACAACCTAATAGGGCATTTGATCATGAAATTGCTTGAAATAATGTTGGCAGTAGTCAGCCATATTTCTTCTAAACGGCCTGAAACTTCCCTGCAAACCCCCAAACATAGATTTTTTTCCTTGCTAATAACAATCTTATTAATAAAAGAATGATTTTCTCCACTGATCCTTGGCAGCTGTGTTCTGGTTGTCTTTGTTCAATAAAGGTGGAGATAATAGCAGTCAGTAGAAAGAAAATGGGCCCGGATTCCCCAGAGAAGTGGTTGGAAATTCATCTTTTATTAAATCACATCAGATTGTGTTTTCTTGTTTACTTTCTTTCATTTCGCAAGCCACAGTTGTATTTGCTGCTTTGGGAAATGTTGGGTCACAGTTTTGTTCTGCTTTTCAAAGCCCCAGACCAGGACACATGATGATCTTGAGGTTAAATGCTGTGTGATCAGCCAGTGAGGAATTTGCAGTAATGAATGGTCACAGTGGGCTTTGCTGAGTCTGTCTCTCTTCTGTCCCCGAGGAGGCTGACTTCTGAATACAGGCAGACAGCAGACATGCTCAATAAAGAACAGTAGGTACCTGCTGCTTTCTGCTTAGATAGATATCTATATTCAACTCATGATTGACTGTCAATCAATCAATCAATCAATCAGTCAGTCATCTGGGCATCTAACTGCCTACTTACCTGTGATGGCTAATCTTAGCTATCAGCTTCATACACCTGGGAAGAGAGAACTTCAATTAAAAACTCGCCTCCATTGGCTTGTGGGCATATCTGTGGGGCATTTTCTTGATTGCAATGCAGGAGGCCTCAGCCTGGGGATGGTGTTATCTTTATGTAGGCGAACCTGTGTTGTATAAGAAAGATAGTTGAACATGAGCTTGGGAGTAAGACAGCAAGCAGTGCTCCTCTATAGTCTCTGCTTCAGTTCCTGCTTGAGTTCCTTCCCTGACTTCCCTCAGTGATGGACCTAGACCTAGACATATTTCCCTGTGTGACCTAGAAATATAAGTTGAGTTAAAACTCTTATACCTCCAAGTTGCTTTTGGTCTGAGTGGTTTAGCAAACCAGAATTATTCTGTTTACTTGCTATCTATCTATCTATCTATCTATCTATCTATCTATCTATCTATTATCTATCTATCTATCTATCTATCTATTATCTATCTATCTATCTATCTATCTATCTATCTATCTATCTATCATGGAACTAACAGCCTTCTAAACAGTAGGGACTCCAGGCACACACCACTGCGTCTATGCTCCTTCTAAACAGTAGGGACTCCAGGCACACACCACTGCGTCTATGCTCCTTCTAAACAGTAGGGACTCCAGGCACACACCACTGCGTCTATGCTCCTTTTTTGAATGACGCTCCTGTTTACCTATGAGAACCTATGTCTACCCAGTTCCCAGGACAAGTGACCCTATATCTAGTACTAGTGGAGATCAAGACCCAGATCTTGCCAATCATCAAACTGGACAACCATATCCGGTGAAAAACCATGGACCTTCTACTACAACTATTAGAAAAGCAAATTTGTTTCTTTTTATTGCCATTCTTAAAAGAACAGGAGCTTGCCTTCCCAAGAATAACACCGTTTGAAGGAAGAAAAAAAATCAAGGAACTAATCTGGTGTAGAAAAAGACAGATTGCTGCTCACGTCTGGCCAAGAATGAGGTTGGATCCATCAGCTTGACTTGGGTTCCTGCTACTTGCTCCAAAAGAGTGCTGAACATGTGAATTTTTCAACTTGTAGTAGTCTCATGGTAAGAGCAGTGTAGTCAAGACCCATGATACAATATCCAGGACAATAGGATGACACCAGTCCCTTTCCTAATGACATCGGTGGTCATCTCTGTGTAAGGGAGTGTTTTGGGGCTGAGCAAATTCTGTTGTCCAGGGAATTATGGTTCAGCATATCTTTTGTCTTCCCAAGAATTCTCATTGCTAGATAACCTAATGGCTGTCTCAGGTATCCACCCTGGGACTACAGTATACCAGAGCTGTGCCCTCCCCTCCCCCGTTCCAGTCCCAGTAGCTGGTCACTCTTTAGGTATAAGTCATATATGTTTCTGGTCCCAGCCTGTGCTTCCTAATCTATAAATCTATGCTATCAACTTGAGCTGCCCAGATACTATGTCTGTCTCACTAGGAAGGAGTGCTGGCTCCTCAGTGATGTACCATATAAACTCCATTTCCTGGTGCTGCTTAATTTCCATTGCCAGCTTGATTGGATTAAGAGGCACTGAAGGACATTAATGATAAATGCTTTGGGTTTGAGTATGAGGGTGTCCTACAGGTTTAGTGGAGAAGGGAGTGCTCACCCTGAATGTGGGGAGCACCATCCTATGGGCTGAGGGTCTACCCTGAGTCAAAGAAAAAGACAGAGGGGAAACCAGAGGAGTTTCAGCATTCCCTACAGACCAAACCACTCCTCCACTGTGCTTTCCCTCCTGGCAGACTGGATTACTCTAAACTGTGAGCCAAGATAAACCTTCCCTCCCCTAAGGTGCTTTTGCCAGGTATTTGGTCATAGCAGTGAGCCACACCATGTCTAATTCCATTTGTGTATGCTTAAGTGTCTCTGTGTGTTCCTCTATGCTTGTCTCTGTCTCTTTGTTTCTGCCTCTGTCTCTCTGTTTTTCTCTCTTTCTCTTGGTATGTGTGCATGAGTGTATCTGCTAGTGTGGAGATCAGAGCACAGCCACAGGCATTGGTCCTCAACTTCATTTTCTTTGAGGCTCTTTCTGTGAGTGCCTCCCATGTTGCCTTCAGACCATCAGGATCACAGACACATGCACTGCTGAGTCTGTCTTTTCTGGGTTTTGGGGATCTGAACTCAAGTCCCCACTCTTCCACAGTATGTGCTTTATGCACTGAGCTAAATCCCCAGCCCTGACACTAGCATTTTTTATAGACTAGACACAGGGTGCTGTATCTTATTAAGCAGATTAATTTAACTTATAAAACAAAGGATGGTGTTATTATCCCTGTGTGTAAGAGGAGGCTCAGAGAGACTGAGTGATTCCCTAGTCTCAAGGAAGCAGGCAAGAGCAGATGCAGATGCCAGCTCAGCCTGAATGGATCTCTGTCCAGTTTCTTGGCTCCCAACACTGGCATTTAATGTACTGTACAGCTGGTCTGTGCCTCTCTGCTCCGTGAGCTCCCTGGATTTATGTACTCAGTGGTATCTTTGAATCCCTAGTCCTTACTCAAAGACTTGCATGAAATAGGCTTCCTACAGAATAAGAATCTTTATAACATGCATCTTCTTCTCACTTTACATGTGAGCAAATCTAGGCTTTAGAATATTAAATAAATTACCATAAGTCAGGAACTAGCATTTATCATATGCCATCTTGTAACCCTAAAATTTCCTCCTTTAACTAGAATTTAAGAAAAATATTCTTAGAGTCTGAACCTCCAACCAGAAAGTGTGTGTGGTTTAGGCCTAAGCCCTTTGTACATATGTAACAGATGTGCAGCTTGGTCTTCATGTGGGACTTCTAATAGTGGTAGGGGCTGTCTCTGACTCTATTGCCTGCCTTTGGATCTGTTTCCCCTAACTGGGATGCCTTGTTTAACTTCAGTAGGAACTAGTCTTACTGCAACTTTATATACCAAGGGTGGTTGATATCTCTTGGAAACCTCCCCTTTTCTGAGGGGAAAGGGAGGATTGGTGGATTGGGGGAGACAGGTGAAGAGAGGGAGGGACTGGGAAGAAAGGAGGAAGGGGAAGTTGGATTGGGATGTAAAGTAAGTAAATAAATAACTAATTAGTAAAAAAAATCTATTTCAAGTAAAATACAGAAAAGAAAAAAAAGAGAAAGATGTTTTATGTGGGTGGGAAATCTTTGGTGTTTGCATTTTTACATATGTAGGGATATTAATCAATTTCATGTTACCACAACAAAATCCTGGAAGCAATTAACTCTATAAAGATAAAAAGTTTGTTTGCTTACTTAGACAGGGTCTTGAAGTATAGCTCAGGCTGATCATGAATCTGTGATCCCCGGCCCCTGCCTTTAAGTTCTGGGACTACAGGCATGCACTACAATAGTCAACAGAGTAAAGTTTTATTTAGGTCATATTTTTTGAGGTTCAGTCTTCAAGTGCGTACTGTAGGCTTAGCAAGGGTCATTAGTGGGAAAGTGGTGCAGATAACAGTTGTGAGAAATATGTACCAGAGCAAAAGGCTCACAGAAGAGGAACAGAGAATCAGGGTGGGTCGCGGTTCCATAGCCCTCCTTAAGGAAACACCCCCAATAATCTCAGGCTCATCCATAAAACTCCATTTACTTAAGTTCTCCAATGCCTCTCCAGAATGGCATCATGGGGACAAAGCCTAAGACATGGGTTCTATATATGTACATATCTGGGGAGACATCCAATATCTGGACCTTAGGAAATACATGGAAAATTTCTACATTTTTGAAAGAGACAGTATTAGGCTGGCTTACCAAGCAGAAAACAGCATAGACATTTTTATGCCAAAAAGCCTTAACAGCTTCTATATTTGAATTCCTTATAACTTATAAGCAGGCAGAGCATTGCTTAATGGTGCCGGACAAAGCTCTTATGGAAACAAGTCCATTGGGGAAATCATTTATGGAAAATGAAATGATTGTTTTAGAAATCTGAGCTGTAAATGTTCATTTCTTAGTCTCTGGTGCCTTGAGACCTTGGGCACATAAATTACAGAAAGAATTCTGGTGGCTTTGCCCAGCGTGCGGAGTATGTTGGAAATCCCAGGAGCTCTCTGTGGAGAGAGAGAATAAGTGAGGATGTATCCACAGCAGGCATAGCACTGTGTGGGTGGGACTGACACCTCAAAAGGGCACATGTCGGAGAAAGATCTCCCAAGGCATAAAAGCCAGCCTGGGTTCCCACACAGATCTCCTTAGTTGAAAGCACTGACATTCTGTTGAGTTAATGATGAACTTCCTAATCACCGTTCCTTCTAACACCAAGCCTGGGAGAAAAGAACAAGAAACAATCTATAGACCTCAGGGTCCCCAGGGTAGCTTTTGAACCAAGTCACACACCTGCAATGCTCCTGGCTGCTGGCACCTATGTCAGTTTAATAAGTTTCCTGGAAGATAAGAGAAAATGCCAACTTAAAATAGCACTACAATTTCAAGAGATCCCTTTGAAAGAGGCGAATACACTGGAATCACCATGATGTTCTCATAGAAGTATCTAGGTATGGTATTAAAATTCCTTGCTATGGATCCAAGACTGCATGTTCTTTTTCCATCCATCCATCCATCCATCCATCCATCCATCCATCCATCCATCCATCCGTGTAACTATTATCTATCTACACATCCCTAATTTACCCATCAATCTACCACCTATCATGCATTTATTCATCTGGCTATCCATCCACCAATCCACCTACCCATCCATCACTCATTCACCTACCTATCTGTCTTCTATTCATCCATCTGTTATCTACCCATCCATATATTCATTTATTCACCAATCTAAATAACTACTTATTGATCTATTAATATACCCACCCATCAACTCATCCACCTACCATACATTCACTCATCCACCTACCCACTTTTCATCTATTCTTTCATTATCTTCCCATCCAAATATTTACTTATTCATCTATCTACAGAGCTACTCATTGATCTATTCCTCCAGTCATTCACCTATCCATATATAACATTATTTATGTATCTATTCACCTTCCCACCATCCATTCATTTCTTCTATCTACCCATCGAATCATTGTCTACTTATGCATCCATCCATCCACACAGCTCATCCATCCATTTATCTATATGTCCATATTATACCCACACATCTACCCACTTTTATACTCCATCTATATATTCATCTTTCCTTCCTCATTCCACACACCCACCTGCCCTACCCACTAAAGCATAGATAATGCACGCAGCATTATTTTAGAGCTACTAGTACTTGGTTCTCAGGAAATTTCAAGACTTCATTTTTTATTATAATATGATCTTCAAAAGCAAATTTACTCTTGAGGTTTTGTTACAGTGAAAAAAATGTAGTATTGCATTTATATAGAGATTTTTGACTATTATGTAACTGTACACTTGGCATTGAAAATTGTATGAAACATATTTGGGAAAAGATAGTTTAAGGTACAAGCTGCTGCATCATGTGAAATGATGGGCTGCGAGAAACAGTTTTTGTTTAGGTTTTGTTTTTCATTAGAAGCTGTGAAATTGTTGGGCTCAAGTGGTTATTTTGCTTGGTCAGGTGTTGCTATCCAGCTAAAAATAAATCTGTATCAGTGAACATCCTAGATTCTAAGAGAACTCGGATGTGAGTGAAAGAATTGAATATGTCTGCACTCTGTTTGGTTCTTTCACAGAGGTTGTAAAACATGCTGGTGAGAGTACAGCCTCCAGAATTATACAACCCCAGTTCAAATTCCTCTTCTGTAGCTAACTTGCTCGCTGTCCTGGGGGAAAGTTTCTTTTGTTCTGTGATGATTAGCTTTAAATGTCAACTTAACCCAAATTAGATTTGCCCAGGAAGAGAGTCTAAATTGAGTGACCTTTTTCATCAGGTTGTTTTATAGGCTTGTCAGTAAGGGATTCTCCTGATTGCTAATTGAGAAAGGATGATATAGTCCACTATGGGTAGCATCATTCCCTACATAGGGGGGTCTGGAACTTTACTGTTCAGGAGAAGATCAGCAATAGGCAAGGTCATGCATTTATCCTCTTCTCTGGCTGTGGATATGATGTGATTGGTTGATTAAACTCTTGCCTTGAGTCCCTCTCAGTGATAAACCAGGACCTGGAATGGTAGGCCAAGCAAGCCCAACCCTCTGTATGCTGCTTTTTTTTCAAGGTGTTTTGTTGTAGCAACAGAAAGAAAACTAGAACACCTTCTCTTAGTTTTCAAAATTGCAAAGTGTCCCATTATGCCACAATGAAAATTAAATGTGATACTTTCCTGCTTTTTGGGGTGCGCACTCAGTTGCTATTTTAGGGGTATAAGATAGACATACTGATATTACTTCACTCACTGATCAGAGAGGGGTCCTTACATTTTTGTTATGTTTTTTTCTTCTATCCCCATGTCCTCTTTAACTTTTCCACATGAGAACATACTAACATATACAATATACATTCTCTCAATTTCCCTTTCATGATTATTTAGATATATGTAAATATTGATAAAATAGGCAGTTACCTTCTTTCTATTAATTTACATAAACGGTTTGAAGCAAAAAGAAACCCTCCATTTTCCTTACTCAATTTATTTTAGAAATCATCTTGTGTTGTTGTCTGTAAATCAAAGTCATTAAATTCTAGCAGTGACTCAGAAGTCACCACGTGCAGGAATCACCATTTGCTTATCTCTTTCCCTAGTTATGATCTTATGGGGACATCAGTCTTTGCTGTCACATGCCAGACAGTACTGGATGGCCTTATGCATGAATGTGCAGGATGGTTTTGCAGGGATTTTTCTGGATGAATAAGTAGATAATTGCACTGGGGGTGGAGAGCTTGTGTCTTGGTGCTGTTGGGTTGAATCTCTTAAAACTTCTTTCTTACGTTATATTATTTTGCAGATCTGCTGTGTTCCATGGTTAAATCTGCTTTGCTCTGAGTATGAGCAAGGTTGGGCATCTCCACCCATTAGGGTTTCATCACCCATTCATTTTCTTCTAAAAGGCTTTGTCCATTTGCTTCTCCATTGGTTTTCTGAGTATTTCCTCCTCTTTTTCTGGGATGTCTCTGGGAAGGAAAACAAGTAGAGTCTTCGATGCTGCATGTAACCCTTCACTAGTTACTAATGCCTTCCATGTGTAGCTGAAGTTCCTCTCTGAGCTGAAACCCCGGTTTAATGTTTCCTAGCACTTCCTATTTCCTATTTTTGTCTTATTCTTTTTAGATCTTGCTTTAGAAACCTGTCCATATTCATTAATCCTTTTTTCTCCCCTTTCTTTCTTCCTTTCATGTTTGTTATTACCTGCATCTTTCAGATGAGGACACTGAGGCTCAACGAGGGTAAATGCTGTGCTGGAGTTTTGAGTAGGTTGATAATAAATCAGGTGTGATAAGAACTCAGTTCCCTCACCCCAGAACTAGCCACTGAGAATGACCTTGAACCCCTTAATCCCTCCTCCGCGGCAGCTCCCACCTCCCGAGTGCTGGGATGACAGAGATGCATCATCATATCTGCTTTATGAAGTGCTGGGGATTGAACCCAGGAACCCCTGCAAGACTCTACTCACCGTGCCACATCCCCACTACAAGGTCTTAGGTCTTTTGACTACTCTTATAGCGCACTTAGGAATATTCTCAATCACCTCTGGGTTCGAAGAGCCTTAGCGGTGGAAGCTATGCTTTGTGTAGCTTGTAACCATTATGTCTAGCCAATAAGTATCAAAAATGAACATGCAAGTACATTTTGTTGTTGTTATACCTGAAAGTGGCTCTCATGGAAAGACAGGGGATATGATATCTCCTTTTAAAGTGTTTTGACAGCATCCAGCAGAGGTGTCCCACGACAAAAGCCATCATTCTGCGTGTGATTTCACACCCATTTGTCACAGAGGTAGCAGGTAATGATGCTTCTGCAAAGGTCATCTTGCCTCATGAATTCTTCTAACCCCACAGGAGGAAGGAACTGAGCAGAAATGTTCCTTAGGCCCTTTCCACTCCTGTGACCTGCCAAACACCTTTTCAATAAATATCATCAGTTCCTGCTTGGAAGTGTACTTCAGGCTTTGGTGGCTGCCTTTTAAACACCAATGAGTTACCTGAATGAAAATAGCACATGATAATTTATCCTATTATTTTTAGTTTTTGAAGATGTATTTTTCAAAAAACTTAAAAAATAGAACTACCGTATGATCCAGATGTAAAACTTCTGAGTATCTACCCAAAGGATCTTAAGTCACCATGTCATGGGACATTGGCACATCTAGTTTATTACAGCTCTTTTCATAGTGAGCAGGATGAAATCACTATAATTCCCATCAAGAGAGATTGGGCAAAGAAAAGGTGGTACATACACATAGCAGAGTATTATTCAGCCAAGAAGAAGGATAAAGATATGTGATTGGCAGGATAAGAGATGGAAGGTGGGGGTCATCCTGTGAAGGAAAGTAAGGCAGACTCAGAATCTCACTCTCTCTATCTCATTGGTGGAATCTAGATTAAAAATAGTAAAGAAAAGTAGAAGAGGGAATGTTTACAAGAAAGGGGTATTTGGGAAAATGATCAAATATGCAATGGACATATCTTGATGTAACCCGTTATTTTTATACAGACAATATGCAATCTAAATTAAATACCCCCCACATATATGTTCTGGAGTCTTCTGTGAATTGTGGTGTTGATGACAAGACCAACGACCCTTCTACCATCAATGTCCTCCTGTTAGCTCAGAGGAACTTATGCAGTGTATCTGAAATACCTGCCTGGTGACTGGAGTTTTTGGAGGCTGTGGAGAACCTCCATACTTGGTCTTTGCTTGAGTTCAGACCTTGGCTCCATCAGGTCTTACCTGTGAGAAAGAGAGATATCAGAGATTACTGTAGAAGGAGGAAGCCCATAGTCCATCTGGGTTTTATTCAGTCAAAGGAGTATACTCAGGACAGCCCAGGCATTAAGAAGTTGGGAAATGTGCATGCTATGCCAATGACCCATAAAAGGTCACTGGGGACTCTTACTTCAGCCCTTCTTTCCTTTCTTGTCAGAGGGGAGGCATGGAACACCTCCAGGCCCTTCTGTATCTCTCCCTTAATAATAAACCATTCCTATAACTATTCATGTGTCTCTGTGATGCATCTCGAATGTGTAGATACTCATATCTACCATGTCTGGACAGCTTTTCTGAGACTGGGACAAGATGGAGGATTCTCTCTTCTTAGCAGGTCTTCTTCTTCTCTGCCTGATCTGGGGAGCCTGAACCCCCAGTCTTCCACTTGAGGAATATTTCATAATAGTTGGTGAAATTACAGGTTCAACTTCCTAGAATGTCTCTCCAGGTATCCCCAGAACCTTAAGTCTCAGCCAATGAAATTTCACATGAAGAAGAAACCCTTTCTACTTTCCAAGGCCCATATTTATAGCCCTTGATTCATTCTGAATAAAGTATGTGAGCACAAGTTGTTTCATTGAATGCCATCTGAGAGAGCTGTTTCATTAAATGTCATCTAAAAGAGCTGCAACACTGAAATCTCCAGAGAAGACCTCCTCCCTCCAACACTGACTGCCAGACCAGATCCTGCTGACCCACCCATTCTGGACTTTGCTCCATCCTTCCACATATGGTGTGTAGCAATGCCTGGACACTCCATGGGAAGAAGTGAAAAAAACAGAACCACATCTCTGTACAGTTCATTGGCTTAAAAAAAAGAAATGAGGTCTAATTGAGGATTTGTGTTTGTCCCAGGCCACACAGGGAGCACACAGTAGCTGCTAGGTCACACACACACACACACACACACACACACACACACACACACACACAGCCCACAGGAGCCTGACTGGCACACCTAGCATGTTCTTTTGGTCGCAGCTGTGGATTCTCTTTCATGTAGCTTTTTAACTCAGTTTGGAAAGGAAGCAGGTGTGTGCTGTGCTCCAGGACAAGTTGGAGGCAGAACTCAGGCAACTTCCCTTCCTCTGCCATCAGTACTTGCCTCTCTATTTGCCTCTATGGTCTTGGTGGTTCCCACCAGACCTATAATTCATTCTGCTTTGCAATGTTAGCCGAGCTGTTGGCTGGTGTTTAAGACAAGGCCCTTCCTCAGTGCACTTGCAGTTTAGAGGGTTGATCAATTCCTCTCTGAGAGCAACTGGGGCACTGTTCTCAAGGTTCCCTCTTGGTCAGGTCTCGATGAAGGGCCTTTTCTGGCTGGTGGACCAAACAATGCTTTCTCCTGAGCAGCATGTTCAGATGTGTGGTTGCCATGGTAGAGAAGATGAGAAAGCCAAGGGCATGCCTTAATGGGATTAAAATACCAAGATACAGGGATATGAGTAGAATAAATTTAGTTAGTTTCATTTTTATTTTGCGAGTGTGGTGCATGCATGTGTGAGCTTGTGTTTCTGGAGGCCAGAATTTGAGGTAGGGTGTCTTCCTCAATCACTCTCTACCTTATTCTTTGAGACATGGTCTCTCATTGAGTTTGGAGCTCATTATTTCAGCCAGATTGGCTGGGAGCTCCCAGGATCCTCATATCTCCACCCTCTCAGTGCTGGGATTACAGCCGTGTGCCACCCCACTCTGAACCCAGGTCCTCACGCGTGTGTGGCAGGTGCATTACTAACTGAACCATTTATTTAGTACCAGCCAGTGCCACCTTGGATTTCCCTGATAGCTCAAACTATGCTCTTTTCTCCAGGCAGCAGCTCACCCTGAAGCTCAGGCTAATTAGCATGTGACAGTTCTCCTGCCTCAGCCTTCTGAGTGCTGGGACTACAGGTGTGTGCCACCACATCACATCCCACTGTTGTCCATTACTTAATTCTGTTTTCACAGTAGTCCTGAGGGGTTCACGATCTTCTCCCCACTTGGGATAAGACATCACGATCACAGTGGGCAGTAGGAGCTTGTCACATTCTCCCCTCTAACATCATCCATTGCCTTCTCTTCTTATCAGTGGAACTCAGCGGGGAAGCATCTCATGGCTCCTGTGCCCAACCCAGCCAGAATGAGTATTCATTTCTCTACTTACTGTTACGGATCCAAGGCTTGACTTTTTTTTAAGATTTATTTTATTTTTTAATTATGTGTATATGTGTCCAGGGTAGGGATAGAGTATGTGTATGTAGATACAGTGTCCATAGATGTCTGAAGAAGTTATCAGATCCTTTGGAGAACTAGAGTTACAGCCAGTTGTGAGGTGCTAGAAGTCCTGAGACCTGTACTTGGGAAGAGCAGAAAGTGCTTTAGCCACTAAGCCTTTGTCCACACCCATAGATTGATGTCTAAGACAAATGGTGTGGTGGTTTCCATGGGAATGGCCTCTATAAGCTCATATGTTTGAATACTTGGTCTGTAGTTGGTAGAACTGCTTGGGAAGGATTAGGAGAATTGGCCTTACTGGAAGAGGAGGGTTGTTAGGGGCACACTTTAGTGCAGCTCCATGCCTGGAGTTCCCCACCCCTCTGTCTTTCTATCTCCTTGTAGATCAGGGTGCGAGCTCTCAGCTGCTGCTCCAGCTCCATGCCTGCCTGCTGCCTGCTGCCTGCTGCCTGCTGCCTGCTGCCTGCTGCCTGCTGCCTGCTGCCTGCTGCCTGCTGCCTGCTGCCTGCTGCCTGCTGCCTGCTGCCTGCTGCCTGCTGCCTGCTGCCTGCTGCCTGCTGCCTGCTGCCTGCTGCCTGCTGTCAACACCGATGGACTATCATCCCTCTGGAAAGGCAAGCCTCAAACAAACCCTTCCTTCTATAAGCTGCCTTGGTCATGGTGTTTTATCACAATGAACGAGAAACTAACACAAAAGGGAAACAGACTTGGGACCTCTTTTGGAGCCCTAGGAATGTGCGACATCTTCTTGAGTAGCTATGGTATTAGCAGGCAAAGGCGGTAGAGCAGCAGGGTTCCCCCTCCCACCCCCCCAGAAATAAAACTAACACCAAGGATGAAAAGGTAGAATGAGGAAAGGGTTCTGGTGGCATCTGAGCTGCAGGTTCCAGCCACAAATGTATTTTTTAGTTTGAGAACCAACAAATACCTTCCTTTGTCCTTTCTTCTTCCCTTCCTTCCCTCCTTCCTTCCTTTTTTGCCTCCCTCCTTCCTCTCTCTCTCTTTCCTGTGTGTGTGTATGTATGTGGGTGTGTGTGTGAGTATGCGAGAGCGTGTGCGCGAGCATGTGCATGCAGATACATGCTTTCCTGTGGAGGACAACATCCTTGTCTGTCACTCCTCAGGTTCCATCTCTTACTCATTTTCTTTGAGACAGGGTCTCTCCTTGACCTGACCTTAAGAAAACCAGGCTGGTCAGCTGTCCAAATCTCCAGGAATCCTTCCTTGCTGGCAGTTGGGATCACTAGCACCTATCAGCTCACTCAGCTCCTTTACATGGGTTTTAGGGGAGGGAACAAAGGTCCAGAGCTCACAACACAGGCGTTTTGCCCACTGAGCCATCTCCCCAGGTCCTACCCTGGCTTTAGTTCTGGGGTTTCTGCTTTTGGCAACTGAGGGGAGTGTTGTGGAGCACAGGCATCTGTTAAGTTTGTGTTAGTTCCCGACTTCCAACATGGTGGTATCTGGAAGGAAACCTCTGGGGGACAGTTAGATTCACATGTCTTCATGAGGGCAGGACCCACAGATTGGAGCAGTACTGTTGCAGAAAACAGAAGGATTTTTTTTTTCTCTTAACATGTGTAGACTCAGTAAACCAGGAAGTGTGCTGTCACCAGGACCCTTGTCTGTACTTCTTGATCTTAGATTGTCAGCATCTAGATATAGGAGAAATGGATGCCTTCTTGCCACGTGGAATATCATATCTACACGGCAGGATCTGCCCCAGCAGTGGGAGCTCATGTTTTTAGTTAGCCTTTCTGTCCTAGGGGCACTAGAATCCAAAAGAGTCTGGTCTTGTCCAGAGAAAATGATAAAACTCAGAAAAGCCTGGCTTTATTTCTGTGTGAAAGGCCACATAGAGGACCCCAGAAGCAGCTCTTTTTGCAGAATAATGGAGCAATGAATTAGCTCCTTACAACCCAAAGCCTGGCGGATTATCTTTCTGTTACTCTTCCACAAAAGGAAGAGTCTTTATCCTTGTGGACATCCTTCGAAAGTGGGATAAAAGCAGGCACGAAGCCCCACTGTCAAGGGACAGCGCTGTCAAGTGACAGTGTCAGTTTTTGTTGCTGCTATGTTGGAGTTGTCATTCAGGCACCAAAGACTAGGGATGGAGTCAGCGTCACCCCACGGGGGCTCTTCGTAGTAGCCTCTCTGTCTCTCTTTTGTTTGCATAGTGGGATGTATTGGCAAGAGGCACATACCACTGGAGCTCAGTAACATGGCTTAGGACTACTCTGTTCTGATGAACTCCTTCTGTGGCCCAAATAAACATTACTATCAATGCCAACATAGAAAATCTCTATTTTATTTTATTCCACGAAGAAACACACCCACACCCAGGAATTGTTCATTAGAAGCTCAGTCTCCAATGTGGTGGCTTCTGAAGAGTTAGAGCCTCGGTACAGGTTAATCAGCACGAAAGCTTTTTCCTTATAAAGTGTTTGAAGTGAGATCCAAATTTGATCCTGCAAACAACACGTGGATAGGTCCAGCATACTCTGAATTCCGTTGTGGTGGGGGTGGGAGATGCAGGAGGCACCATGTGTCAATTGTGATGGTAGGCACTCTAGACCTTTGTCTACACGTGAGAATCATCTGGGAAGCTTTTTGAACTGCCAGAACACAGGTTTGAATGGATGTCTAAAAGCATCCTTGGTACACATATGTTGTGAATTTGGTCTATTGCTTATATAATATTTATTGGGTTCCCAAATTACATGGGAATTCACACATCTGCATGTAAGACTCTGGTCCTTGCCCCAAGTTGGCTCTAACTGGTAAATAAAGCTGCTGGTGGCTAATTGCTGGGCAGGGAGACAGAGGCCGGACTTTAGATTTCCTGGGCTAGGGAACCCAGGGAAGAGAATCACCATTCCCAGGGAAGCAAGAGGACCAGGCTTGAGAGCTGCGGGAGAGAAAGCATACAGCCATGGAAGAGTGGGAAGAGACTCCAGGGGCCCCTCCCCTGCTTGGGTCTGAGGTAGCAAAGATGGAATATAGATTTTAGTAAGTAATAATTCAGGAGTATTGGAGGGGAGGAGTTAGCAATGTGGAGGTTTGGGAGTGGCTCAGCCGTTGAGCTGCTTAGGGCATGTTAAAAATAAAGCTGTGGGGGCTGGTGAAATGGCTCAGCGGGTAAGAGCACCCGACTGCTCTTCCAAAGGTGATAAGTTCAAATCCCAGCATCCACATGGTGGCTCACAACCATCCGTAACGAGATCTGGCGCCCTCTTCTGGAGTGTCTGAAGACAGCTACAGTGTACTTACATATAATAAGTAAAATAAATCTTTAAAAAATAAAGCTGTGTATGTATGTGTATCTTTCATTCAAGAATCCAGAGCATTTTGGTGGTGGTGGGGTAAGGAAAGTGCTCACTGCTGGCAGGGCCATTTGAGTAGCGTTAAGTAAATAATGCAACCCTTAACGTGCACTCCTGTTTGAGAACTTCTGATTAAACCAGAGGTAGAGCTCAGCACATTCTCCTCTGCTGTGGATTGGATGTGGCAATCCTGGCGCCCACCCCACGCTCAGGAATTGTTCATTAGAAGCTCAGTCTCCAGTGTGGTGGGCTCTGAGGAGTTAGAGCCTCAGTCCAGGTTAATCAGGTCATTGGGATTCCTCTCCTTGGGGGGAACTAATATAGTTCTTATGGGATCTTGTTTAGTGCTCACAAGTGGGTTGTTAAAGAAAAGGTCAAGACTGACTCCTTCATTTGGTGGCCTCTTGTCTGCTAAGGGAGCTCATTTTTTATTCATTATGATCATCATCATTATCATTGTTACTATTTTGTGCATCTGAGTAAAAATGATATTAGAAATTCAAAACTATCGTAGCCAACTAACTAATGGCTCATAGGTAGAGGCCAGAGGTTACCCTTGAGTTTTGTTCTTCAGGTGCCACCCATCCTGTTTGTGATATAAGGTCTCTCATTGTCTTGGAGATTTTCCCATTAGGCAAGGCCGCTGGTCAGGGAATCTCAGAGATCTGCCTGTTTCTGCTACCCCAAGTTCTCAGTTCTGGAACTGCCAACATGCTTTACCAATTCTGCCTTTTAAAATTGTCTTCTGAGTGATGGACTTAAGTCTTTATGCTTACAAAGCAGTATTTATTTAGCTACCCAGCCTCAGCTAGTTTGGTATAACAGTAGGAAATGAAGTAATCCAACCTTAAGTGACTTAAAGTATTAAAAAAAAGCTGTCCATGCAGCGTGTGTGTGTGTGTGTGTGTGTGTGTGTGTGTGTGTGTGTATATATGATTTATTTATTTATTTTATGAGTACACTGCCATTCTTGTCAGACACACAAGAAGAGGGCATCAGATGCCATTACAGATGGTTGTGAGTCACCATGTGGTTTCTGGGACTTGAACTCAGGTCTTCTGGAAGAGCAGTCAGTGCTCTTAACCGCTGAGCCAACTCTCCAGCCTATAGATAAATATTTTAACTGTATGATCTTAAACAAGCTACCTGGACCTCTCAACATCTCATCACTTTTTAGCCACACAATTTGCATGCAGGGATTACTGACCTCAGGGTTGTGTTAAGAATTACTAAGGGAAATTAGTGTGCCAGGCTCAGAGCGAGCACTTAGTAATTGGTCACTATTATTACCATTGATTTTAGTTTTCAAAACTCACTAATGGCAGATGATAGCTTTAGATTAATTGATTATTTTTAGATTACTTAGATACAATTGATCTAAATCTAAAACAAGATAATTGTTTTAGATTAATTGATTTTTTTATTATACTTATTTATTTGTGCCTGTCAGAGGACAACTTGTGGGAGTTAGTTTTCTCCTACCACGATGTGTAGTTTGGGGCTCAAACTTTGGAAGAGAGGGTTGATAGCAAGCACCTTTACCCACTTAGCCATTTGAAAAGAGGATTCATACATTCATGCAAGCAAATCCATGCAGGTTTCTGGCCTCAGGGCTACCAGGTCTCATGCCTCCATGTCATTTCTTGTTGGCCTCACTCTCTTCCCTTAGTGCTCTTGTGTCACCTCCAGGGACTAGGGCAGCTTTCTGCTGAAGAAGGGACATTGCTTCTGATCAGTCTGGTTCACCTTTTCTGACCCAAGAGGGAAAGAAAGGGACCTTTCTCACCAGCTTCAGTTGGAAAATATCCCAAAGGCCTCACATGTCCTGACTTGGGCGATGTGCTCATGACAGGTCTGAACATTGTGGCTAGGTGGTGGAACGCTCCTAGAGATGTATGGAATAAGCCACAGAGAAGACAAAGATAACGACCTTTCTAATGTCAGAAAGTTCTAACCACAGCGACTGGATTCACATTGTGACCATATGTGACCCATTTCATTATGGGCAGGCTGCTGGTGCTGTCTAGGGGAGTTATGAGACTGTTATGAAGTGTGGCCCTCCTAGAGGAAGTATGTCGGTGGTATGGCTTTGAACATTTGTGACCTCACCCCACTTCCAGTTTATTTTCTCTGTTTTCTCCTGGCCTTTCAACTTCCTGCTTTTGCTACCTGCCACCATGCCTCCTCCTCAATCTGCCACCATGCCTCCTCCCCACCTACCACCATGCCTCCTCCCCACCTACCACCATGCCTCCTCCCCAACCTACCACCATGCCTCCTCCCCACCTGCTACCATGCCTCCTCCCCACCTACCACCATGCCTCCTCCCCACCTGCCACCATGCCTCCTCCCTACCTACCAACATGCCTCCTCCCCAACCTACTACCATGCCTCCTCCCCACCTGCCACCATGCCTCTTCCCCACCTGCTACCATGCCTCCTCCCCAACCTACCACCACACCTCCTCCCCAACTGCCACCATGCCTCCTCCCCACCTACCACCATGCCTCCTCCCCAATCTACCTCCATGCCTCCTCCCCAACCTGCCACCATGCCTCTTCCCCAACCTGCCACCATGCCTCCTCCTCTATTGTTGAAAACTCTTTGAAGAAGCTATTAGCCTTAAGCCAAAGTAAACCCATTATTGGTGCCTTATCAGAAACAAAAGCGACTAATAGACATTACAGATCTATTTTATGTGACTGTAATTTTTATTGGTGTTTATTCGTTGTGCTGAGTGATGGGTTGCATGATGACACTTTTGCTTGAATATATCATGCCACTTTGATCATTTTCCTGCCCCTTTATCCTCTCCTGTCCCCCCCCCCATCCATCCATCACCCCTGATTCTCTTCTTCTTCCCAAATGGTCTCCCTTACACTTTCATACTCTATCTCTCTATCTCTATCCATATCTATCTATGTATCTATGTATCTATGTATCTATGTATCTATGTATCTATGTATCTATGTATCTATCTATCTATCTATCTATCTATCTATCTATCTATCCTCTATCTATCTCTCTAACTCTATCTCTATCTATATGCTCTCTCTCTCTCTCTCTCTCTCTCTCTCTCTCTCTCTCTCTCTCTCTCTCTCTGCATTTCCTCCCCCTAGGTTCTACACATGAAAGAAAGCATACCATACAGTTACAACACCTTTTTTTTTTTTTTTGTCTTGCTGCTGTTGTAAATGTGTGGGAAATTTGACATCAGAAATTGAAAACCTTCTGGTATGGTTTTGCTCTGTCAAGGTTGTTTTGACTTATTAGTTACTGGTCTTCTGTGTGTGTGTGTGTGTGTGTGTGTGTGTGTGTGTGTGTGTGTATCAACTTTCTAAGATTCTGATAGGAATGGCACTTCTATAGACTGACTTGGAAAGATGTTCTATGTTAACAATACTTTGTACCTATGAAGATAGAACATCTTTCAACTATCGAGACTCCTTTGTATGGTCATTAGCCATTGGTACGGTTTCCATATATGAGTTTTGCATTTTTACTAAATTATTACTGAGTGTCAAAGGACATGACATCAGTATGTCAGACATTGTACCCTCATGTTCATTATCATGTTATAGCATTATTCATGGTAGCCACAGTAGGAAATCAACCTAAATACCCATCAATGCATTTATGCATAAACAAAGTATGGTCCACACACATATAGATGTAAGCATATGAGAGAGAATGCCAGTCAGCCTTGCAAAGGGCAGGAAGTCTGCTGTTGATGACAATGTGAATCAGCCTGGTAGAGATGATGTGGAGAAATAAGACAAGTCTCGAGGGATGAGTGCCTGGTCATGTGACTGCCACATGGGATGTGAGCCAGTGGAACATACAGAAGCAGAGGGCAGAGCTGCAAGGGCTTGCGGACCAGCTCCAGAGAAGGAGAAAGAAGGAAGCAGAGTTCAGTATGGTGGCCAATGTTCTTGAAAATAGCTGACTGTAGACACTCAGTCTCAGCACAGAAATGTCACTATTCAAGGTGACATATATGTTGCATCCTTATGCAACCATTCCACAGGATACACATACTTTGAAATATTGCATATACACATACTTACTTTATTTTCTGGCTAAATGACTTAATCAGTTAATAATACCATGTATGGGTATTATTTTGTTTACCTTCATTAGGAAATCTGTAACTTGTGAGCAACAGGGAGAGAGAGCAGAGCAGAAGATTGTCCATCTCTGGTGATGAGTGAGCCAAGGGTCTGAGAATTTTTCCATTTCAGAGGCCACATGCAGAAGGACATATCTATTAAGCAAGGGCTTCTCTGGATGAAGACAGCATGTGGAGAACTGAATGCTCGTGACACCTGCTAAGTGGCTGAGCCCAGAGTCCACGGCTCACTGCCATGTTCCAGATCTACCCTGTGGAATCCCATTGCAGACATGAATTATGGGGAGACACGTCCTTTGCCACATCCCTAATTCAGAAAAAAAATAAAACAAGCTTTTTCCTGTTCTCTGCCATTTCCTGCCATGCATAATATAGTAAATTAATTAGTAGATCTGGAGGCATTTTGCTAATACAATTTCTCTCTTGCTTGAGGTGAATTATGTTCATGCTTCAGTCACTCGAATATTACTCCTCCATGTTTGACGGAATTATGTTATCAGGTGACGATTCTATTGCACACTATCTGATTCTAATTAAACCAGAAAGTAGCAAATTACTTCCCAGTCGGCGCTCCCTACCCCTTGCCATTCTACCCCACGTTTGAAGCTTTCCGAGCTGAGCCTGAACTGTTCTCTGACACCTACACTGCCTTATTCTTCTCTGGATACAAGGGCTGCTTTGGCTGGAAATGGAATTTGTGTAAACCGAGTCTTGGAAGATGTCAGAGCTGGTATTTATTTTCGATGTCATCAAAAGGGAAAGTGTATTGTTTTGTCAAGATTGTTTAGATAATTAAAAAAAAATATGGTCCTTAGTGTGAGAGAAGAAAAAAGTACAGTTGTAAAGAGAACAGTAGGAGATGAGGCAGTGCGTGAGTTAGCATCCCAAGTTCTTGGGGAACCCCAAGATCTGGGGGAACCCCAAGATCTGAGTTTATATTCTGCTCTGCTTTTGCCCCAGAGGACCTGTGCTGTCACACAGTGATAAATGTTTCATAGACTGGAGACTCAGAGGAACGCACTGGATCCTCAAAGCTCTGACGAGGCAGACGTGAAAAAGCAAAAGCTGAGACTCCCCCATTCCATTTCTCCCTCTTCTACTCTCTATTAAACAGTAAGCCCTCCTTTCATAAGGGCAGAGTCCTTGGAAAGACATCAATTAGAGTACGTCACTTGGTATTAGAGTCTCTTTTCTCACCAGGATTAAGATACCCTTTTGAGTTAGACTGCATGCAGCCTCAGTGCACCTCAGGATGCTGGTAGCAGGATGGGTTTGTAAAGTCAGGAACGAGTCCAAGATGAAGTAGGCACCATGCTGCACATGAAAGGTTGCTGGCTGAAAATAAAATACCGTGCATCCTTTGTACAGAGCAAGCCAAGGGCAAGGCACGGTCCAGCCTGCTCTGTGGGCTTTGCTCTTCTTCCAAGGTGGGGGACTAATTCAGGCTGTGACTTGCTCCTGGTAAGAGCATGTTTCTCCAAACAGCAAGCCTGTGAACTCTTCAGACAACACAGACTCCTGCCAGAGATGACAAAATGTGTAGTTCAGGTGGCACCCAGATTCATTTCTTCATAGGTTATTTATTTATTTATTTATATCCACAATGAATGGAGACAACATGGCTTCTGCCTCCTTGTTAGACCTTACCTCATTCCTTCCTGTGTAAAAGGCGACTGGGAAGGGAAAGACAGATGTGACTATGGATAGGTAAAAGGAAAGGGGTGTGTGTGTGTGTGTATGTGTGTGTGTACCCAGAAAGTAGAAGAAAAATAACCCCATGTTTTTTTTTTTTAGAATTTCTTCAATGGGAAGAGCAGAGCCAAGCAGGAGGCAATGGCACTTTCCATGTATTTATTGCTCACCTGTTATATCCTTGGTCATAGCCTAGATGCTGTGGAGAAAGAATATAGTAGACAGAATAGCCCAAAATCTCTGCCCTGGGACTCCAGTGCTATATCTCAGCACTCAGGAAGCAGAGGCAGGCAGGTCATGAGTTTCAGACCAGCTCGGGCTACATAAGAGAAATTAAGACCAGACTATAATCTCATATCTAAACAAAGGTTCCTACACTGGTGAATCGGGACTAGGGATTTACCGTGAAAGAAAGGCCACTGTGCTTGGATTTTTAAAATTTTACCTCTAACAGGGTGAGGTACATTAAAAAGAAAAACAGGAAAATATATAGAATACTGAAGAGTGATGATTCAATGTATAAAATTAAATGTGGCAAGAAGGGGAAGGAAGAAGAGACTGGGATATATATATATATATATATATATATATATAGAGAGAGAGAGAGAGAGAGAGAGAGAGAGAGAGAGAGAGAGAGAGAGAGAGAGAGAGAGAGAGAGAGAGAAGAGAATCACTACTTTTAGCAGGGAGGCCTCTGGAGAGAAGACTTTTGAACAAAAAGTGTGAATCTCTGGAAAGTCAAAGACAGAGACCCAGTATATGTGACGTTGTCTGGGAGGATGTATTCCTGAAGAGAAACAGTCAAGGGTCGGTTGGACTTAGGCGGGAGGAGGGAGGGTAATAGGGGCAAGAGGTCATGTTACATGCTGTAATTGCTACAACTCTAGGCTTCTGGCAAGGAGTGTCTTGAGTTAGTCAAACAGCAGAGACTCACTGTGCACACAATGCCAGGCTGCCTCTGTGTGAGTTTCAATTTTTAAGGGAAAGGCCTCATTTTACCGCTGTGGAAGAGAGTAACCAGAAAAATGTCTTGTACATTTTAAAGATCACTCAGTAAGAGGTAGATCTGGGACTTACTCAAGGAAGTTCCTGCCAAACTTCTTGATGTTTCTCCTAGATTAGAGGATGTTTGTGAGGGCTTGAAAGAGGCTGTGGAGACTTTGGATCTCAGGGTTATCATAATCTGGAAAGACCCAGAAGGTAAAAAGAAAGGGTTGGCTGGGCGTGGTGGTGAACGCCTTTAATCCCAGCACTTGGGAGGCAGAGGCAGGCGGATTTCTGAGTTTGAGGCCAGCCTGGTCTACAAAGTGAGTTCCAGGACAGCCAGAGCTACAGAGAAACCCTGTCTCAAACAAACAAACAAACAAACAAACAAACAAACAAACAGAAGAAAGGGTTGATAGCACTTTTATTATCAGCGCAGCATACTACATTATGGTCACCAATGCTCTTAGACCAAAGGCTGCCATGTTTCCTAGATTTGGAAGGCCTCTCTGACTAGTGGAGTGTGCCCATGCTTGAAGACAAACCCACACGACTCTTCCTATCTGAGGAGAATAGGTTTTTCTTATTCTGACTTTTTGACTGAAGGACAAGAACACACTGAGGTTCTTCAGCTGTGAGATAAGAGTTGATGGGTAGCTGGAATGAATGAGATACGTAAAGCTGGTTGCATATGTGTGGCTCAGGGGGCAGGTATCATGAACTAGGCTTGTGAGCTAAAGAGGGACATTTTCTTATCCTTTTTTATGCATATTTTTATGTAGGGAGGATCTCTCATAATGATTTTAAGGTGTTAAAAGTTCCCACCTCTTCTTGGAATAATGGTCCCCCCAAGCTACCAGATGTTTGTCGCTCTCTAGGTGCTGATGACAGAGACTAGGCTAGGTGTAGCACTCCAAGAGAGCAGCCAAGTAACTGTGCATTTTAGGTGCTTGCTGTGTCTGTTGACAGTTTTCTTAAGCAATGAAAACAAAGATTAGATCTTAACAGGAATGGCCAAGTTCTGCAACTACACTGACAGTCAGGGAAAGATGCTTTATTCTTGGGCCAGCCTTTCTTCAAGTGGTCTCAGAACAACAGTGAGCATTGGTGCTTGACCATGTTTCATAAAACATTACGCTCAAGGAACTTTGTGCTCTTCCTGTAAACAGAAATGCTAAGTTCATGTTGAACACTGGGATTCGGTCTGGCTTGGGCTCAACCATGTCTTGTACACACTGATGATTTCTGTGAGCTTACTTGCAGCTTCTCTACTGTGTTCAGAAGACACTGTTTCCACCGTAGTCATTTACCGCCTCAGGCTCTTCCCACCCCTTCTTCCATAAACAATACTGAGCCTTGGGAAATGGCATGTGGCATCTATGTTCTTTTAGGGCTGAAAATTCTGCACTCTCTTACTACTATCTGTACCTTTTCCAGTTGTGGGTCTCTGTGTTAATCACCATGGAAGGCTCTCCGATGATGCTTGAGAGATGCACTGCTCTAAGAGTAGAATAAGAAGCCATTAGGAGTTGGTTTAATGCTATATCCACTTACCCACTTAGCAGAATACGCGTAGGTTCTTGTCTAGCTGTAGCACTTCTTTAACCATAGAAGTCCCACTCCTGTCCAAGGAGCGATTAGTAATTGTTAGATGTGGGGGTGGGGGGTTAAGGGAGTAAGTTTTCTTTAAGTGTGTAGTCCCTGATTCGCTGACCACACTTCCGTGGAAGGCTACACATCCAAGAGTATTTGAACGCACATTTGAATGCAAATTGGCCTTGATAGGGAAATAAGAAAAGAATATGGTGTTTGGTGGTAAGGAATAGTGAAGATGGGTGGAACTAAGAAGAATTATAGGAGGACAAATATTATCAAAATATGTAGAAATTCTCAATAAACCCATGTTCTTTAACACATATGTGCTGAATTCAAGATGAGAAGCTTCTAGATCTCCCAGGGAGGATCTTGAGAAGGACAGGCTGAAGGATGTGACCTTGAATACTCTGTGTTTCAATTTCTTCATTTAGAAAATGATAGTCGATTTGCATGTTGTAATGAAATACCTTGAAGGGCTAGGAATTTGCAATTTTGGTCTGGATCTAAAATTATTCTTTCATGTGTATGTATGTGTGTTCACATGGATATGTGTGTGCAGGGAGTGTATTTGTGTGCAAGCATATGTGAAGACATGTGCGCATGTATGACATGTATGTGGAGGACTGAGGTGACACTGGGTATCTTCTTCAGCGCCTCTTCCACCTTATTCATTGAGTCAGGGTCTCTCAATCAATCTTAGAACTTGCTGATGTGGCTAGCATCACTAGCCAGTTTGCTCTAGAGATCTGATCCTCTGGTCTGCAATTACAGGGTTGCTGTTGCAGCCACCTGACATTTACCTGGTTCTGGAGACTCTTGCATAGCAGGTACTTTTAAGCACATAGTTATCTTTCCAACTCTCAATCTGAAATATTTGTAATAAGGTAATAAGAATGTTGACTGATCGTGAATGACAAAAACATTTTCTGTAACTCTGTGAATGCCATGTTGGCTTATCATCATTGTTAAGTGAAAAGTAACTCCTGCTGTTTAGCATTTCATTCCTCTAATTAAAGGAGAGGAAGAACAGCTTTTTATATCAATTAAATTTGTTTTTTTTTTCCTTGAAAAATGTTGCTTGATTTTTTTTTTTTTTTTTTTTTTTTTGCTGTTGAACTAAGATACCACCAGTTATGTCATTGTGGATTTCTGGGTTTCCTGAGGACAGTGTTGTCAGGATTAATATTCTTTACATGGAGATACTGTCCACTGCTCCAAAGAAGGAAGCCACACGGTGAAACAGCTTTGAGCTGTCTGAAGGGAAGACAACACCTCTGATCCAAAGCTACTGAAACCCAGGAGCTACAGCAGTCTAGACATGAGCCAAGCTGCAGCACATGTGATTCCTGTAACAGATGGCTTCTCTCACTGAGTAGGGACACCAGAGGCACTTCCCTCTGAAGAACTTAAAGCCAGCTCTCATTCCCTGCTTTATCGAATGAATACCCTCATACTGTGTATGTATTTAGAGATGAAAATATGGTTCTTTTGGACAAGTTATCCCTTTAAAGAAAAAAGCTGAGTGGCTTCATTTGTTGTCACACAATGAGTCTTCTAGACGCCACTGCTGCTGTCTGTTGATTGACGGTGGTGTTCTTTGTTCCTAGCTGGTTAGTACACTCTTAGCTACCCAACTTCGAATAACATTAAAAATATTTCTAGAATTCCCCAGTTCATTGATAGTGTAATTTATATTGTTGATAACAATGTTCTCTTTCCTCTTGGCTGGAAAGACTACACTCAAAGTTTCAAAGAATAATTTTGGTTTTCAGGGCTGGTATGTGTTTCATGCTTCCATCCCAATCCTGCCACATTACTGCTGGAGTGACCTTTCAGCCAACGGGTGACTTGATGGGACCCATGCAGACTCATGGTTCTGTAAACTGAGAGAAATGACAGAATCTGCTGAGAGGTGATTGACAAAATTAACTGAAATAGTGCATGTGAAAATTGCTCAACTTTATGCTCAGAAACTTACTAATTATTTACTTTGGAGTAATTGATTGTCAGAGTGACCAGGCAGAATCACAGCTGGAGGCGCGGGGGCCATTGGGTGTTGCTCATTCCAAGGGTTGTTTGTCTGTCTGTGTGTGTGTGTGTGTGTGTATGTGTATACCATGGTGCATGTGTGTAGATCAAAGGACAGCTTGAAAGAGTTGGTTCTCTCCTTTTACCATATGGGACTGGGAATCAAACTCAAGTCATTAGCCTTGGTGGCAAAGGCCCTTAGCCACTGAACCATCCCACCAACCCTGGAAAGTGTATATTAATTTTTTCCATTGTTTATTTTTTTTATAGTTGGACATCATCTTAGAATTTTGTTTAATAAGTGTTTACCTGATGGCCTCTTGTGTTTGTTTATCTTTCTGATCAGACTGAAGGATACCTTCTAGTATTTTCTTTAAGGATAATGTCATGGTCATAAATTCCTTTAGGCTGCTTTTATCATGTAGGGGCAGTGACAATGACTAAAATTCATTATTTAAGTATACGGCAGTTTCATATCATCAAACAATAAAGAAAGTCAGTGACAGAAGTATTGAATTGAAAAAGAAAACCAATTGTATAATATATCTAAACCATACTTCAGTCTCAAGCACTGTATTTCATTCTCCCATTCCGTGTAGCACATGGGACACAGAATGGGCAATTTCTGATGGGAGAGAGGGAAGATCATGACTGTGAATGTGGAAAGAGAGAACAGGAACTCTTTCAAATCCTGAGAGAAAGGGCATGCCTGTCATGAAAGGCCGCTGAGGAGGTAGATAGACTTTTGCACTTGATCTTCTAGCAGAAGATCTCTGAGCAGAACCAGTGTGATTTGACCTATTCATATTGCTAACAAACAAGCCAGAGCATCTCCTCACCACACTCAGCCCATTTTCATTGTGCTCAGAATGAACATCAGCTCCTTCCTCTGCTCTCAGATCCCCATCTGCTGCTTCACACACACTCTCTTTCCAGCACACTCTCTACATGCTCCTGACCTTGCTCCCTGTAGTCCAGCCTTCTTTATTCTTGTTCTTGTGGTCTCTTCTACTTAGAACACTTCTGTCTCCATTCCTCATATTTTTGTCCCTTTGTCAGCATTCATGTAGCTTGGCAGACACACTTCAGAAAGGCCTCCAATCTCCACATCACTGGTGGTCTCTATGACATTTTCATGTTACCATCCCTCCTCCCATTCATTATTGTCTGTGAATTTCCATAATATACATGTGTATGTGTGCATAAATGTGCACATGTATGGGAGCCATAGGGGGGCATCTGTGGAGACTCCTCTGTCATTCTCTGTCTTATTCCTTTGAGATAGGGTCTCTCACTGAATCTGGAGCTCAGCTGGAAGCCAGAGATTCTGTCTCCAGCTTCCAAAGTGTTCCAGGCACATATGTGTCCATATCTGGCTTTCTACATGGGTCCTGGGAATCTAAACCCAGCTCCTCATGCCTTTGTAGCAAGTGCTTTTAGTCACTGCGCCATCTCCTCCAATCCTGATCCTTTTATTCATTTGCCCAACTTGTCCAGAACAGGAGTTTCACACATCAGGGTCTGGCCTCATTCTCAAGGTTGATAATAATAATGATCTGGCTAATAGTCATCCACAAACTTGTGTGATTGGATGACTTATCCCTCATTTGTCTCAGGAAGGTGACACAAATGCTGTGCGTGTTAATTGGCTTCCTGTTGCTGTGGTAAAGATCATAATCAAAACCAACTTTGGGGGAAAGGTTTATTTCTACTTGTGGTCTATTATCTGCCATAAAGAGAAGCTGGGGCAGGAATCCAGAGGCAAGGACTGAAGCACAGACCATGGAGGAGCACTGCTTCCTGGCTTCTTCCTCATGGCTTGCTCAACCTGCTTTCCTATAAATCCTGAACTACTGAGCCGGGGGTAGCACCATCCACAAAGGGCCAGGCCCTCTCAACCAGTCATTAGTCAAGAGAATGCACCACAGCCTTGTTCACAGGCCCATTCTACAGAGATGTTCCCTCAATTGAGGTTTCCTCTTTGCAGACGAGTTTAGCTTGGGCCAAGTTGCCAAAAACTCTGAAACGGTGTGGCCACCCAAAACCCAGGAGTCCCAGGAATATCCACTCCCTAGGAATGGATGGACAAAGTAACAAGAGGGAGGGGCAAGATATGTTTCTGGTGGGGTGGGGGCGGTTTGGTAGCTTCCAGTTCTTTGGCTCCCGTTTGGCTGCTATGGCTGTGTTTAGGGTACGAGTCACTGAGCTGTGTGTTTTTCTGTAAACCTGTTATGGGTCAATAAAAAGTCTTAAAGTAAGTCAACTTACCTGAAGTGGGGATAAGACTGTTTTGGCCTTTGAAACAGAGGTCCTCAATCCAGGAGGTTTTTGTCCTCTTTCACTCCCAGATGGCATTTGGCCATGTTAGGAGACAGCTTTGATTCCCACAGGTAGAGGGAGTGCATCAGCAGGCACTAGGTAGAGGCTGAGGCTGCTGCTGAAGGCCCCACAATGTATAATGTGGATCCCCGCCCATCCCCAGCACCAATGCTCTGAGTCTGAAAAAGCTTGTTTCAGCGAAGCCATCTGAGGGACTTCAGGATCACTTGGATATTAATTTCACCCGCTGCAGCCTTTGCCGACACAGACAGCCTTGTTTACTGGGTTCGGACAGTGTTTCTATTCCCAGGGGCGCATCTGAGTGCAGGAGCGAATTTCATCTGCCACCTCGTAAATCTCTGAAATGGAAAACAGGCTAAATATTCCTCTCCCTCTTAGTCTTTGAAGCCCTCCGAAGTGGGCCGTGACAGTAAGCTCAAAACAAAAGTCCCCAGACACAATTTAAATGTCATTTCAGGGCTGGGACTAGGGCATGAATATTTAAGTTGTAAATCATTTGGGTTGTGTCTAAATCTTTTTTAGATTTTGCTAAGGTGGAAGAAATGAGTCACTACTTTTTGATAAAGTTCGCCTTCCCTTCATATTATTAACAAACTCAGCCAAGTGAACCAGACTGTATCTGCTGGAGAGAATAAGGATGCTTGTTTAGGGGGCAATATTAGATTCTGCTCCCAGAATGCTATGTTTATGGTTCAGAACCAAAGAACAGGTAGAAGATTTGTTCTGGCTCAGGGTGCCCTTGCCAGGCAAACAATGTGCCACACACATCCAGGTGAGGGAGGGTCGAGGCGAGTAGTCTCTCTCTGGACCTGAATCCCAGGAGGGTGATATAAATCAAGGACAAATGGGGACATAAGTCAGAGAGAGAGAGAGAGAGAGAGAGAGAGAGAGAGAGAGAGAGAGAGAGAGAGAGAGAGGAGAAAGAGAGACAAACACAAACAGACACACACACAGAGGAGACACACAACTACACACACACACACACAGATTTAACATTTACAAATTCTATGGAGTCTACAAGGAAAATTTTCATCTTCTTAGAGGAAATTGTGCTTCCTATGCCTCATTCCAAGTCTCTACCCAGAAATTAACATTGAATGTTAACACAGAAGCAACATTTCTCATCTCTAAATGTTGCTTTTGATTTTGACAGGCTATCTAAAAGGCTGCTATTAGACAAATTTTCATTAACTAATAAGCTGGTTCTTGGGCAAAACATGATTTTTTTGTCATCTCATGTGAAAATTGAAAAAGCCATAATTAGGAAGAAAATCACTAATTATAAGGCACAGAATTTGTTTGCTAAGAATAGTCATTAAGAGACGGAGAAAGCATTAGGCACCTCGGTATCACAAAACAACTATTAAAATGCACATGGCATGGAGGCACTGGCCCAGGCCTAATGATGGCCTGAGTTACAGGCCTGTAATTGCGGTTTGATCGGAGGCATTGTTAGCATGCTTTAAAGAACAATGTACAGTGAGGCTCAAACGCAAAGTAGCTCCTGGGCTTCAAATTACAGACCCAAGTTTTCATTTCTAGGGAACACTTCTGAGGGGAGCGCAGCTCAGCTCAACTGCCAACGCTGGCTTTGCTGTTGGATTTGATGAACTGTTCAAAACCAGGACAAAGAGTAATGTTCCTACAGCCCAGACACATGTTGTTACTGCACACATTGTTGTGTGCAAAGTACCTGCTGTCTGACGACACTCCGAAGCTGGAGCACCGCCTCTCTTCCACGAAGTAACTTTACTGTTTTGCTTTCTGACAGACATGTTGGTTGAGGGAAAAAGAAAAAGAATAAACAAAGAAATTGAAAGCTCTTCTTACTTCTACCAAGCAGGTAGAAATGCCACCTTCCCTCTAAGTACCCTTTAAACAATTTATTGTCGTATAACAAATAGGGGATACAGTAAGACAGAACTTTCCAAACTAAATCTTAGACTTATTTATTTCATGTGTATGGGTGTTTTGCCTACATGTATGTCTGTGCATCATGTGCACACCTGGTATCTATGAAAATTTGAAAAGAGCACCGGGCTCCCTAGAACTGGGCTTACAGACAGTGTTGTGAGCTGCTGCGTCGGTTCTGGGAGTGGAACCCGGGTCCTCTGCAAGAGTGCTCTTAACCACTGAGCCATCTCTCTAGCGCTCATTTTATTTTATCATTTTATTTTATTGAGACTGAATTTTACTTTGTAGCCTATGCAGACCTAAAACTCACGTGTAGCCTTGACTCACTTCAAAGTTGAGGTCATCCTCCTGTCTCAGCTTCTCAAATGCCAAGTTTACACTAGGGAGATCTCACACTCTACTGTCTACTCAACTTGAATTGATTTTTTTTTGTTTTGTTTTATACATTCATGTACCCACCACTTAGATTAAGACTGAGAACTAAGATTCTATTACCCAGAACAAGAGATCGAGGAAAGGAGGGAGGAAGAGGGAGAGGGCAGAGGAGGGAGAGAGAGCATACCATGTTACCATGGTCTGGGGAGGGGTAGCTGAGTGATAGGGCACTTGCCTATCATTCAATCCCCAGTAGAAAAAATAAATGAGTACTGCTTTCCTCTTCATAGACACTCACCTCCTGTCCTTTACATTCAGGTAATTATTCCTGATGCCTCTCACAACAGAGCAGTGATGTTTAAGCTTAATGTGAACATATTTACAGAATAGTCCTTCTAAGTCTGTCTTTTAATACAACCCTTTACTCTTGAGATCTACTTAATTTACACACAGCTATATTCTTTTTCAGTCCACTGCCCTCTATGTCACAATTTCCATATCTGTTGATGAATTTTGAGTTGTTCCCAGTTTTAATTCTAATAAATAAATAAAGAACATGCATTCTTAAAAGTACCTTTTGTGGGACTACATGGATTTTTCTTGGATTCTTTGTATGTGCATATTGTGTATAGTTTGTGGTATCTGAGTGTGTGGTGCCTGTGTGGTGTATATGTGAGTGTCATGTACATATGTGTGGTGTGGTATGTGTATTTGTACACATGCTCAGCATACATTATATCTTTATAGAAGATCAAGCCCTGTCTCTTCTGTCTCTGTATCCTTATCAGTTATAGGATGCCAGGCTCTCCCAGGAAACAGGCCTGTCTTAGTATCTGTGACATTCTTAGACATTGAGCATTTTAGGGGAACAACATGACTGCATTTATGGAATAGCTTTTTAGCTATGTAGGTTTATCTTTGTTCATCAGGCTGAACATGCCTCCATTCAGGCTGACCTCAGTTACTGGCATAACATCCAGGATAGACAGCAGAGGCAGTTTGGAGATGTGGCATGCCCCTCTTCCAGGAAGACGTTCCATATCATTTGCCAATACCCTGAGTTCTAACTAGGGAAGAGTAGGTTCCCTTCAAAACCTTGGAGCCTGGGAGGCTGCAGGACCCATAGTTTTATAGCCATTCTTCCTGGCAGCTAGCATGGCTCAGGCTCGCAGGTTTGCTCTGCCAGCTTCTTGCCTTCACACAGGATGGGCCCCGACTGAAGCTTATGACGGCAGTTGTCCATTTGCTGTGCCGTTCTCTCTGCCTTTCTGTCACAGAACACTAAGGCCTCTTTTGGGGGGACCAGTGAGGCTTTCTGGCTCTTGTCTTGTCTCTTGCTGCCCTCATGGTGAGCAGTAATACATCCAATGAGTAGCCGACCAGCTGCTGACTTTGAAAGCACTCTTACCTTCCAGTTCTCAATTGCTCAGAACTACAGTATTCTCTTTACCTGGAACATTTTCTTGCACCACCACTACTGAAAATTTTAACAATTCAGATTCCATCTTTGCACAGAGATTATCCATGTACTACCTACTAACCGTAATATCTTACCTCTAGAAAGAGAATACATGGTCTCAAATTCTCATCCCATTTCCTGTTTGGACCATTTCTGGCCTCACTCTTGTTAATCCCAGTTTTCTGAGAAAAAGACACTAAAAGAAGATCAAATACTCAACAATTTTTTACAGAGAAAATCGCCATGAAATAAAATAAGGGTCCAGTGAAAGCAGGAGAACTAACCACTCAGACTGTGATGTAAGCCCGACACCAAGTGAAGAGAGGGGTAGGGAAAGTTGATGTTAGCATCCAGGACTGCTGTGGATGCAAGACGGACCTACAAGCCCATCAGGGAGGTTTGAAGCCCCAGTTCTCCCAGCATCAGATCTGTCTTGGTGTCCTTGCTTTTCTTAGGCATTGGCTGGAAGCACCTATGGGATGTATGACTTCTGTGCAGATATAGTGATGAATCTCCAGGCAGAGTGAGCGTTGGGCTCTTGGTCAGCTGTGTTTCCATGGCTGGAGGTTTGTGGGATGCCTTTGCCTGGCGATTGTCAAACAATCAGTGTCATACTTGGAATGAGGTGTGTCTCCATGAACTAGCTGCTGTTACTAACAATTTCTTTACATTCTTTCCCACTTAGGTGTCTCTGATTCTGAATTTCATGAACGAGGCTAATCTTAGCACGGATGTAGCTCCTTGTTATCTCTTGGAACTGGAATGGTGGGTGTAAAAACATGTGAGTGTGTGTGAGTGTGTGTGTGTGTGTGTATGTGTGTGTGTGTGTGTAGATGTTCATGGGGGCCAGAAGAGAGTGTCAGATACCTGAAGCTAGAGTTCCAGGTAGTTCTGAACTACTTGATACGGGTGCTGAGAGCTGAGCTCTTATTGATCCTCTGTAAAAGCAACAAGCATTCTTAAACATTGAACCATTCATCCCTACTTTAACAGGAGTGCCAGCTGCCTTCCTGAGTGGCAGCATTTACGCACAATTTTCCATGGGAGCAACAGATGTCAGCTAATTTTTACCTGCTGGAAGCTCTTTGGTTCTCTGGGTTCATACAGGCCATGCCTAGCAATGCAGAGGACACGTGGGCCTCATGACATCAACATCTGGGAGGTGAGATGACAATATTAGGGACACACCATTACTGGTTAATGTATGAGTTTCACATCACTGGGCCGAGAAGTTCCAGACAGGGCTTGTGTTACCAGGATGCAGCAACAGCAGGCTCCCTCACCACCTCATCATGCTATTCTGACATTGGGGAACTCTACGTTTCTCATCTGGTGTCTGTCTTAGGGTTTTACTGCTATGAACAGACACCACACCGTTTAACTTGGGCTGGCTTACAGGTTCAGAGGTTCAGTCCATTATCATCGAAGCGGGAACATGGCAGCATCCAGGCAGGCACAGTGCAGGCAGAGCTGAGAGTTCTACATCTTCATCTGAAGGCTGTTAGGAGAAGACTGGCTTCCAGGCAGCTAGGATGAGGGTTTTAAAGCCCAAGGCCACAGTGGCACATCTACTCCAAGGCCACACCTCCAAATACAATAGCCACTCCCTGGGCTAGGCATACTCAAACCACCACAGGCCTTTTCATTAGTAGCATACTTGAGCTTTTGAGGGCACGGCCTTATGAATAGCTTGCTCTCTGCCGAACTTTCAGCACTTAGGACAGTGCCTGGCACTCAGAAGATCTTAGAGTAGTGGTTGATCTGTTTACATTTGATTTTCAGGAAAGATACAGAGCTCTTTGGCTGCCCAGAGGCATACCTCATGAGTGCATGCAGCATTGAAGGTGGGTGTCTTTATGAGAGATGAAATCTTGCTTCACGAGCAAGTTGATAAACTTTCCTTTGATAGTCTGTAAAAACTGTAGATGAACCTGGAAGCAGGCTTTCCTCCCCCCCTCTTCCCTCCCCTTCTCTCCCCTTGTTCCTTTCTCCCTGTTCTCTGTACCCTTCCTGTCCCTTCCCCTTTTTATCTTTCCCTCTCTTCCTTCTTCTCTGTCTTAACTTTTACCTTCCTCCTTCCCTTCTCCTTTCTTCCCTCCCTCCTTTCTGAATTTCTTTATTGCTTATTTCCTGTCCTCTTTCTTGAGAATTCTGATTCTGGGGGATTACCACTCCATCCCATGTGGTCCTGTGAGGCAGTAATCCATATGACTCGCCTTCTTGCTTCAGGAGGTGAGTGGGTCTGGGGAGTTTCATTCTGCAGCCCCCCTTGCTACATGTCAGAGTAGATCAACAGCAGATGCAAGGCCTGGTGCATGAATTCTAAGTAGAGATATGCAGATGCAGGCTTCTATGGTTGACCACCCAACTGACAGTGGAGAAGAAGGACCAGCTGTCTCTCAGGAGTACCCTTCACGTAAAACTCTGAGTTGTCAATCTTGCAGATAATGAGTTCCTTTCCTATTGTAGTGTCCATTCTTGCTATCAAAGGCCTTCATGGAGCACACTCAGTTCCTAGGTTCTTGATTTATTTTTAAATGAGAATTAAATGATAGTCCACATCTGTCTGGCCAGAGACATCAAAGGCAGAGGACTAGGATGTGACAGGGGCTACCCCAACTCCCAGTAGTCTCTTTTTCTTCCATCTTATTACATGAGCCTTCGTGCTTTTGCTAGCAACTGTCCTGCTCCTCCAACTTGCAATCTTTTACTTACAAAATGCTTCATAAGCACGACATAATTACCCATACTGATATGCAGGGCTATAGAATTCCTTTGTAGCCCAGACAATGAGCAACGCTGGGAGCTGAGAATTAACTTATCATCTGTTTTGAAGAAGTGTGTGGGGTGTGGGGTGGGGCCTTTTGATTGTGCTTTGAAAATCGATTCTAATTGCTGTTTTGATTGCGGCTTCAGTGGAGGCTGCTGTTAGCTATTTACCTTTTCCTATTCCTCTTTTAAAAGCTGCTTCAGAAATGGCATATTTGACTCCACCCCCAAGTGCATTTACTGAAATATTTAAAGTTTTTCTTCCACTTGTATAGTTGGGTGGGTCTGAAAGTACCTTGCACCTCACAATTCTGGGTTGATCAAAAATACTGAGAGTAAAGTGTCCTTCAGTTGGAAGTGAGGCTTGAATAGGTAACTCTCAACTGCAGCACTGTTTGACTTGGAAAATAGAAACAGATAGAAGAAGGGCGAAGGAAATTGGCTCTGAAGATGTCTGAAGGTGCTTGTTTATTTATTTAGAGTGTACAAGATGTTTGTGTATGCGTGCCTGTATACACATGTGCATTGGTGCACGTGTGTATAAGCTTGCCTATGTGAGCACATGTGGAGGGCAGAGGCTGAGCTCAGGAATCTTCCTCAGCCATTGCTCTACTTACCTTTTGAGTCAGAGTCTCTCACTGAGCCTGGAGTTCATTGTTCCAGCTAGACTGGCTGCGCAGAAGGCTCCCAGGATCCTCCTGTTTCTGCTCCAACCCTGAATGCCGGGGTTACAGATACACACTGCCATGCCTGGTTTTCACTTAGGTGCTGGGGATCTAAACTCAGGTCCTTGGGCTTACATAGCAAGCACTTTGCTCACAGAGTCACCTTCCAACCTCTTGATGTTCATTTAAATGCAAGCTCTGCCACTGAAAAACTGTCACTCAAAGAAAATTTGTTTTCTTGATAGTGTTAGCTGAGCTTTAGTCACTCTGATTGGTCAGATTTTTGGAGGACGTTCCCATCATGTGTTGTCTCAAGCACAGTCTAGCTTTGATGCCCTTGTTTAACTAATCCATAGACATCTTCCCTTTATCTGAGTCTTAACTTTAACCTGCATGGGTATACTCTCTTACTAAATTATTTGATTATATTTTCCTCCAAACTCTGTCCACATTGAGCAGTAGCTCTGTGAATTTAAGAATAATCCTAGGAATAATTTTATCACATTATCAATGCCTGGGTCTTTGGCTGACACTCAATAAATACCAAGGCTGTGTGTAATAGTGAATATCTATAGTCTCAGCACTGGGGAATTTGAGGCAGGAGGGTCATGAGTTCAGGGCTACCTTAGGCCATATAGTGAGATTGTATATAAAAAAGCCAAAACTCAAACAACAACAACAAAAACCAACTGACCAATCAGTAAAACAACCTAACCAACCAACCAACCAAATAACTAACCAACCAATCAACTGACCAACCAACAATCCAAAAGATCAGCTAAGAAAAAATCAACCAACCGACCAACCAATCAACCAACCAGCCAACCAAGTAACAATCAACTGACCCAACCAACTAGTTAATCAATCATTTCAGTAACTAACCAATCAACTAGCTAGCCAATCAAGTAGACAACTAATCCAGTAACTAACCAACAGTTAGTCAATCAACCAACTAATTGATCAATCAATCAAGTAGTGATCAATCAACCAACCAATCAACTAAGTAACTAACCAGCTATTCACTTAATCAGTCAAGTAACCATCCAACTAACAAGCCAATCAACCAACCAACTAGCCAGCAAATTTATTGAGTCAATAAAGAAGTGAAAGACTGAATTTCTGGAGGATTGGCTGAGATCACTCATAGAATCCATGCTATCTGATACATAATAGTAAGAATGAGAAAAACACTCAAAATATATCCCAATCAAAATTTGCAACACCTTAATAATCTAATCTCATATCATGAAGAAATATTTATTGAAGTGTGTTATCATCATTAGAAACTGACTGTTCTCTGCCAGCAAAACCCAAGGCCTATTTTATCTAATTAAAATAAGTTATTTTTTTGTTCATGTGATGTTCTCAATAAAAATTGGGCCTCTGGTATCTCCACTTCATAGCAAGGCAAAAGATAAAGATGGGTGACTGTCTTTAGATTCATGTTCTAAGATAGAGGTAGGCAGATCTCTATGAGTTTGAGGCTAGCCTGGTCTATGCAATGAGTTCCAGGAGAGTCAGGGCTACACACAGAGAAACCCTGTTTCTAAAAACAAAAACAAAAACAAAACAAACAACAACTAAAAAAGAAAGGAAAGGAAGGAGGAAGGGAGAGAGAGAAAGAGAGAGAGAGAGAGAGAGAGAGAGAGAGAGGGACAGAGGAAGGTGGTGGAATCTTTTTGTAGATAAACATCTAAGAACCATAGAAGACAAGAGCATGCACTATTGCACACAGCGGGGCTGTTGGAGCCTCCACTGACTCCTGGTTTCTGTAGATAGAGCTCATTTCCTGTGCACTTCTCCCTGTCAGGAATCAGTAACTCAGTGAGTGGAAAAAATAACATCAGATGGCAATAAGACCACAAGCTCAGGGCACTCTCTTTGGTGCCAACATGCCCCAGGGTAGGCACACACCTAAGGCACTTGATTTGGAAGGTTTGGTGGCCTCTCCAGTTCTGTGCTGTCCATGTATGAACAGCAAACTCAAAGACAGGGGCCACAGCCCAGGAATGAGTAGCCTGGGATTGAGCACCTCAGCAGGTGGCTCTTCAAGCTGCTTTTCTCCACACTTAGCACCCCAAAGCCCACATGCCTGAGTCAGCCAGCACACAGTGTGAATCCCCAGGGCACAGGGATATGCCAGATTGGAGGGCACAGCTGTCTTGGGTTGAGAGGAGATGGGGCTCGTGGAGGAGATGGGAGAGAAAAAGAGGGAAAGATAAATATAGAGGAAGATGCTCTGAGCCATGTAGATTCAAGTCTTGGCTTTATTCCTTGGCATTAAAGAAATAATTAGAAAAACCCACACAGTGTTTTAACACGACTTCTATTTTAACTAAAATTATAGCTCTTTCAAATTCTTTCCCCTACTCTCTCATTCTCTCTGTCTCTCTGTTTCTGTCTGTCTCTTTGTCTCTGTCTCTGTCTCTGTCTGTCCATCTCTCAATCTGTCTCTCTGTCTATCTCTCTCTGTCTGTCTCTGTCTCTCTGTCTTTCTGTTTCTCTGTCTCTGTTTGTCTGCCTCTGTCTGCCTCTGTCTCTTTGTCTGTCTCTCTGCCTGTATCTCTCTGTCCCTCTCTGTTTGCATGTGTGCATGTGTGCACAAGTCGGGATTGCAGCCCCATGCCAATATACCATTCTTGACGTTTTATTTGGTGTTGGGGATCCAAATCAGGTCTTTGTGCTTGCAAAGTGAGCACTTGACAGATGACACAGTCCCCAGTGTCACAGTTATAATATCCTGTGTTAGGAACACCCTTGCATCCTCATATAATGTCATGAGAGAGATGCAACTGTTGTCCACCTTCACAGATGAGGTGACTGATGTCCCATTCTGCACACAGTGCAGCCTGACTTCTTTGCTCACGTTTCATAGTTACTATACTGTCCTGTCCACCTCTGTCTCACGTTACAGATAAAACTCACTGGGTGTGGGTGTGGTCATCTGTCTGATGGTACATCACCAGGAAGTTGCTGAGTAAGGATTGGAACTCAGATCTGCCTACTCCAGTTTCTCTGCTCTTACTCCCATGCCTTGGGTGGGGGGTTTCAGAAGCAAGTTCTCTCCAAAGATTTCATACGTGGGTGGCTTATAATTTATCAAGTAAGGAAAATGGACTGGTGAGAATCAATTTCCAAAGGTGTCCTCTGACCTCCACATGCATGTTATGGCCCATGGACACACAACATATACACATAATAATAAAGAAAATTTCAAGCAACACCAAGGGACACTAAAAGCACTAATAGAGCTATTCAGTGAGAACTCATTAAGATGGGGCCAGTGAGGTGGCTCAGCAGGCAGAGGCACAGGAACCTGATGGCCTGAGTTCAGTCCCTGGAGCCCACAATGGAAGGAGAGAAACAACTCTCACAAACTGTGTTCTCATCTCCTAACATGTAATATAGCATGTATGCACCTGTGTTATACATACATGCACACAAATATCATATAAAATGACAAAAGAATGAAATGGTTGAGATGGTCCAAGAGACCACCAATGGACAAATGAGAAAAGAAAATCTCTCTCTCTCTCTCTCTCTCCCTCTCCCCATCTCTCCCTCTTTCTCATACACACACACACACACACACACAAATCGAGTGCTATTCAGCTATAAATGATTAAATTTGTCATTTGAAGTAACATAGATAGACTACAGGTTAGAATGTTGAGTGAAATAGAATAAAACAAAAGCTATAGATTCACCTACCTGTGGGATACTAAGATTAGGGAGCAGAGGCTTAGAGAAGCCTGGAAGAGAGGAAGCTGGGGCAGAGAAGGCTGGGGCAGAGGAAGATTAGGGAGGGGAGGATGGGGAGAGATGAGTGATTGCAGAAGATATGACCAAGTAATGGGAGTGAGCTCTGTGATGTAACAGAGGCTGACCATGGTCTGCCATGTTGTGCCTTTCAATACCAAGTGACTAGAATGCTCCCGCCACAGAGAAATGATAGACATTTGGAATGCTAGGTGAGCTAACCCCCCATGTTACTGCTCACATGATATATGTGTGCAAAAATGTCACAGTGTACCCCAGAAAGATGTTGATCAAACACTAAATTTAAAGACTGGCTAAAACAATAAATACTTGGGGAAGAGATGGTGCAGCTTTGGGAAAGGCACTTGCTACACAAGACTGATGTCCTGAGTCCCATCTGCAGAACCCATGGAAAGGAAGGAGAGAATGGATTCCACAAAGTTGTCCTCCTGCCTCCACACACATCGTGGCACACACTGTACACACAACAGAAGAAATTAAAAGATGGCGTCTAGTACATATAATTGACCACAATTAAAACTTTAAGAGACAAGAGCCCTAGAGATACCCCCTTGGGGGTGAACAATGCACCCCGATCTATTTCTGAGACGCAGACTCTCCAGCCTCCATTGGCAGTTCTTTCTTCAACCTTGTGGCTTCGGCACGTTCACATGGGACCTTATGCCTTCTGTTGCTTTCTGTTCCTTGTGCTTCTCCCTCACACCTTACCTCGTATCTCTAGTCAAGTCAGTCATCCTTAGAGGAAAGACCTAGGATTGCCTTTAGTTTCCTGGATGGTCCCTCAGATGGATGCGACCTAACAGCATCTGTACTACATCAATGTGTACATCAAAGGAGTGAGCAGGGAAGTCTGCTGCAAGCTCAGTACTAACCTTAGCTGACACCACAAGGTTGCTCTGATCCTCAAGGGTCAGGTCTTTATGCCCTGATGTTGAACATGGATACCACTTACTGAGTATGGCCTCAGGTGAGGTATCTGTCTTTTGCTAAGGATGGTTAACAGAGATTCAACTAACTGAGATCTATTGGCCACTTGCTTGCTCAGCCAGCCTAATTTCCATCTTGAGGGGAGGGTATTCCAAAGCATCACCAATTGATGGGACCAGCGCTGTCTGGTACAGTAGCCCATGGGGCTACCTTAGCAGCTCTTTATCCTCACAGTTCCATCAAAGGGGGATCAGTGTATTCCTGGTCCCATCAGATGCAGTTGTGGCTTCAAGTCCTATGATCCACAACAGAGCAACTGTGTACAAAGCCAGTTCAAGACCTTGCACAGAGTCACCTGGAGGCACTGTGGGATCCTGAAGCACCCTGGATTCTTTACAATAGCCATGGTGCCTCAGCCTTTCTGTGTAAACCTTCTTATTCAAGACCCATTGATCCAGTTAAGAGCTTGTCTTCAGGTGGCAAGATCATTTTCTCTCCTCCCCACAGCAGTTCCTCTTGGTGTGTTATCCAATTTTAAAAGATAGTAATCAAACACTGGGAAAGAGTCCCTGGAGAGGAGATAGGTCAATTGAGTCAACCGGTATGTCATGCATGCTCCCCCATTCTTAAGCCATCTTGTAAATAACAATTATTATTTTGCCTGCTAAGTCTAGGTCTCTCTTTTCTCTTTACAAATTTCCTCCATGAGGTGAAAGCAGAGATAAAGACACCCAATATAACTATATTAGCCAAACCCTCCTCTATCCCTGGTACAGCAAAGATCTGGCTGGCAGAGATCCATGGTGCGGTACCCATCCTTCCTTTCTCTTAACTGATTTCCAAATCCAGCTTCCCACGATGATGCCTTGGCTAGCTTTCCGAAGTTCAGCCTCTCAACCTTAATTTAATGCTTCCAGGGGGCTGAGAACTTATGTTCCACCCACCAGTTGGCACCTGGATGGTTTTCTCATCCTGTTAATATCAATCCTTTGTATATTACATCAGAGTTGTCAAAAGTGAAGCATGCTCAGACTCTTCCAAGTCTGTCTGATAGAGAGTCCTCTCCTGTTCCAGGACAGGCTGGGAATTTAGAGTCTCCGGGTGTGGCCCAGATGAAGATTATCAGCCACAGGGCTTTCTCTGTTAGAGCCAGAATGCAGAGGACCCTGGCTAGGAATAGCTTGTGGATGCTAAAAGCAGGCTGGATGATTCAGAATCTGCTTCGTTTTGCCCGGACAGCTTTGTGATGAGTCTTGGAGGAGATCTTCCTATCAAAGCTGGGCTGAGAACTCTATTCTTAGAGCACATAACTTTCCCGCACTGCATTGGCAAACACATGTGAGTGAATTCACACTATCCCTTCTGGACACGAGACAATTTTTGTTGTAACCAACACTGAAATAGAAGGTTATGGAAACTCAAACCACCTCGACAGAGTTAGCTTTTGACAAGGTAGTGACAATATGAAGCACATTTTTTTTTGGTGTGTGTGTGTCCACATCTTATTCTTCCAAGTCAGTTTCTTTTAGCCGACCCTAATAACCCTTGAGTTAACCAAGTCACTTCAGGTAAGCCTAGCCTCCCATGCCTACTGGATTAGCCTGCTGGTGCAAACGATGCTCCTTGAAATAAGTATGCAGGTAATTGCGGATCATGACTTGGGTCTTCTCCCCACTGATACCCATGTGTTTCAGGAGTCCTTCATGTAGGTTACTCAAATCTCACTCAAATCTCACCCAAGTCTTTTCTTTTGAAATGGGTCCCCTGCAATCACTCTTAGGTAGCTGTCCTCTGTACTTATGCTGATGTCTTTCAGGACATTGTTGAGTCCCTGACTGTGCAGTGAGCACACGGCGCACCTTGTTTTGCTTTGTATAGATGTCACAATCCCTTCAGGGTGTTGCTGCTGCACCCCTTTGCTGCAGTAAAGAGCGGGTCACTGCCCAGCCTTGCATTCAGACCAACACCCAGGTGCTCAAGGCCGCTCTCTTCATGCCCAGCACCATTCGGCCGAGCACAGATGTCTTTTCTTCTCGTCAAAGCTCAAGCCATTGAATACGTGAACCAGTCTAGCATCTCAGGCCTCAGAGCTCATGAGAACTTAGACTGAGAGATCACCAGGGCGCTGGAGATTTCCCTCTTGTCCTCACTGCTCAGAAGAGCCCATGTAACGATGAGAAGGGGCAGAAGGTAGGCCCTGGTATGGCTGAAGAGCCGCTGTGGTGATTCACCCTCATCCCGTCCATCAACCAAGTTCTCTAAGCTGCTCCATGGGATGTTGTATAAGCAGCACATGGTGGAGGAAATGGAGCTAGGTCATGCCAAACCAACAGCAGAAACCATAAAGACATCGTGGGCAATAACAGAATAATCAACTAGCAACAGATGGGAGGGACTCAGTCCAGTTTCGTTTGGGAACTGTTAGTAACATGAAGTGTTGGGGTCTTAGCTGGTCAAACCAAACCCAGTCCCACTAGCCAAAGTGTAACAAGAGTGGCACCATTGAGCCAGAAACACAAGCCAATAAGTTCTACTGTCCAGAAAAACAGTCCTTTTGGAAAGTGATGGCAGGGGTGGTAATTTCCAAACATCATCTCTACTCATCATCAAAGCCTCTTTTGCTCATTGCTGCCGAGTGGACCAGAAGCTGGGAAGCGGATGAAATTTCCCTTCTCTTGTTGCTTTCTCTTATTAACGGACCGTTCTGGGGTCTGTTTATACTTTTTGCTTGCACAAAATCACAATGCTTTACACAAAGGGAGCAGATGGTACTGCAGGCTCGAGATCCGGCCGAATTGCATCTCATGTAAATGGTGCTAGCGGAGCCTTGTCTTGGATGTAAAGGAACTTGAATCTAATTGTGGGGTTGGTTGTTCCAATTCTGTGTAACTATGTGTTTCTTTGTCTGTGTTTTTCCTCCTCAAATTGAATGCTTCTCTTTGAGTGCCAGTCAAATACCTCCTTTGGGAATCTAAGCAGAGTAATGAAGACTGAGTTTTAAAGATGCGGTTTTGTGGGAGTGACGCTTCTAAAACCCAGCTTTCCCCTTGGAGCCTCCTATCAAAGCTGTTGTATGAACTGGCTATATGTGACTGGGCAAGAATTGGCATTTGGGGTTCCTTTGACAGAGTTTTAATGATAGTATATCATTATATACAATTGCAACTGCACGTTGCAATTGTAAAGACCGTGAGAGTTAGCAGGCTGGAAAGTACATAGCACAAGGTTCAACACTGATCAAGTCGAAATTAAATAAGTACCATGTCTTAGGATTTTACAGCTGTGAACAGACACCATGATGAAGGCAAGTCTTATAAAGGACAATATTTAATTGGGCTGTCTTACAGGTTCAGAAGTTCAGTCCATTATCATCAAGGTGGGAGTATGGCAGCGTCCAGGCAGGCGCGATGCAGGTGGAGCTGAGAGTTCTGCATATGAAGGCTGCTAGCGGAATTACTGGCTTTCGGGAGTTAGGAAAAAGTCCACGCACACAGTGATACACCTACTCTAACGAGGCCACATCTATTCCAACAAGGCCACACCCTCTAATAGTGCCACTCCCTGGGCAAAGCATATACAAATTATAACACAGTTCTAACTCAGTTTCCTCATCTGTGAAGTGGAGACCACCATGACAACCCATAAAGCTGTTGTGAGGAGTTAGAACTGTCCTAGAATTTAGTAAGTAATTCTTAGTCATTATCATCAGTATTATGTCTTCTTGCCCAACTACAAATTCATTCTCATCTTCTACCCATTCCTCCACTCTGTCTGAGGCTCACCACTTCTTCAGAGTCCTTGTCCTTCTCTGTCTCTGTCCTGTGCATTCATTCCTCCCAGAATGCTCATGGCTTGCTCCCGAGTCACCTATCTTTTATAAGACACCCCTGATACTCCTCCCAGGGAGAGGTGGGCAGTGAGGGAACTGCAAGGGGATAGGACATCATAGTCCTTGAGACTGGACAGGACAGGAGGCTATGGAGGTCCAGAGAATGCTTTTATGGAGTTCTGGGGGTGGGGTGGCAAGCCTCAGGGGTGCTGGTGGTACCCCAAGGGGCCTAGGTGCCTTCCAACTGCCAGGTATTTCCAGGATCAGGTATGATGTGGAAATGGAAGATCTGTAAGAATGGGAGATGCCCCAAGCAAACAGAAATTGAGGATGCTCTATGGCACCCACTTGTCTGAGGGTTTATGTTGCTGTGAGAAAGCACCATGAATCCATTTATTACAGTTCCACAGCACAGTCCATCACCAAGAGAAATCATGACAGGAACCTGGAGGCAGGATCTGGAGCAGAGACCATGGAGGGGCTGCTTACTGGCGTGCTCTGCCTGCCTTTTTATAGCACCCAGGACCACCAGTGCCTTGCTATAGGTGGTACTACCCACTGTAAGCTGGGCTCTCCTACATCAATCTCCAAACCAGAAAATGCCATACAGCCTGGCCTAAAGGCCAATCATTTGGAGGCGTTTTTCCAATTAAGATTTGTTCTTTCTAGGTGACCCTGGCTGTATCAAGTTGCCATAAAAACTAGCAGCACACCAGTGGGCTGATGTTTGGGCAGAAACTCTTTGATGCCTGTTGCAATATAAGAGTCTATTTCCTCTGTAGCCATCAAGGTAGCAGAGGTGAAACTTCATGCTAGCTCCTGTGATGGGGATTCAGAGTCAGAGGGAAATTGAGTACATAATGTCAGCTTATAGCCATAAAATATAGAAAGTGGTGCTTCTCTCACCTCTGACTTTGGACTTAGGAATACACAAAAATACATAAATTTCAAAGTGTGTCCTTGGCAATGCAAAAGAACCCAGTTTCCACAGACTCCTTCTTTCCAAGCTGCTCTTCCCCGTATTGGCCCTACTTGACCTCGGTTTCCCCCTAGCCTTTAGGGAACTGGAAGTAAGTTTTTTTCTCAGACTCTCCTATACTTAGAAATTCTCTGTTGTCCACAAGACCTGGTTACTGGGGCATCTGCTTGCCTCTGTCCAGGGAATGAAGGTCTTTCAGAGCAGTCATTTCTCATTCTCTTCTATTGTTACTTTGTTGCTGGGATTCTCATCCTGGTCTTTAACAGTTGCTTAGCTCTGACCACTGCATTGGGAGAGAGTGACATCTGTTGCTTTTCACCACAGAGCTTTCATTCTCTGACATGCCAGCAATCTTGCCTGTCTCACTGGAGTGAGATGGTAGCAATGTCAGCTTGTCCTGGGGTAATTAACATTCATCCAGCTTCCTATACTTTCTCTACCAAAGGCTGGGGCAGACCTTGAGCAAGAAACAAACTTCTGCTGTTAGAGATGAGTTAGATTTAGGTCTGTTTCACAGCCCTGGTGACCCCTATCTTGATTAACTCCCACATCCATCCCCTTATAGACACTGCTTCCAAGATTTTGAAACCAAAAGAAACCTCCCAACTAGCAGCTTTAGCATATCTTTACAGACAAAATATTTTGTCTTGAAAAACATGTCAAGAAGGAAAGAGGATACTGCTATATTTAGAGCAGGAAGCAAATGCACTGTTTTGGTGTTCCTGTAGATAAACACTCTCAAAAAAACAGGTTCAAACTGCTCCAACTACTGCCTGGTTGGAAATGTCAACACACCACACAAGTTAACTGTTTCCTTTTGCATGTTGTGTGAATGTTTTCAATTGTTTAGTTACAGAGAACTGTGTTCAAATTCACACAGGATAAGAACATAATGAAGACAGTAATCTGGGTCTTCAGCCTCTACCTATTGTTAACTTGAGTGTTAAGTGGCTTTGCAACATCATAGAATGTTCCTGGGGTCTCTCTTGCAGTCACAGTTTCCAGAGCTTTTACAGACTTTGCACATGCGCATCTGAGTTGCCACTATGTTACTATTGATCATCGGCTCTGTCTCTTCACTCCCTTGGTTACATATTTTCCGTCCTGGGATGTGTTTTTCTGACTCTGCCTTTCAATATGTGTTTGTTATCCCACTTCAGAATCCCTGGAAAGAATAGACTTAGGAGCTGGAAGCAGAGTTCAGTGGTAGAACATTTGTTTGTAAAATGGTTAATTTTGACTGTTGATGAGATTTAGAATCACCGTGGAAACAAATCTCTTGGCAAGCCTGCGAGGGATTATCTGGATTAGGTTAATTGAGATAGGAAGACACCTCTTGAATGTGGGCAGCTCCATTCTATGGGCAGATCCTAGACTGGGCAGAAAGGGGAAGGGTACTGGATACCAGCATTCATTGCTCTCTGTTCCCAGGCTGAGGATGCAATGTGATCAGCTGCCTCATAAGCCTGTCACCAAAACAAGTCCTTCCTTATTTAGGTTGCTTTTATCAGACATTTTTATCCCAGCAACAGACAGAGTAGCCAATACACTTAGTGTAGATGAAGTTCTAGAAAATAAAGGAGAGATAGAGGGATGGATAAAGGGATGGGAGGCAGAGAGAGACAGAGAGACAGAGACAGAGACAGACAGACAGACAGACAGACAGACAGAGAGATATTGGTTTTAAAGTTGCATTGGCTTGGAGAGTTGAAAGAAATACTTGCACAGTACTTTACTTAAGAAATTACAAAGTGTTAATTGTCTGTATTGGGGGAATTGCTGATAGAAATTAGAGAGAACAGGAAATTTCCTGCTCCAAAACCTTCACCATCATCATAACTATTAAACATTTAAGAGAGCATTCTTCCCAAAGACACCAAATGCTCATTCCCCCCCTCCCCCTCTATCTTCCTCTAAACAAGAGTCTTAAGACTTTTCGTGGCCGCTTTCCCAGTTGATGGAGGAGTAACGGATTTGACATTATAGCAGCTAAATGTGAGACTTTGGGCAAGCTGCGGAGATTGGGCAAAGACATGAGACTTCACATTGAGTTCTTGTGACATCCAGACAAGATCATGTCTGGGTACAGACCCAGGGAACCCCGATTGGCTGTTTTTGTCCCCCTGAAGTTAACGGAAGGAAGCATAGCCAAGTGGTTAGTCAGGAAGCTCTGGAGTCACACAGCTGGTTCCCATCTCTCACCAACATATGTGAACCAGTAACAAATCAGTTTACTTTTTAAGGCTGCCTTTGCCGTGTCTATGAAAAGAGGATAAAGTGGGAGCCAATCCATTTGAAGTACTAAAGAAGATACCGAATACACAGCACTTAGCATGTTGGTCATACTTAGGACATGGATGTTCTTACAAGCTTTGTGACTAGGTATGCTTCTGTCTTTGCATGCAGTCTCACAGCCCACAGATATCACCAGAAGCCCCACAAGTCACTGTTTGGGGGTTCAGAAGGTTGTGCAAATGAGGAGCAAACGTGGTGATTAAGTCCCTCACACTGCTGCACGCCCCCCCCCCCCCCAGGCCTCATGGTCACCTAATTCTGCAGTGACGTAAGTGGAAGGAAGTTTAAGCGACCTCACAACAGCCCGAGTCAGACATTTCTGTCAAACAAGATTTAGCCAAACTTGATGAAAAAAAGAACTGACTGCCTGAGTGTCTTGGAATATGGAGCGATCATTAACAGTCTCCAGTTCGGGAGGAAATGGCGTTTACCCCTGCTTGTGCTTTAAGACATGATTTCCCCATGGCTGCTCTGCTTCATCTCAGAGTGTCCTTCAGAGTCTGGGTGCTCCTCATCCGACTCCCTCTCAGCTCTGCCTCCATCCTCACCACACCCTGGCTCTCCTGCTCCCTTTTGCAGTTGACACACAATGGAGTTTGTCCTTTGAGGTTTTTCTTGTTTCTACGGTCATTTGTCCACCTCTTTCCTCTCCTACCCCCTGGATCTCTGACCATCTCGGTTTACAGTGAGAGCTCCTGACTTCTATCTTGTGCCAGCCTGCCTCTTCTTTCCTTCCTTCCTTCCTTCTTTCCTTCCTTCCTTCCTTCCTTCCTTCCTTCCTTCCTTCCTTCCTTCCTTCCTTCCTGTCTTTTGTTTGTTCCTGGTGGACCTGGGCTTCTGTGCACAATGACACTGTCGTCTCTCTCCCCGCCAATTCCTTCATTTCCTTGGGATCCCCCTTGTGCCTAATTTCCTTTAACAGTACCAATAACACTATTATGATAAAACTAATGATATCTGAATTGAGATTCTCCTGTGTACCAAGCACCTGACATGGATTGTTTATCTTTTAGCACACCAACAAGGCAGAATAGGGATTCACTTAATCCTTTGACTTGGAAAGAAATTGACTCCCTCACAACTGCATAGATGGTCAGTAGCAGAAATAGAATTAAAACCCTGTCACACTCTGTCTTTGCATTGAGCTCTTGTTGCTTTAAACTGATGTTGGAGCTTATGACTTCAAGTCTTCTGCTTTAATTTCCTCTCCCATAATGGGTATCACCATCTGTCTTAATCACTGTCCTATCATTGTGATGTACCACTATGACCAAGGCAACGTATAAAGCAAGCATTTAACCAGAGGTTTGCTTATAGTTTCAGAGGGAGAGTCTGAGGCCATCATGGCTGGGGAACATGCAGCAGGAGTGATGCTGGAGCAGTAGTTGAGAGCTTACTCCTGATCTAAGAGTTGTAGGAGGTGAGGGTAGGGTATGGCCTGGTGTGAGCTTTTGAAATACCAAAGCCTGACCCCAGTGTCACACCTCCTCTAACAAGGCCATATCTCATTACTAAACAGTTCTACTAATTGGGGACCAAACATTTAAATTAATGATCCTATGGGGGCCATTCTCAGTCATACTACCACACCAGGCTAGGTTATTTTTATTTATCTTTGCTTTCTAGACTTCCTCCATTGCTTAACCCTTCCAGACCCCTCTCTACTCCATCTTCCCTTTGCCCCCTTCCCCTCCATCTTCCCCTTGCCTGTCCTTCTCTCCTCCTCTCCCTTCCTCCTCCTTCCCTCTCCTGCACAGTCTCCCTCTGTAGTCCAGACTAGACTCAAACAGACAATCCTCCCATGTTAGCCTCAGAAATGCTAGCTTCACAGCAGGACACCAGCCATGTCTGGGGCTTTGTCCCCTTCCTCCTTGAACCGTGTTACCTCAGGTAGTTTGTTAGGCTTTGGTATCTATGCTTGTTCTTTGCCTTTTATCCTGGAGACACATTGACATTCTTCATCCACATACTTGGGTGGATTCTATAGAGACACACTAAATTTTAAATATTCTGGGTTTAGAAACACAGACATACTGGGCAGCAGAGCATATAAGTGTGTCCACTGTTAACACATGCCTGCCTTGAACATGCTACTCTGAGTTAGGTTCCAGTGAAGTGCTTCACATTATGGGATACTGGGGATCTGGGCATTGTGCCCCTGCTGATCCTATTAGTTAGGCTTGCTATGGAGGAGTAAACCAGCCCTTGTACACAACAAAGACCTATGTCTCTCCCCTTCCTGATGGAGGTAGGGTAGTAGGTCTCCTTGACTTTTCTCCTTAAGCAATGACTCAGGGCGTTGGGATAGTACTATGCAACAGTATCCTCAAAAAACTCTGACATCACTTTCAACATCGGATGGGGAAGATGTGACATAGGTCTAGATGTAGGGCAAAGGTTCCTCCTTCTCCTCCTCCTCCTCTTCTTCTTCTTCTTCTTCTTCTTCTTCTTCTTCTTCTTCTTCTTCTTCTTCTTCTTCTTCTTCTTCTTCTTCTTCCTCTTGTTGTTGTTGTTGTTGTTGTTGTTGTTGTTGTTCTTCTTCTTCTTCTTCTTCTTCTTCTTCTTCTTCTTCTTCTTCTTCTTCTTCTTCTTCTTCTTCTTCTTCTTCTTCTTCTTCTTCTTTGTTTTTTTGTGGAAAGACTTGCCCAAGCCCTTCCAAGTCACTAATAGGTCAACTTGAGGCTAACAGTATATAGACTTCTCTTTTCTTTAAAGATATTTTATCTCTGTTAATGGTTCTTGTCTTTATTCATTTATTCCTGTCCAGGTACCAAAAATTTCCTTCCCTTTTCCTGGTAATTCCAACAAAAGTTCCAGGAATGATTTATGTGATGATAATTCACTCTTTGAGTTATAAGACTCCTTCATCCTTAGTATACGTAGTAGACACTGTAGAGAACTGTCTTAGTTAGGGTTCCTATTGTTGCAACAAATCATCATGATTAAAATGCTAGCTGGGGAGGAAAGGGTTTATGTGGCTTACACTTCTATAGCACTATTCATCATCAAAGGAACTCAAACAGGGAAGGACCCCGCAGGCAGGAGCTGATGCAGAGACCATGGAGGGATGCTGCTTACTGCCTTCTTCCCCTTCTTCTTGTTCAGCTGCTTTCCTTTAGAATCCAGGACCACCAGCCCAGGGTTGGACCCTCTTCTATTGACTACTAATTAAGAAAATGTCCTATAAGCCCACCTACAACTGAATTTTATGGCAGTATTGAGGCCTTTTCTTAATCGAGGTTCCCTCCTCTCAGATGACTTTAGCTTCTGTGAAGCTGGCATTAAACTGTCCAACACTAGAACTAACTTTCCAGGCAGGCAATGAAAGGTGTGTCTGCTGAGTGGAGCAGTTTAATGGGAAGGGGAATGTGCCAGAGTCAGTGCCTGGTGAATGCAGAAACAATGACCGCTGGGAGCTTCTGTGTCGCAGGCTGAGGGAATCCCCATAAATAGGCAGAGTAGATTCCAGACAGGATGAGTAGATTCCAGACAGGTTGAGTGTACACTGAGCATGGTTTGCCTATTGTACAGTTTTGCTGGAGCTTTTATTACGTAAGACAAATATTGGAGGATCCAGAAACTTCCTGGTACAGAAATGACCATGCTCTCTGTGTGAGCCTTTCACCATCTCAGTCCCTTTGAAGTTGAATCAGCTTTCAGCCTGTTCATCCCTGCAAAAGGAACCCCACCCAGAGAAGGAGGCTCCTTCCTCCCCACCCTGCAGGGCTCTCCTTCTGTCCATGGACCTTGCTATCTTCAGACAGTGTTTTTCTATTGATAAGTCTGAAAAACAGCTAGGAAGCCAATCAGTACTCACTTGTGTGGGCAAAGTGACTTCTGCCCAGCCAGGCCTAGAGTTCGTTTATCTCTCCCTGAGTCGACGAGATTTTGTCTATAGACCTTTCTGCTATGTCCCTCCAGAGAGAAGTAACTGCCTTTAAGTAATTGCTGAAGGAAGCATAAACCAGGGAAATTTGATTTGAGCATGCAATTTGAATCAGGAAATGCTCATATAAATAACCAAAGCCGCTGAATGCGGCAGATTTGTGTTTTATAGATTATTTTTTTTTAATCTCAGGGTCTTCAGAGTTGAAATTGTGCTTCAGCAGCTCAGACCACTCGGGGCCCTGGACTTTGCTCGCATCCTAGTTTAGTGGGTCACTACTGGAGGAAGGTCTGCTAACTGCCAGGATGGTGTTTGGTAAGTTGAAGTTACGTACCTAACCTACGTCTTCAGAAAGAACAAAAATAAGCTTGATTCCCTAAACAATGTTCTAGCATAGCCTTTAAGAGAACAATTTCAAACCAGGGAGGAGTTTGGGGGTCATTTAGTTCAGCGTTGGAAGCCAGAGAGGGTGCCTTACTTTCTTTTCCTGTTGCAATGAGTGGCTCAAGGGGATCATTCTAACATGGTGGAGAAATTATGGTGGCAGGTCAGGAGGCTTGCTGGTCATATTGCGTCTGCACTCAGGGAACTGGAAGTAGGGATAGGCTATACAGCCTCGGGACCCATCCCCAGTGACCCATGCCTACAAGTGAGGCTCTGCCTTCTGAAGGGTCTACAACCTCCTCCCTGCAACCTCAGTTGCTCTAGCTGGGCACTAAGGGCTCAGACTCATGAGCTGATGGGGAAAGGTTCATATTCAAACCACCAGGGACTCTGGCAGGAGTCATTGGGACTCTGGGAGAGAAATGAGTTTTGTTGGAGCAACAATCTACTCCAGGTCCAGGAGCTCGATTCCAGCTTGCTTACTTGAGCACGGAAGAAGGCCTACAGTTCACAATCTTTTCAAGAGGCCAGCGAAGTGAAGCTCTCCTGGCTGATGACAGAAGCTCTAGAGTGAAGGACCTATCTGCATTTTCAGCTCCTGTTTGGGCACAAGCCAAGAGTGGTCCCACAGCTGTCAATCTCAGCCATAATAGGCACTATACATTACCTACTGATGAGCACATGAGGGGTAGTCAGGACTCATCTTGTGAACTAATAACATGATAACTTTCACCTTGTGGTGGCTTACAAGGATGGGACCTGAGGAGACAGTTGATGCTTCATAGGTCCACTTATCCTTTCTAGGGTACCACCTGTTGAGGCAAATTGACACAGTGATAAAAGTTCACGTTGGGCTATCCCTGCATGTCATACCCAATAATCAACTGACTCTTCTCCATCTTCATTTCTTACATTTCCTTCTTCAAGCTTCTCTCCCTCCAGTCTCTTCTGTATTAAGTCAAACCTCTCACATCAGACCTAGCCTACTGAGATGGCTAACCAACTAGACTAGGTTAAGAGATGCCCAGGAGAGCAGCAAAGCACGTCTGTAGGAGCATCTGTGACGGCATTTTCGGAGACAATTAGCACATAAGGGCTCTGCATTAATGAAAGGTTAACCCATCAACAGCCTCATGACCTAGGTAAGTGGTAGAACTCTGTGGGTAGAGCCTGGTTGGAGCAAGTGCCCTCTGTGAGGTATAATTTTTTTGTTCTCCTGTTATTACTATCGACTGCTATGGTACAAGCTACTGCCCACGCCCTCCTACCATGATTGGTTGAAACCTCCAAAACCGTGAGTAAGAATCAGCTTTTCTTCTTTTAAGTTGCCTTTCTTGGTTTTTAGTCACAGCTACACAGAAGCTGAATATAGTCACTCGGTTGCCTAAACTTCCACAGAGATAAGGCTTTATTACCACCCTCACTGAGGCAGGGGCTTCCTGTTTAGTAATCTAAAGCCAGTGTCTGACTTCAGATCAGCTGGGTTATTATGGAAGCAGGTTGTAGACCATGCTCATATTTCTACTGAGACCTGAGAACAGGAAAGAGTTAATTATGGGCTGATTGCAGGTCCTAGTAGGAAGAGAAGGAGGAACCTGAACACCAGATGTGGGCACTCCATGTGTGGAGGGATGAAGCAAGACATGCATCTCCCATAAGGACTAGCCTTTCCTCTCAGTATGAAACATCATTTCTCATTCCTTCTTCTTGTGTCCAGGGTGATGGTTCTAAGCAGAGACATAGCATGACCCAGTTTGTCATTTTAAAAGATCTCCCGGGACTAGAAAGATAGCTCAGTGGTTAGGAGTACGAGCTGCTCTTCCAGAGGACCCAGGCTTGATTCCCAGTACCCATCTAGTGACTCACAACCATCTGTAGCTCTTGTCCCAGGGGATCCAGTGCTGTCTTCTGGGCTTTGTGGGTACCAATCCCATAATGCAAAGATATGCATGTAGGCAAAACACTTGTATGCATAAAACAAAAAACAAACAAAAACTTGGGAGGGTTGAAGCAGATGGACTCCCATAAATTTGAGGCCAATTTGTGCTGCATAATAAGCTCCAGGCCAGCCTGAGCTACAGAGTGAAACCTTGTCTCAGAACAACCACAGGCTTAACTAGATAGAGTACAGATTGTCACAAGAAGAGAATGTGGATGTGTGGAGCCCCATCTTTATTTCCTTTGGCAATAATCCAGGCAAAAGCTGGGTCGAGGTGCCATGTGTCCGCAGAGGGCTGGAGAGAGTCAACGTATATCTTGATTAGAAAATCTCCAGGACATTGGATGTAGTGTCTAAAAGAGAGACGTCAAGGTGGCTTCTAGATGCAGGATAGTTCTTTATGGGAAGAAATAAATGGACACGAAGGCCTTGTCAGAGCTGATAGGGTGGGAGGAACATGGGTAACAGAATAACTCTGTGGAGATGTTAAGTCTGAAATGTCTGTTAGAGACTGTTAATTTTATGAGTCAACTCGAGAGGCTAAATAGTGCAATAGTGCCCAGCATTCTTTGTACAGCATTCTTTCTGGTTTGTCCATGATAGTGATTTTGGAGGGGTTGGTAGCCTAAGGGTAATGTTCTCAGTGTATCATTCTACCACATGAAACAAAAGGGTAGAGGAAGGACAACTTTGAGTTAGCCTGGGTAAAGACATCTACCTTTTGTGGTCCTCAAAAGGTAACACTGCATATTCTTGGGTCCTCAGAATCACAATGTGACGAATGCCACCTGATACCTCTGGTCCTCAGGTTCTTAAGCTTCTATTGAAATGATGCCAGCAGCTTCCTTAGGCCATTGGCTTAGAAATGGAAGACGGTGCGACTTTTAAGCTTCCATAGCCAGGTAAGCTAATCTTGTGCCATAAATCTATCTATCTATCTATCTATCTATCTATCTATCTATCTATCTATCTATCTATCATTTGTTTCTATCATATCAATCTGTCATTTGTTTATCTATCACCTATTAACTATCTACCCACCTTAATCTATCATCTTCCTATGTACCCTTTAAATATATATGCATGTATGTATGTTCATTTCTATGAACCTGTCATCTATGTATCTATCATATATAAGCTATCTGTTAATTTCTAACAGCTATCAACAAATTATCTGTGTATGTGTACATGCTTATACTTATGTACCAATTGTTATCTTTCTGTATATATGTATGTATGCATGTATGTATGCTTCTGTCCACCCCTCTTCTTTGTCCTATTTTCTGGACAAAGCATCCATCTTCCACTAGACTGTGCTATATCGCTAATGTTGAGCATGTGTTCAACACTGAACAGGTGCCCAAAAAGTATTTGTTGAATGGAAGAATTGAAACATTGTGTTTGAAAACTAAGAATGACTAATGGCTTCCAGAACATCAGACAATCCAGAGCACCCAGCAATGGCTAATTAAACCATTCCAATCTGATGTCCAAATATTGTATGCTAGAGACCCTCCTTCCTCTTCCATTAATTGAACAGGCCCTGTCTTTTTGGCTCTTGTAGCCCATTGTTCTTTTAATGTAATTAGCCCTTGCATTTTGACAGTAAACGGGGCTCCAGTACTTTGATAAATGACTTGTTTCTGAGAAGGGAGTACTTGTGAATACAAACCCAGTCGACGCCTCTTCTCGCGTCTCCTCTTTCTCCTACTTAGTGCCGTCCTTGCCTATGTGCTCACCTTCAGTGATGCCATGCTTCTTACAAAAGGATAGCAGCACAGAAAGTGTGTTATCATCTGTCGAACACCTGTGAGGCAGGCAGGTACATTGTGTGGAGGAGAGAGATCCTGGAAAGCGAAGTTTAAGAGGTTCAATGTTCCAGCTGAGTAAAGTGAATTATGTTCCTAGAGATGAAAGAAATTGGGAAAGCCTCACAGTTGCTGGGATGCTGGGCTGAGATTTAAACGCACTTGGAGCTCTGCTTCACCTTGAGCCTGTCTCTTGCTATGACAGTGAGTAGATGTTCCTTATTGCGGAACATAGCATGCCCTACTTATTTATATTCTCTCTCTCTGTCTCTCTGTCTCTGTCTCTCTCTCTCTCTGTGTCTCTCTCTGTCTTTCTTTCTCTGTCTGTCTCTGTCTCTGTCTCTGTCTCTCTCTCTGCAAGGAGTAATGCCTTCTGGCCATTTTAGACTTGTAATCTCATCTGATTTGTTTCTGTCCCAACTGACAGAGGTGGGCTTGGTATTTGTTTTCTGTATCTCACAGGTGATTTCTTGTGCTTGTATATCCGAGAAACCAAATCTAGAGACTGACTTCCCGTCCATTCCCTTATTCTATGGCTTCCTCTTGAGTAGGTGAACAGAGAGCTTGCCCACTAACAGTGTCACTTTCAGAGTGGTGCTCTCTATACCCAGCTGCCTTGCTGGGCCCTTTTAGAGCACAGGTTAAAGAACAATGTTCTAAAGTGATTGTGCTTGCTTCTCTTGGTCCTCCATAGAGGGGAATTGTTTTGGTGACCTTAAATCCATTAGGATGGCTGCTAACAAAAGAACAGAGAGCAGCAAGTGTTAAGGAGGAGGCAGAGATGTTGCAACCCTTGTGATTAGCTGGTGGGGATATAAAATGGTGCAACTGCCATGGGAAACACCCAGGAGTTTGCACAAGAAATGGAAGACCTGTGATCCAGCAATCCACTTGCGAGTCTATGACCACTGTAATTTCAAAGCTAGATTTCAAAGGGATGTGGTGCTTTCTCTCCGCTGTAAAAGGAAGATATCTGGAAGGGGCTGGGGAAGTAAAGAGAGGAAGGAAAATGATGTAATTCTATTGTCATTAAAACATTTAAAAGAGTAAACAGAAGAAATTGTTGTGCATAGTGGAGTAATCTTCAGCCATAAAAATGTGCACTATAGAACTCTTCATGACAGTTAAATGTGAGGACAACGGGCTAATGATTAAGCATTATGGTGTTCTCCTCTGCTGTAAATAATGGTCTTATCACAGAAAACCACAGCTAGGTACAGGGCAGAGATCAACAGGCAGTGGGGAGCCCAGCCCCATGGATAGATACATCTACATCACAGTTCCTGCTTCTATGGCTCAGGGGGCACTGAAGAAGATGGCGCTGAAGGAGGGCAAGAGCCAGAACACCAGGAAGTCAGCTGTGAAACTGTCTGTCCTAGAAATGGCTGCATTAACAAGACCAGAGTGATCGTCATATCAATGGATATGCTGACATGGAAAGGGGGAAAATTTCAAGGTTCCCCCCTAGACAAAGAAATACAATGAAGGAGAAGGAGAATTAGCCTTTCCCAAGAAGGAACCCCCCTTACTGGTTGTCCAGCACAGAGTGGTCAGCCCTGAAACTGTGCACACACACAGAGCCACACAGACACACACACACAGACACACACACAGAGACACAAAAGTGGGCCCAGCAGGTTGTGTGTGTGTGTGTGTGTGTGTGTGTGTGTGTGTGTGTGGACTTGTGAATTCACATACATCCTTAAATTGTGACAATAATAAAGAAAAAGAGGCCATCAACTCGGGAGTTGATGGGAGGGGCTTAAGGAAGAGTATCTGAAAGGGACTGGAGAGAGGAAAGGGAAGAGGGAGAGTGATGTAATTCTATTTCAGCTGAAAACATTTAAAGGTAAACAAAAGAAGAAGCTGTGGTATATAATGGAGTATTATTCAGACATATAAACGAGATCATGTCATTTGTGGGGAAATGTATATAGTTGGAGGTTCATGTTAAAAAAGACAAGGGTAATGTAGTTTGTTTTTGTTTTGTTTTGTTTTCCCTATGTGGAAATCAGAATAGTAAAAATTAGAGAGACAACATCAAAATGTTAGAGAGACTTCCAGGAAAGCACAAGGAGACTTGAGGTGTTTTAGGATGGGGGGGGGAGGAATGGCAAAGGGTAGACCCCAAGGTGGGTATCATTAAAAATATATATTCTGTATGGCAATATCATACCCAGTCCAACTAATACATACAATTAATATGTATTAGTATTAAAATAAAAATGAAAAAGAAGAAATCATGATATATACATACAGTGAAATATTCATCAGTCTTATCAAAAAAGGAAAATCTGTCACAAGCCACAATAAGAAAAATAAGTCAGTCATAAAAGGACAAACACCATTTGATTCCAAAAGGTGAAGTTCAGAAGCAGTCAAAATCTTCAACACAAGAACTATAAAAATGCTTGCCAGGGAGAGCAGAGAAGAAAATTACTATGTGTGGTGGTTAAATTTTTTGACTTGACATAACCTAGAACCAGCTATAAGACGCAGTGAGGAGTTGTTTACATTGGGTTGGCCTGTGGACGTGTCTGTATTATCTTGATTATATTAATTGAGGTGGGAAGAACAAGCCTACTATGGGCAGCTCTGTTTCCTAGGCAGGGAGTCCTGAATTGTGTAAGAGTAGAGAAATTGAATGGAGCAAAAGCAATCAAGTGACCATTTGTGTATTCATTTCTCTGGTTACTAACTGTGGATGCGATGTGACCAGCTGTCTCAAGTTCTTACCACTGAAATTCACCCACAAAGATGGTCTTGAATTTTAAGCTGAAATTTCTCCCCTAGACTGCTTTTTGTCATACAGAATTGAAACTGGAGTAGTTATTTAATGAGTAGAAGTTCAGTTTTGCTAAATGAAAATTTTCTAGTGATGTTGTGTACTAGTGTGCTATGTGTAACATGGCTGCACTGTGCACTTAAAAAATGATGAAGACGGGGTCTTGCTATCATAAAATTCGCCATGAGATGCCAACGTAAGGGAGGCTGTGAGTGTTTTAGTCCCTCCCACTTGGGAAGTCACGGTGATGGGAACTCGGGCACCTGGTCACACTGCATCTGCAGTCAGCAGCAAAGAGTAGTTAAATGCTACTTCTTTAGACAACAGCCTGGGAACCCAGCCCAGGAAGGGGTGCCACTCCCAGTGGGCATGCATTCCTATATCAATTAACTAAACTAGGATGTGCTGTCAGGTGTTCATCTCCAAGGAGACTCCAGAATTTATCAAGTTGACAACTGAGATGGTGTCTGTAACCACCACCAACATAAAAGGCAAAATAAATGAATGAAAAAACCTGAACCTATCTGTTCCAGACTTAACAGAGTCTTCAGGATCCAATTAGGTTTGAGCTTCCTTAGAGACAATACTGTTCCCATTTTCTTGTCTCTGTGCCTCAGGCTGGATTTTCTTTGCTTCCCATGTTGATAGGTAGAAGGATATCAGGGATGGCCTCTTCTAGAGTGCCTTCATCCTCCTCAGGATGGACTCTCCACATGGTCCATGAGGTACCCAGTGGTGATTTATCAGTTCCACATGGAGAACCCAGGACTCAGCATGAATCCCGGAGTGTTCAAGGTCACCTGAGTTGCCAGTGATGTGCAGGAGACTAGATTTCAGGAATTCCTATGCTGGGTCCTTTTGGTGATGTTGGTGGTTTAGGACATTTTAAAAGCTTGGAGCCAAAGAAAGAGATGGAAACTTTGGATGCCTTCCTGATTTTTATTATCTTGCTTGAAGACTTTTCTAGAACACACAAGTGAACAGTCCCATCAAGTTGTCCAGTCCTGACCCTTGATTTCAGTGCTCATCTCTGACCTTAAACTTGAACTCTCTTGCAGTCTGACTAATGTGTGTCACTGTATACTCTCCAAGCCATGGGGCCCTCTGAGCCCTTGCCTTCCCCTGCAGTTGAATTTCCTTTTTCATGCTTGAACTCCAGAGGCCCCCCAAGGGCTTCTGCCTTAATTAAAATTTAAATTCACAAATCATTTCTTAAGCTGTCTCATAGGTAGTCAAATAATCACAGTCATTAGCGGGTGGTCGGGGTTACTTTAGCATTAATGCTTTTGGAGAGCAAAGGATGCATCAGTGGATACTGCTGCCTTCTACACAATCCCTCTCCATAGACTTTACCCAGAGGATACCACTTAAGCACATCTGCCTTCTGCTGTAATAAAGATCTCCATACTCTCAGTTCAGAACACAGCCTATCCTGTACCATCTCTTCTTATGGCATTCCCTCTCAATGTTTGCTCATGTCCCAGAGGCACACTGGTTTGGGGGTGCGGCAGTGAGGTCTTGAGTGGGGTTTGTAGTCTAGTTATTGCTCTTTGGAATTTGTAAGCTGCCCTACAGCTGTCCCCTTCCCCCAGCCTAAGGTTCCTGGCTATAATACTATTGACATTTAAATATGGGTAACTCTTTGGGGGTGGGGGGCATAGTGGTTAGCTTGGCATAACTGGATAGGAGTGTTTCAATGGGGGATTGTCTATGTTGGGCTGATCTGTGAGCATGTTTGTGTGTGTGTGTGTGTGTGTGTGTGTGTGTGTGTGTGTGTGTCTGTGTGTGTGTGGTTGCCTTGATCATGTTAATTGATGTGGAAGACTCACTGTGGGTGGCATCATTCCCTAGGCAGAGGTCCTGACCTATGTAGCAGTGGAGAAATCAAGCAGAGCATAAGCAAGCAGCATATGGGTGTGTTCATGTCTCTCTGCTTTTGCCTGTGTGTGTGCAAGTTTCTGCTTTGAGTTCTCTGAAATGATGGATTCTAATCTGGAACTGTAAGTTGAAATAAAAACCTCTCTCCCCTAAATTGCTAATTGTCAGGGTATTTTATCACACTAGCAGAAATGCAGCCAGAACTCGGGGGAAGAAAAATGACCCATGACCAAATACCTGACAGACACATGTTAGGGAAGAAAGCATACGTTTTTGATCACATTTTAAGAGTGCAGTCCATCATGACATTGAAGCCAGGGCTGTGGGTGAGGCTGCCCGCTCATATGTGGTTAGGTCAGGTAATAGACTTATTTACTTATTTGTGTGTGTGCACATACACATGTGCACACATTTCAGAGCATATGTTTATAGGTCACAGGACAACTCTATGGAATCGTGTCTCCCCTTCTAACGTAATGCAGATTCTCAGGGTCACACCAAGGTCATTGGGCTTTCGTGGCAGGTTCTGGTACTCACCAAGGCAATCTCACTGATCTACTTTCTCTCATTTTATTCAGTCTGGAATCCAAGCCCATGGGATGGTGCCACACATTCAGGGCAAGCATCCTTCCTTAGTTAATGGAAACACACTCAAAGACATGCCCAGAGGTGTGCCTCACCAACACCCAAGGCATTTCTTTAATGTACATCATACTCAAAATTAAGCATTAGGGAGAGGCAGACAGGTCATCAGGAATAAGAAAGTGAAGGGTCTGAATAAAGATAAAGGCAAGAGTCAGTGAGTAGCTTAGCTGGGGAGGTGAACAAGTATCTTTAGGTGGTGGGGTCTGTTCTTTTCTGGGGGCCATGGGACTTGGCAGTTTAAGTGTCACAGGTATATTCTGTTTTGACCACCTACTGCTACAATTACCCCTCAAACAAACCACCCAAAACTTAGTGTCTTAAAGACAATAAGACTTCATGGTCTTCATAGATTGTGTACGTAGGCACTGGGCAAGAAGAGCTGAGGTTGCCTGGCCTGAGGCCATGGCTGGGAAGGTTGCCAATGATTCTAGTGGGCAGAACCTCATGCCACCCAGTTCCTTCATCCACAGGTCTGTCACTAGAGAGGGAATAAGGCAAAGGGTGTGCTTGGCTGTGACTGAAGACTCTGTTTGTCCCAGTGACTAGGGTTTCTTCTCAGCATGGTGGCCTCTGGGAGGTTAGAGTTGTTCATGCTGACTGTCACGCCCTCATTGCTGTCTGTCAGGGCAAGTGAAAGGTGCCTAGGTAGAAACTGCATGGCTTTCTATGACCTACCCTTAGAAGTCACATAGAAGCCTGTCTTCCATCCTTTATGAACTGAGGGAGGAGGGACTACATATCTAACCATTGGCAGGGATACGAGACACCTATGCTCAGATTTGAATATCACCACGCTATTGTTATCGCACGTGGAAAGGTCTGTATTTCTCCAAGCTTTTAGCAGACTCCAATCCCACCTTGAGAAAGCTCTCCAGGTGTATTTACACCAAAAGCCTACTTCAATTAATCAATTCTAATGCTCCAATTACTCAGCTTATATTTTCAGACGCTCTAATAAGCACCACAAATGAATGGGAATTAGGTGGATGGTGCAGCACTCTCCACTGTGAGAAAGACCACATTTAGTTTCCCAAGCAGCCTCCATCTCTGTGAGACAAACTTCCTCTTCCCACTTCTGATTTAAGGCTGGAAAGTATTTCTCTGGGGTCAGGGTGGGGTTGGAGCAGGCGGGGAAGCTTTCAGGGGTGTGTAACAGCTGCAATCAAGGCACTCTGTAAATGAAGACAGGAGTAGCCTAGGTCTCCCCAAACCCCTAGACAAAAGTCAAACACAGTAGCACCTGTACCTGTAATTCCAGTGCCCCTCTGGAGGTAGAGGGGAGGCATGGACAGGCAAAGTCCCAGAAGCTTGTGGGCCTGATAACATGGTCATCACAGTGGGAAAAATATGTTAGAGGAGAGTGATTTTGCCTCAAAGCAAGTGGATGATGACCTTTGACCTCCAATGTGCAATATGTATAACACAGATGTAGTCATACTCTACACACACACACAGACACACACAGACACACATACAGATACATACATACATACAGAGAGAGAGAGAGAGAGAGAGAGAGAGAGAGAGAGAGAGGTGGGTGGCGGGGAATAGGTAGGAAGGCTGGGACTTGTAGCTCAGTGAACAGAGGGCTTATCTTGCATTCACCAGGCCTGGCATCAGTCCTCAGCACAACTAAAAAGGAAAGCAACCCTCCACAAATAACAACTTCCTGGAAAACTGGAACACAAAACAAGACTTAAAAAAAAAAAGAAAAGAAAAAGAAAGAGGCATACATACCTTATACTCTACATTTATGTAAGTGCATACAGGAATTTTTGCCCAAGTAGCATTATGCATTGTCCCCTTCTGCAATGTCCTTGCTTCCTGGTCCACTGTAATGTATACTGGAAAGTTTCCGTACAGCACATTAAGTTAGTCATAATACTTACACTTGACTGTGGCAGTGTACATAACACATATGTGGAAGTTCAAACACAGCCCCAAGCGCTGGGCCTCACCTTCCACTTTCTTTAAGGCAGGATCTCTCTGTGTCTTGTTCATTTCCTCACTGTGTTCTCCAAGTTAGCAGGCCTGGAAACTCCTGGGGGAGTTCTCCTATTCACCATATGGATGGAGCGTGAACTATTAAATTAGACCCCTTCAATAACACTGGGGTTGTTCTGTTCTGTCTTTACATGGTTAGTGATTGAATGCACAGCCATGTGCATCTATTATTGTGATGGTCAACTCTGCGTGTGAACTTGACCGGGTTCAGGAATGCTCAGATAACTGGTAAAACATTATTTCTGTCTGTCTCTGTCTCTGTCTCTGTCTCTGTCTCTGTCTCTGTCTCTGTCTCTGTCTCTCTCTCTCTCTCTCTCTCTCTTTCCCTCTCCCCTGCTCTCTCACTCGCTCTCTGTCTCTCTTTCTCTGTCTCTGTCTTTCTGTCTATCTGGTCTCTGTCTGTCTGTCTCTCTGTACTATTATCAGGTGGATCAGGTCACTGGATTGAATGAGAAAGCTTGCCTTCTCCAGTGTGAGTAGCAACCATGCAGTCTCTGGAGGACGCAGAGTTTGAGGGCCAAGCCAGGGCAGATCCTCTGTCGCTAGAGCTGGGACACAGAATCCTGGTTCCTGTTGCTCCGGAGACTCCTGAGTCAGCATTCCCTCCAGTCATACTCCCGCCTTCCTTGATTCTTCAGCTCCCACGCAGCCGTGTTCTGCAGGGCTTCTCACTCACATAGTCAAAGAAAGGCAGCTCCCATCATCCACTTGCTACAAGTCTTCCTTTCTCTGGAGACCCTGACTAGTACCCCGCTTCTGCTCCTAGGCAGGTACATCTGAAGAATACATTTCTACAAAGCAAATTTGCTAGGTCAAAAGCCATGGGCTTTTTGTAATCCTGATGGGTATTGACAAATTTCTCATCACAGAGATTACACCAATTTATTCTTTGATGAATAATGCATGAAAGAGCTTCTCCCCCACACAGGCTATCATCAAACTTTGTAATTCTTGCCACTCTGATAAGGTGAAGATGACATTTCATTGTAGCTTTAAGTGGTATTTCTCTTTTGTGCAAAAACTGGCATCATTTTTTTTTATGTGTAGCGTGTTCTTAGTATTGCTTTCCCTGAAAAAAGTCTCTTTACGGACTTTGAAAAGGCACAACTTAAAACACTTTAATAAATATTTTAAAGCTTGTCTGCTGGGCCTCCCCAGTTGCCTCCCTCTGGCCTCCTCTTTCTCCCAGTTTCCAAAGTCATGCAGATGTCCTTAGCCAGACAGCGACTTTACCATTGCCTCCCTTTATAGTTTCTTTGTAAAAAAAAAAAAATAGAGGTTTTCCTTATTCTTGAGAATTTCATACATGTATACAATAAAATATATCCTTCCCCGTCTCTCTCTCTCTCTCCAATGCCCTTGGATCCCCCAACCACACTCTTTCCGGGCTTCATTTCTTCTCTTTGTTTTGATAACCCACACCAAGTTCTGTTAGTTCTGCCCGTCAGGCTGTAGGTGTGGGGCCACCCACTGGAACATGGGAATCTTACCAGTGGGCACACCCTCAAGGAATGATTCTCTCTCCCCAGCAGTTACCAACTGCCAGTCACTCCATAGGAACGTGTGGGTCCTGGAAAGCACCGCCCCATCTATGCTGGGGCTTTGGCTGTCTTCATTGTGTGCTGGTTTTATGCAGGTTGCCAGAGTGGCTGTGGAATTTTGAGAGTGAGAGCCATGCCATGTGGAGAAGGCATCTCACAGCTCTCCTCCCCTTTCCCCGGCTCTCACATCCTGGAGTGAAGAGGGTGATGCTTACTAACCACCAAATTGGTTTGTATTTTCTATAAATATGGTGGGTAGATAGAGTGAACAGCCAAGGCTTTCCATTTGACTCCTCCGTGCCGTTTTGTCGGAAGCCTCAGGAAAGAATTGCTCTTTATTTCTGCCGAAGCCTTTTTTTTTTTGGTAGTACACTTCGTGATTGTTATGAATTTTGTCAAAAGAAGAACAACTCATGGTATTTCTTGAGAAAGTCCAACACACTCTGCTTTTATTTATTGGCATCAGCTTGTTCTCATAATGATGGTGAGGGAAGCTCTTCTGAGCATCTGTGGCAACCTTGGAAGTCTCCGAGGTGGAGATAGATGTTCGATGCCCACTTTGACTCTAAGTCCTAACTACTGATTCTCAATCGCAGACACTCTCCACAGGCTTGTGTCTTCCGTGCTCATTCGAGAGCTAGTGGTACTGTTTGGAGGGAGGGTCGTGGGAGGGTTGTGGGAGGGTCGTGGGTACCTTCAGGAGGTGGAGCTTAGTTGGAGGGAGTGTGTCACCAGAGGTGGGTGTTTAAGAGTCTAGCCCGGAGTTTGCCATGCTGGGAACATTGCAGACATCTTGCCCTCACTACCATATTTGGAGCCCCTCTATTGTACTGTCCCCACCATGATGGACTGGAATGACCTGAAGCCAAGAGAAAGATTAATCTTTGCTCCTCAGATTGTTTCTGTAAGGTATTTCAGTCATGGTGATAAGGAACTTGCTAACATCCACCTTCTTGTCAATGAACTAAGCTGAAGCCACAATCTTCCCTTCTTCTTCTCTTCTCTTCTCTTCTCTTCTCTTCTCTTCTCTTCTCTTCTCTTCTCTTCTCTTCTCTTCTCTTCTCTTCTCTTCTCTTCTCTTCTCTTCTCTTCTCTTCTCTTCTCCCCTCCCCTCCCCTCCCCTCCCCTCCCCTCCCTTCCCCTCTTCTCCCCTCCTCTCCTCTCCTCTCCTTTTCTTTTCTGGTGTATATGTGTGCTCATGGGTGCACATGTATGTGTGTGAATGTGTGTGAACAAGCCAGAGGTCAACACTAGGATTTCTCCCTCCGTTGCTGTCCACATTTGTTTACCTTAGGGGACAAGCTCTCTCCTTGAGCTTACTGATTGCCTAGGCTGACAGGATGGTTAGCTTCAGGGATCAGCTGTCTTGTCCCACATGTGCTGGGTTTGCAGACATGTGTCATCATATCTGCTTTTTATGTGGGTGCTGGGGATCTAAGCTAGAGTCCTGTTTGTACAGAAATCATTTCACCCCTGAGTTATCTCTCTAGCTTTGAGGCTACTATGTCCCTGCCCAGTCAGGGACATGTGAGGTTGTACTCTAGGTGGCCTTACTATCTGGTACTAATGGAATAAAATCACAAAGGGAGACATTTTGGCAACTGGCTGGATTTCAGCACCCTCTATGCACCAGATTCTGTGTTGAGAATATCTCTGACCTCATAAACCGCAAGCAACCCCAGGGTTCAAGTAACACACACACTAGAGCAAGTCAGTCTGGAAGCAGATCTTTGTGCTATAAGGCAGGAACTATGATAGAAGGAAGCTCCTCAATCCTACCCAGAGAGAAAGCCTCCATGGAAGAGAGACACTTGGCTGAAAATATGCTGTATGTGGTTCCACTGTCTGAAGAGACTTGCTCTCATCCACTCCAGCACTCCAGGCACAGAGCACAAGTCAGGTTTCACTAAGGACCTGCTAGGTGCTCTTTTTATAGAAGCAGACTGGGTAGTTGGTCATCTACAAACCCATTTGTTGTATTTAATAGGCATCTGGGAAGAGGCAGGAGTTATTTTAATTGTTTGCCCTCTTCATCTTTTAGCATGATAGCCAATGGCAAGTAAAACCATTTGCTCACATTTCTCAAAAAACAGCGAAGGAGACCCCAAATCCTAAGCCCCAGAGACCCAAGGAAGCTGCCATCTCCCTACCTCGCCACCCCAGGGACATGAAGGCTCGCCTTTCGTCTTCACTTTCATCTAGTAATTGCTGTTCTCTTGCCACAGGCTGCTGCAGGCTGTTTTCTCGCCTTGCCTTACTTCAAGACTCTGTGTTCTGTTCTCATAAAAGCTGCTGGGAGCCTGTCTCCAACCAAGAGCATCCTCCCCTAGTCCCAAGGGCTATGAGATACCCAGGAAGAAACTGCATTTTAAATGACCAGATAGTGTGTGTTAGCGGATAAATGGTGCCCCAATGCCCCAAATTCCTTTCTTGAAGTCCTAACCACCCGCATACAGAAAGAGTGTTTCTGGTGGTATAAGATAGTTAAGTTAAAAGGGGAGTGTTTAATGGGGCACTAACCCGGGATGATTCCATCTCTGTAAGAAGAGGGACTTTTCCACGGAGATGTACAAGGACGATAACATGAAGGTACATTGAGAAGAGAGCCGTGTGTCGGTTAGGGAATGAGGTTCCAGAGGGCCAACACCACCTTGCACATATCACCCCATATTTCCAGTGTTTGCAGCTCTAAGGAGATTTGCTTTGGTCATTTAAGCCACCAGGTCTGTGGCATTTGTTAAAGAGCAATGGGAGACTAAGAATCTTTGGAAAGGGAGAGGAGGGCGTGAACACTCACAGAGCCTGCTTCACCCTGCTCCATCCTCCTCATGTTCATACACACAAAGGGAATCACTGGCTGAAGGGGCTTGGTTGCCGTGGCTCCCAAGTCTCTTGGTGCCCCTCGTAGCTTGTTGAGAGAGAATGGACGCACTGCCGTGAGTGAGATAGGGCTGGGAGAGCATTCAAAGCACAGAAAGGCATGATGGATTTGAAGTTAGTATGAATCCCACCATCATCCATATGGAGACGGGTCAAAGAAAGGACAGAGTGGAAGTGGACGGTCATTGAAAAGCATCTCCACCCAGCAGTGGCACATCCGGGTGAAGAGTGGGAGACGGACTGACAAATATCTAGATTGAGGACAGTAATATGGTTGGCAGAATAGGGGTGGAGAGTGGGAGTAGAGATGAATGAGGGCCATCTTTCCAGCTTGATACCTGAGGATATGGTGACACCATCTATGGGGCAACTGCTATAGGGAACTTATTTATTTCCACACTGTCTTTTTTTTTTTTTTTAAGTCTAGCATAGTAGGCTGAGCTGCACTCAGGGCTCTGAAAGTGGCTCTTGGCAGCCCTGCCACTGAGCCTTGCTGCATACAGATCTGGCTGGGCCTGGCTTGTTGATCTTTGTAGCCTATGAGAGTGTGCATGCACATCCACACTCACAGGTGCACATTTTGGTCAGGCTTTGCTCTGTACTCTACAGGGTGCCACCTATTACAGAGGCCTTCCCACACCTGTCCTCTTGCCAGTCAGCAAAATTCACCCTCATTTCTCCTGGTGCAGTCGTCAGCTCCTACTTTCAGCCAGGAGTGAAGACCTGCCAGGGGCCAGTCACCTTCACTGCCCTGACCTCTTTCTGTGATTAGGAGTGGGCACCTGGATTTACTCAGGTCAAAGAAAATTGTCAGTGAGTGTGTTTGTGTGTGTGTGTGTGATGTGTATGTGTATGGTGTATATGTGTGTGTTTGTGTGTGTGTGGTGTATGTGGTGTGTGTTTGTGTGTGTGTATGTGGTGTGTGTGTGTGTGTATGTGTGGTGTGTGTGTGTGGTGTGTGTTTATGTGTGTATATGCATGTGTGTGGAGTGTGTATATGTATATATATATATATATGTATATATATATATGTATATATATATATATATGTGTGTGTGTGTGTGTATCATACACAGTGCATGTGCATATCTTTCCTTGTGAGCTATCAACCTTGTTTTCTGAGACGGAGTCTCTCAGTGGCCTAGTGTTAGCCAAAGGCTATTTGGTCTGGTCACGATTGTTGGGGTCAAACTCAGGTCTTCATGCTTCTGACGTAAGCGCTTTAACTACTGAGCTACCTCTTCAACCCTATTTTTAGTACATTGGATGGAATTCTGGGGGAAATGACATTCTTATTTTTCTGAGAACCATCAGCCTAGAGAGTATCAACCTGGAGTTTCTGGGTACCATTATGTCACCCCTAAGACGGAGGCTGAGACCCACATAGAGATCTTGGTGTGTGTGTGTGTGTGTGTGTGTGTGTGTGTGTGAATGGCCAGATGCAGCCTTGAATAAAGCCAGATGCCATGTAGACTTAGTGTAGGCAACCAACACATTTGATGTGGGAATCACTCTTTTCCTTACACCCATTTTACTGTTGCCATTTGTAACCGGAAGCATGGTCTCAGTGTAACTGGAAGTGGTCTAAGGATGACTCGAGAGTCTTAGGTATAGCAAGCTCTGTGTCCTAGCTGGGATCTGCTGTGGTCTGCCTGTGAGTATGTCCTTTGGCTTTCTCTTTCTTTTGTGCAGTGCCTTGTGCATGCCGGGCAAGTGCTGTGCCACTGAGGTACATGCCCAGCTCAAAGGATCATATGCTGCGAGTTTGATCCCCAGTGGGGAGGTGCCAAGGTGGTGGAGACTTGACGGCAGGGCACAACCATGGAAAGCCATTAGTTCACTGGGGCCCCGCCCTGTGGAAGATTAGTGTTGATTCTGTAAAGTGAGTTCTGAGAATGGTTAATTGTGTTGGTCCTTTCAATGCCTGGGATGGCACCCATGGGGAGGTTTGTGGGGAGGGGGTGAGTACTCTACCACTGAGACACCTCTGGCCTCAAGCAAGCTTTCTTAGAGCAAAATTTGCTGTTTCAGCATTCTCTCTCCCTAACTCCACTTCACTGTTTGTCACGTGAGTCTCTTCCCTGTGCATTTGTACTGTTTTATATTCTCTTACTGGAGGCCATCACTGAGCCCAGGAGATGCTCACACTGGACTTCTGGCACTCCAGAAGGAGATGCCTCTTTTCTCTACAAATGACCTGGCCCCACAGTAATTTCTTAAGTCAGTCTCTCTCTCTCTCTCTCTCTCTCTCTCTCTCTGTCTCCCTCCCTCCCCCCTCTTCCCTCCCCACATCGCCATGGCTGCTTATGTCAGGCTAGCTGACCAATAAGCTTACTGTACTTCTCCAGTCTTCACCTCTCATTTTCCCATGGGAACATTGTGATTACAGATGTGCATGCTACCATGTCCAGCTTTCTGTGGGCTCCAGGGATTTGAACTGAGGTCTTCAACGCTTGCTATCTGCCCAGCCTGGGCACTTCTAAATAGTAACAGAAAATAGACTAGGGATGATCTGACTGGTTTCAGTGGTGCTGTGGATGGGAGTGGGAAGATTTTTCTTCTTCCTTTGATATAGGCCAGATCAAGGGTATTGACTTTAGAGTCAGGGAGAATGGGGTATGGGGCTCGGTCCGGTCAAGCCGTTTGGTTCTGCATAAATGATCAAGCTTTCAGAATCTTAGCTTCCTCCTCGGTAATGTGAGAAAAATGACAACCACCTCGGAGGAAGCTCCACTGTGACAGTAATGTAAATGAGTGGCTGGGACTTTGCTCTGCAGCGTTCCGATGACACAAGGAATGCCAAAATAATTTACTTGTTTTAAATCAAATTAAATCTGGCTCTAGGCTCCCATTAACTAGGATGCTGAGAAATTCAATCACAGACATGTTTAGGGGCGTCCCTGCCAATCCCCAGAGATATGCACAGTCTAGGGAACATATGCTGTGGTTTAGAACTGAAGAGGGAGTGGATGCGAGTCCCAGGGGCTAGAGTCGCGGTTGCTCTTTCTGCCCCCTGCTGTGTCTGCATGTCTTCTGCTCTGTTTCCAAGCTTCGCTTTGTCCTGTCAACAGAAGTGGGGCTGTGCAGGTTCTAGCTGGAGGTTGGCCACTGATGTCTCCACTTGTTATGTCCAGGAATGCCACCTTACCAACACTCCATGGCATCCCAGGGAGTTGTGAGAGTGAACTCTGTTCAGAAAGAACACCCATTCTACCTTAGAGAGTGTCTTAGCAAAGTGGAGCTCCATCTAACCCCTTCTTTCCCCAACTTCCTCTCTAGCAGATCCTCTCTCCCCGTGGTGATCTGGAGTTTCCATATCTATATCTTTCTAGTTTATCCTCTGGTGGAGGCTCTGTTCAGTGTTTCCTTTCCTATTTTTCTCTCAGGCCAGTGGATTTTCTAGCTGCATAGGAAATGCCAAGAATAAAGCTGACATTTAGCAGCCTGCTTTGCAGTGGAAACAACCATGCCCTTGGATTCTAGCCAAAGGGATCCAGCTAGAGAGCGTAGGTGGCTGATTCTTTAGTACACAATCCATGCCAACTCTTCATTGCTTTCTTTTGTCTACCTAGATGTCCAGAATGCTGATGCTGGCCATCTTGGACAAAGAGCATGATGGGCATATCTTGAAAGGTATCAAAAATGAGTTGAGTGGAGACAGAATTCTTAATCACAAGAAAGGAAAATTTCACCTATGTCATGGTGGTTGACCATGAAGGAAACACACTAAAGATAAATGAAGGGAAATATCCTTCTTGATGACATCCCTCCTCAGAGCCTGCTACCTCACACCCCTTGAGACACCAGATGAGACATTCCTCCCCTGTATTAATCTGCCTTATTGGGCATTTTATTACATAAAAGCAGTCATGGGTGGGAGGTGAAAGGACCACAAGTCACACAGCATCCAGGCTTCTTGTCTTTAAAACACGGAATGGGAATCCCTCCTGATCTTTTCAGCCTCCTTGAACATTAAGAACAAACATACAGCTATCTCTGTAAATTACCCCTCCATATGTAAAGAGCCCAGCATGGAATCTGACATATTTAAGCAGTCAGTAAAAGGTAGCTATTTTTCTTTTTCTTATTAGCATAATGCCTCAATAAATGTTAGTTTCCAATCCTATCTCCTGAGTATCTTCCCCTTTGCCGCTGAGTTCCTGAGGACCCTCACATTTATCTCCCTTCTCCCTATTAAACCTGGTTCTCGAAAAGGCTGTCAACTCGATTTCAATGAGGTGTCAGTGATAGATAAGGCTTAATGTATGACCTCATTCCCCAAACACTATCAGCTTGCCAGGGAGATTTACATTTAATAGGGGATTAAAGCCTTAAGCCAAAGGAATGAATCTTTAATGGTGAAATTTGAGGCACTGAAAAGCTCATGAAAAACTAGTATGGGAGGCAGTTGGGGTGCTGGGGGTTTCTCCGTAGTGATCTTGTTTTTTGTTTTTCTTTTTTTTCCTGAGAGCTTTAAGACACCCAAAGGTTCTCTCAGGTTTAAAAACCGTGTTGTGCAGTCATTCACGATTAGCAATTAACGAGCAGCAGATTCTTGGTGGGGATCTGAGGATCTGAACAGGAACTACAGGAAAAAGGGGACAGCCTTCCTTCACGTGGCACTGCCTGCCCAGTTGAAGACCCAAGGCTAAGCCAATGGATGGAGCTCGCAGGAGTCTAGTACCCGGTAGAGCAAAATTGTTTTGATTCAGCCATACTTGGCTAATTCTTTCATGGACTGTTTTGGTTTTGAGGTGGGAGACAGCTGTATCAGCTTGTTTACCTCCCTTCCCATCTCCAGCCCCATTTCTGTTCCTGAGTCTTCCACCTCAACTTCGTCCTCAACTCAATCCTTGTCTTCACATTCCTAAATGCCTCTTTGGCCATGTTTCCCAAATTCTGGGAGATGGACATGGTGTGCATTTGGATCCAAGTCTTTATGAGTCCAGGGGTTGTGGTCTGAACTTCTGCTTTTTCCAGCTCATCACCTCCTCTTTGGTGTCCACTGAGAACATCAAACATCTGAGCCACCTCTCTTCCAGTCCGTGGCTTATGTTCCCATCTGCTGCTATCTTGCTCTTTCCCTGGAGACGGAGTCACAGGTGCTCTTTCAGAGTGTGGCCATGAAGAGAGAAGAGGTGGGCCCAGGAGGCAGACAGCAGTGGTACAGTCCTGACCCCCTTTACAAAAGTGACCTCAGCTTCACTGTGTTTATGCAGAACCTGGGACTGTTACCGCAGTTTCTGTGGAGCTGCCCAGTCCCTGGAAGAGCACGGGAGAGGAAGCCCCCTCTGCCTTTCAAACTATTATAACTTATCCTGTGGTTCAGGGTGACTTTGAAGTGTGTTGTAGTAGTTTAGGGCTCACCACACTCTACCTTCCTGGTTTTGTGGTTAATAAACTCTTTAAATTACGACAAGCTGGGTGTCTTTCTTTATCTTTGAGATGGCTACCGACAGAAGAATAACATTGACAATTCAGATTTCCAGCACAGCAGTGACCTGTGCAGTCTCTATCACAACCCCCAGAGCACCCTGGGTCTTATGCACTGATCTCCCTGTATCCAAGACCTCAACACTTCCAGTGGTTTCCAGAAACCATATATAGAACCAGATGCTATCCATGCAATGCCTTTTTTCCCTGTGTGAACATACCTATAATAACCTCTGACTCGAGAACTGGGTCCATCTAAGACCAACAGCAATAATGTACCACAGATCTTAGAAACATTGGCAAACAACTTATTTTCCCTTTGTTCTTATAAAGTATATATTATTTTTTCACTTAAAAGAAATATGTTATGGCTTCTCCCTGGGACGCCTGAGAGGATAACACCTACACTTCGATGCAATGAGAAGTAAATAAGGACGATCTGGAGAACTTGAGCAAAAGTGCTGTCATACCGTGACAGTTGGTTTCATAATCCAAATGGCCACTCTGTGAGTAGGCAGGTGGCATACAGCTTGGCTATCCTGGACCAATGGAAGAGCCACATCCAGGAGAGAAGGAGCAGAGTGGCTTGAGATTTTACCATACCAGTGAGAATGTTTTGCAGTTTAAAATGTTGTTGTTTCAGAAATTTCCACTTAAGATGCTCAAAACAAAATTGACCACAGGGAAACTAAATCCCAGAAAGAAAAGTCACCAAGGAGTAGGACGGGTGGAAGGGGAAGGAGGAAGGGGCTGCAGAACAGATTTGCCCTCAGCAATCACCAGTGGCCAGTCTTTCTAAGATGCTCTAGCTGATGGACAAAAGTTCCTTTGCATGGACCGTGTTTTACTTCTACTTACTTTAGTGGCTTTGTGTGTGTCCCAACATGTCATCCACGTCTCTGTCCTCTTACTTACCCAGCCGTTACCACATAAGTACTGTGGATTCAAAGCCAAATATAAGAGTGGATTTTTTTCTGGTCACAGTCACATGAGAGAACAGGTATGATGACTGTTTAATTTGGATCATAGCAATGGATACTCCATGGGGTCATTGTGAAGATGAAATGGGTAACACACCCAGACTTCTTGGTACAGTACACCACACCATAACAATAGTCCATCAATTATTGTTTTAATTATATTGCAATAGATGACTTTTGCACATCTTGAACAGGGATCAAACAGGGACAATAGCATAGCTTTGTGGCTTCATTTCATACCAGGGGAAGAACTTCTCTCGAGTGAGTAGACATTACAGGGTCTGTAAGTTGGATCTGCATAAGTATGTGGTGTTTAATTTTTAATGGTCTGGCTGTTGTTCTTGCCCTCAGATAACACTTCTTCCTTCTCCCCTGCCCCCCCCAGCCCCCTGCTGCTATGAAGTTCTACTTTGACCTGCTTCTACTCTCATTAAAAAGTTAACACAAGGGAGTGATTTTTTTTTTCTGGGTCAAGACACCTCCTGTATGTTTTCTTTTCTCCTTTAAGATAAAAATGGTATTTTGATGTTTTATTGCTTAAAAGTATCTATGTTCTTTTTTTAATCAAATGAGAAAAGTACAAAAATCAGAATGTCTGTCAGGTGAAGTAAACCACACAGAATACCACTTTCAGCGTTTTGGAGAACATTTTTTAGGATATTCCATCATGAATTTCACTGAAGCTTTGTCTTGGCGTTTGAACTTTAAGTAAACGGCTTTATCCATACAATCAATCCCTCCACAGAAGCAAGGAGAAAGCAGATGCGTGGATGCACGCTGGTTCTGTTGTGTGACCACCAGGTGGTGCTGTTTCTGAATTTATCAACTTCGTGTTCTTGGTACTTCCCTGAATAAAAAAAAAAGGGGGGGGGGGGGCTGAACTGCAATCCCAGCCCTATACTCATGTTCAGGACCTGGGCCTCTCCTGTTCCTCTTGTCTAGGGTGGATCGACTTTGTCTTTAATTATATTCTTGGAGGGCAACAAAATCATTCCTGTTTTCTATCATGGAAGACTGCCTCTGCTCTTAAGAGAGTCAGGAGGGTTCTGACTGGTTGCTCCCCATATCCCTACCCTAGAGCTAGATGTGGAGATCTTTGCAGGAGGGGAGAGAGTCCCCCAACCTAAAGTTTTGTGCATGTAAGACACAGAATACCTGGTACATCTCAGTGAAGAATAATGTACTTTGAAAGAAAATTAGGAGGGTAAATGTATGTTTTAAAAGAGATAAAATGAAAAAATGCCAAATTTGACCTTAGCTTCAATAATTGCTGACCGACTTTGTCTTAGCTGGCTGACCCCTCTGGGACCCTCTGATCTATGTGTTGGGAGTCAGCTCCTGGCTAGTTGGGATGCCAGACCATCTCCTGTTTTCTTTTCCTTGGGTGTGTGGAGGGGACCAGCTGTATGGTCAAACTGTGCCTAGAAATGAGTTCTGATGCACACTGTGGAGGCCTTGGAGATCATGAGTCCAGCACGCTCTGGGCAGGACACAGTCTAGGCCTCTTACTGAGCCACCTGCTTGCCTGCCAGGGCCATCGCAGGCTGTACCCATCCAGCCCATGCATCATGATTAGAGTCCCTTCATTGTGCTAATTGACACAGGATGAAAAATATCCAATGTGATTGCATGCAGCCAGGGCAGGCTGGCAAATGGGAGAAACCCCTGTAAGCGTCAAGCGAGATTGACAGTGGGCCCGGGGATATCTTGTAGGGTGAATGTTCCCTGATCCCAAGAGCCTGTTCGGACTGGCAGATGGAGCAGGGAGGACGATGAGGGAGAGAGGCTTGGTGGAGTCCTGTCTGAAGGGGCAGATCCCTGAAGAAACAGAAGAGAGCAAATGGAGATGGAGAGGAGAGAGAAGAGGACTGACTTTGTCACATCCTGACAACAGTGAAGATTGTATCAGCCCATACCTTGCAGTCAGCTGAGTATCGTTTCAGTCTGGTGTGATGGTTGGCAGAGACCATGGAAACCTGGGCCCACAGCTGTTCTTGACTCCTGAGGAACAGCACTGTTCCCCAGGGGTGCATGCTGCAATGTAGGGAGACACTTTTGGTTGTCATAGCTGGACCCTTTACTGGTGATACTCGTGGCATTGTTCCCCATAGGCATCGGGCAGTGCACACAGTAACTGACACTCTGAGTTATTTAGTTAAACCATGTTATTAACTTGAAATAGTACATTGTTGTTGCCAAATGGTTCTGATTTTTTTTTCCTTTCCCACTAACTTGGCTATTGCAATGTCACTTTTAAGAACCTGTTATCAAGGTGTGGGCTCCGTTCTGCATTTGCTACTTTGGCTGTGCTGTTAGCAAAGTGCCTGGAAGAAGTAACTTAACGGAGGGAAGTCGTGCTTTGGCTCCTTTGGTTTCTGCAGGTTCAGTCCACCATGGTGGGGAAAGGGTGGAGAACTCTCAGGTCATGTCACAGCAGTGGGGGCATGTGGTGGAGACTATTCACATCATGGTGGACCAGCAAGTGGAAAGCAAGACAGGAACCAGAAACCCTCCCTCGGTGACCTTCTTCCACCAGCTAGGCCCATCTGCCTAAAAATTCCAAGCCTCTCCAAATAGTGCCACCTGTTGGGGGACAAGCGTCCAAAACACCATCCAGTGGAGACCTTTCAGATTTAAACCACAACAGCTTCCAACCACTTAGTGTAGAATTAGGACTAGATTTTTTTTTACTTGCTTTGTACAAGAGAATATTTTAGAAGTGGTATTTCTGAGCCTAGACTTTAAGCGTTTTTCACAGTTCTGTTTCCTTTAGAGTCCCATTTTGTGGTGTGGACAGGCTCTGGAACAATCTGCTGAAGGAGGAGACACTGCATGGAAAGTGGCCAGAGGCTCTAGCCCTATGGCTACTCCAATCCCTGGAAATACAAGTAAGAGCCCAGGCCCACAGCTGACCACAGACAATGGATTCACCTTGAGATATGAAGCGCTTAGTTCACCCACAGACTGCTAGCCAGCAGTTGATTCTCAATATTTTAGTCTATTAAGTTTAAGAGCATTTGTTATGAAGCAATAGCTACTAGCTACGTCATACAGACTGGAAATGAAGACTCGGTGATAACTTCTGCAGGGAATTTCTCAACATTTACTTTTTCTTTTTTTAAAATAAGTGGCATTTTATTACATCAAAGAACTTCAAATAGCTCAAGATGTCATTGCATCCTTGGATGCCCAGGTAACCGAGCTGGGCAAGATTCATTTGGAGAGAAGCCTGCTTAAGGTCAATTTTATCCATTTGTATCATGACAAGTCACAGAAAGGAAATCTATCTTAAACAATAGCCATGGGTCATTTATCAGAAGGAGGCTGGGAGGCAGAGGAAAAAATTGATTCTCAGAGGTGTCCAGATTAGGGCCCTTCCAGGGACTTGCACAGCAAGGATTTGTGGTTCCCCTTCCAGAATGCTCTTCAAGGCAACGTTAATTCCTACCCACTTGGCTAGAGGTTCTAATACCAGGATGGGGAAATCTGATTGGCTTCCTTGTGCCATCTCTGGTGACAGAAGTATCATTTGATTGGCAGCCCCACTAACTCCATATGGAGTGGGAAATTGTAGGGAGAAGAAACGAAGAACGCCTCTGCCTTCCTGGAGACTGGGAGAAGGAAAGCATGCACTCTGGGGGGGGGGGGTGATACATGGTGTGGACATCATGCATCTTATTGTAGTTAGGTTGCAATATACAAAACCTTAGACAGGAATCAAAAGCCAAACAACAGATGTGTTGGCTGCTGTGTAATCTTCCATCCCACCCCTTCTCCCCCTCCTTGTCAGATGGGCATAGGCTCAAACTGTGGCGGAAGGGAAGGTGAGATAAGATTCCACTCTTCAAGAACGCTGTAAGGATATTATTATAGCTTGGATCTTAGATGTTCTCCTAAGACCTGTGCATAAAAGACTTGAACCCTAGAGTGGTGTTGTAGGGTGGGATCCAGAGAGAGCCCCCAAAGCTTCCCAGGCTCAGTGATGAACAAATCATCTATTTTCCATCTGCAAATTAGGAAGGCTGAACAAAAGCAGTGATTTCACTTTTCTCTCTCTTTGTCCCTCCTTAATCTTCTTGAATCCTTCAATTAAAATCTTAGACTGAGGCTCAGCATGCACAAAAGATAAATGTGGGGCCTTTTCTGTAGAAGTGTTTGCATGTGTTCGAGGGGAAGGGGAGGGACAGAAGCCCAGAGCATATATTGATCCCCTTTGTCCATACTGGCTCTGGGGTCCACTTGGTGAAGATAGATCATTCTGGCTTCTCCTCATTCTACACACAGTTGTTGTTGTTATGAGGGGAGGCTTCCTTCAGGAGTGACGGCCACTACATAATTGAGGTGGCAATGGTATGGAGATGGCAGATGCTGGATCAAGCTCTTGGGCTCATGCCTGGCAGACAACTGAGCGTTTGTCCCAAAGATGAGAGCATTCCCTGGGGAGGAAACAGTGGAGAGGCTTAGAGCCTGATACACGGAGGAGCCACCTCAGGCTCCAGTCCCCTGAGTTTTGCCATGTGAAAGCTGGAGAGTTTCTTTAAGTTTCTATGCCTTGACTTCTCTATCTGTAAAATGGATTAATAAGAGCACCCACTTCTCAGAGGCACCAAGAGCATCCGAGTTTAATCACGAATATGAGATGCTGGAGAATGTGAGCTGCCTGGCTCAGTGCCCAGGATGCTCGGAGTGTTAAAGAAGTGTTAACTTGGAGTCTTATTAATATTCTCATTGTCACTAGGAAGCTGAGAGCTGGGATCAGAACTGTGAAGCCCTTGCTCTTTTCTCTCACCAGAGATGAATAAGAAGAAGGCACGTCCCCTACTCTGGTGGGCTGCCCCCTGCTTTCTCTTCTGAAGGCCAGGGATAGTGTTTCCTGTTTCCCTTTCTCTTCATCCTAGAGGGCAATTTGCTTTCTCTTGTCGTCTCCCTGCAAGAACACCAGGAGAGAAATTAAAGCAATAAGGGCTAAACTGTGTACGACTGGAGCACGGAGTGTGTGATAATGATATATAAAGCCAAAAGCACTAAGTGGGCAGAGCTAGTGCTGCCGAAGTGAGTAAAACCAGGATAAATCCATCCCTGGGGAGCGATAACACATAACTCAAATAGTGGGAGCAGCAGGGGGCTGCAGGGACTTGAAGGAAGAGCAGTTTGCACTCCTGCAGAGCACAGCCTCTGCCCAGCATGGGTAATTCCTGAATGCCTGGGTCTTCACCATTACCAGCCTCTAGGGTGGCTGAAGGTCATAGTGCGGATTCTTTTGGAACTTAGCAACCATGTAGAGGTGGCACTAGGGGTGTCTGGAGGTATAACTAGATGACCTGGGGTCTAATTCTGCCTCCATCACATTTGAAGCTATATGTCCTTAACTAACTTAGCTCACCTCCCTAGGCCACCAAACGCTCATTGAGAGAATTGAAGGTGTATACAGACAAACCTGCTGTTCAATGAGGAGATGTTCAAGGGGATTGAAGGATTATGGTGTTTCACAGTAGGACTACTGCAGTTGATAATGTAATGTGTATTACAAAATGACTAAAAGTGGGTATTTTAAACGGCCTTAACATGAAGAAATCAAGGATTCTGAGGAGGTAGAGGCCAGAGGACCACAAATTCAAGACCAACTTTGGCTATAGAGTAATTTCAAGGCCATTGTGATGGTCAATCTAACAGTGAAATGAATAAGCTCTAGAATCACCTCGGAGATGGGCAAGCTTGTTGGGGATTATCTTTTTTTTTTTTTTTTTTTTTTTTTTTTTTTGGTTTTTCGAGACAGGGTTTCTCTGTGTAGCCTTGGCTGTCCTGGAACTCACTCTGTAGACCAGGCTGGCCTCGAACTCAGAAATACACCTGCTTCTGCCTCCCAAGTGCTGGGATTAAAGGCGTGCGCCACCACCCCCGGCTCGGGGATTATCTTGATTAGACTAATTGAAGTGAGATTTGTCCACTGTGGGTGTTACCATTCTCTGGGCTTGGATCCTGAATCCTCTAAAAAGGGCAAAGTAAGCTGAATACAAGCATTGACTACTCTCCACTTCTTGACTCTGGATGCAATGTGATGAGCTCCTGCTGCTGCAATGTAACTTCCTTATAGTGATTGACTCTGTCCTTGAACTCAGAGCCAAAGTAAAGCACTCTTTCTCAACTTGCTTTTGTCAGGGTATTTTTACCATAGCAATAGAAAAGTAAAGAAGCTGAGCAATGGAGGTGCACACCTTTGATCCCAGCACTTGGGAGGCAGAGGCAGGCGAATTTCTGAGTTTGAGGCCAGCCTGGTCTACAGAGTGAGTTCCAGGACAGCCAGGGTTATACAGAGAAACTCTGTCTTGGGAAAGAAAGAAAGAAAGAAAGAAAGAAAGAAAGAAAGAAAGAAAGAAAGAAAGAAAGAAAGAAAGAAAGAAAGGCAGAGGGAGGGAAGAAGGGAGGGAGGGAGGAAGGAAGAAAGAAAGAAAGAAAGAAAGAAAGAAAGAAAGAAAGAAAGAAAGAAAGAAAGAAAGAAAGAAAGAAAGAGAATAAGTTGACAACTTTGGCAACTTAGTGAGATCCTATCTCAAATTGAAAAGTAACAAGTCAGGGACTAGGGAGCTATTATAGCAAAAGAGCATGCACTTAGCATGCAGGAGGCTGTAGGTTCAATCTCTAGTACAAAAGAAAAAAGATCTCATAGATGTTTAAGGTGATGGGTATGCTAATTACCCTGATTTAGTCATATTGTAAAATATGTATGAATCAAAGTAGCACACTGTACTATATATCCATGTGTTAATTAAAATATGTATAGAGAGGGGTTGAGAGAGATGGCCCTGTGGCTAAGAGCACTTACTGCTCTTCCATACATCCAAGTTTAGTTCCTACCACCCACACTGCGCTACTCACAACCACTTGTATGTAACTCCAGCTCCTGGCCTCTGCAGGCATCTGTACACATATGCACACAGAGAGACACACGTGCACACACATAAATGTTTAAAAATAAATAAATAACACGTATGAAGAAAGAGTCATCTGCCGCCATGGGAAGTGGCAAAGCCCACTCAGAAGAGCGGCTGTCCAGGTTTCTCTTTTCTTTAAATATTCCATTCAAAGTGTGGTTCTCTGGATGGAATTTCTTGGGGCAAACCACTTTAGCAGCATCAGGAATTTATTAGAAATGAAAACTTTTGGACCCTACACTAGACCTGCTGAGTCAGGAGCTCTTAGGGTGATGGTGATTGGTACCTGTCATCTGCTCTTCGGGCTCTGGGAGGCCCTAGGAGAAAAGCTCCTGGGCGTATCTGTTAGAGACTTTCGAATGGTTGGGTAGTTGAAATGGGAAGACCCACCCTAAAAGTGGGTAGCACCATTCCTCTGGCTGAGATCTATCTTGGACAGAATAAAAAAGAGAAGGTGAGATGAGCACCAGCATCCACGTCTCTACCTCACTCTCCTGCCGCCATGCATCCCCCACCATGATGGACTACACCCTCAAGCAGGAGCCGGAAAAAAAGCCTTTCTTCCTTGTGTCCCTTCTGTTGGATACTTTGTCAGTAATGAGAAAAGTAGCACTCAGGATACCTCAGACACCTATGTTTCCTGAGTTACTCTTCTTGTTGATGTTACACAGTAACCGTTGTGTCATGTTGTCACAACACAGTACCTAAGAGAAGCAAAGTAAGGGAGTGTTGTTCCCCATTGCTGTGACAAATGACCTGACACAAGCAACTTAAGATGGGGCTTATTTATCTCACAGCTCCAGGTTACAGTCCTGTGAGGGCGCCAGGAACCAGAAGCAGCTAGTCACTTTGCACCCCAGTCAAGACCAGAGAGCAGTGGATTAATGCATGGCATTGTTTGGCTCACTCTTACTGTTTTATGTGATCCTGAATCTCCCATGAAGAGAACAGTCCCACCCACGAGTAAGATGGGTTACCCCACATTGATTCACCTATTCAGGATGGTTCTCTATAAACATTCTGGCTAACTCTGATCTAGGCAGTTCCTTACAGATGTCCCTGGAGTTGTGTCTCTTGATAATTAATTAATAGCAACCGTCAGAGGCAATAACGACTTCTGGTTCATGGTTTCAGAGGGTCTTGGTCCATCAGAGCAGGGAACATGTGGTTCACAATGCTGACAGTGTGTGGCAGAGGTTCCTCACAACATGGCTTACCAGAAAGCAGTTGGAGCAAGTTGGAACCAGAAGAAAATCTAACCTCAAAGGCTCTCTTTCAGTTACTATCCTCTGCCAGCTACTGCCTATGTCCCAAAGGGTCCTTATAACTCACTGAAACAGCAGAACCCACTAAGGACCAAGCATTCAAACTCGCGAGCATGTGGGAGGCAGTTTGCACAGAATCCATTCCACAGACCTTCTGATGAATACCACAGTATAACAATGAGCCCTAGGTGGTGACTTACTCATTAATAAATATGGCAGAGATCCAGCATCCATGGTGGTTAGCCAGCCTCCCAAACAGTCGGTCCCTGGGCTTGAGTCCAGGAGTCCTGGCTCCGGGAGAAGCTGAGGGATGCTGGGAGTCTTATCTCTCCAAGGCCTTCCTGCAGGTGCACATGGTCCCTTCATCTCAAGCCCAGCTGAGTTTCTCCCCTTCCATAGCCTTCTGCTCTTCCTCTTCTCCCTTTCCCCAGACACAAGTACACGCTGGGACAAGTTCAGGAACATGGGAACTTTCCTTGAGCAACTCTTCTCTATTCTGAGAATTCATGCCTCCTTTCCTTTAGACATGGATTTCTGACATTTAAAAGCCCCAGTTTTAAAACTTACAATACGGACTTTTCCTTATTTTTCTGCCACGCCTTTGTTAAATAAGCACCTGGAAATCTGCTTGCTGCCAAATTGGGAGAGAGGAGATCGAGGTACAGTAGGAGGCTTATTGAGGACAGAGAAGAGGCAGGGGTTTCAATAGTCTAGTCTGACCAGACAAACTTGTAGGAGAAATAAAAGGAACAGCCATTCTGCAGAACCTCTTTGGCTCACCAGCCTTTTAGTTCAGAAACTCTTTATTTTGCGTCATTTTGTTGGGAGCCTGCTTGTTTCCAGCTTCCCAGGACAGCTCTTCCCCACACAATATTGTAAACCTCTTTACCCTGCCATCAGCCTGGGGCCTCTCTTCCTCTGGTCGTGTTACACTCAAGAGTTGTGCATTCTGTCACCAGAATGGCCATTTGGTACTGACTTAAAGAGACTAGGAGGGACTGCTTTGTGTCCACTCAAAAACCTTACACTGCTGCTTTCTATGTGGGCTTTGTAGCTCTATGTTTTCCTGTGATCTGATTATTGGGTATCTGGGTAAGAAGAGATTTAAGGGTGTCACAAGGAGCTCAGCTTTTTCCCAGTTAGGAAAGCAATGAAGAGACAAAGAAGCCACACCTAGAAGAAGGAAACTCCACCTCCAACAGGACAGAGAGGAGGACTGGGTGGATATTTACATCTTACATTTGCATGATGCATTCATACTCATAAAATGCATTACTACACACTAATCACCAAGATTGAATTTTAACAGGGTTGGAATACGAGGGATTCAAACATATACATACATGACATACACATATATGTGAATTGTGTGCTTTACATCTGTGCACATGTGTCCATGTGTGCATGAGTGTGTGGAGGGTGGAGCTTAACATCAAGCGTGTTCTTCAATCAGTCTCCGCTTTAGGTTTTGAGACAGAGTCTTTCCCTGAACACTGGGCTCACGGAGTCCTCTAGATTGGCTGGCTAGAGAGTATCCCTGCTCCCCAGCGTTTCCATGGTACAGAGGATCGAAATGCAGGTTCCCATGGGTGTACAGCAGGTACTTTACTCACAGGCACCCGCACGGTCCCTGGGGATTGATAATATTTAGGACTAGTCAGGAAGTTGCCGATTAGTAATTGAGTATATCTCTTTGAGCCGTGCTTCCTATTGCATGTAATCCTGCTTATGAATGCTTACTGGGGATTAGGCTTCCCCTACCTTTGCAATGAAATATTCTGCTGCATTTTGTATAGAAAAGCCACATTAAGCAGAACAGCTTAAATAGTGGTGATCCATGGTAATCCTGCCCCATTCACTGTCTCACTACTCTGCAGGAAAGATGATCCAGCAGGTTTCCTTACAAAGACACAGCCATGCGTGCTGCCAAAGGCATGGTGGCTGCATAAAGCACCAGGAGCAACAGTCTGGCTTTGCCAGTGATGCCGGTCCAGCTTGACCCATGGGCCGACAGCATAGCTCCATCTGTGACCACTCTACCAACCGGCTCTCCTGGGAGGCTGTGCTCTTACTGAGCAGGAAGAAGACAGCCTGAAGCCCACATGGCTTTTGATGGATGTCAGAAATGCTAAGTCAGTCCCTAGGTGAAGATCACTTCTACAAAGCCCATCCCAGTAGAGGTGTGTATTCCTGATTTGCATGGGCACGCCCTACTGTGTTTTGTTATGGCAGGGAAATGAGAGTTTGACTGTCATTCCTGAGAGTAATTGAAGGGTTTGCCCATCGTTCTTCATGACCTCTGCTGGAGCTGAGATGACCATGTGGTACTCTGCAGCTGAACTCAGACATCAGATAGTCAGGTGCACCTCTTTCATCAGAAAAGGAGCGGCTGAGATGCCGAGGGAGACAGTTGGGATTCATCTACTCTAGGGACTTTACTCTAGCTGCCTGTGACAGCCGTGAGACCAAATGGCAGCAGGTGTGTCTTGCCCTTCCCCGCCTTTTCAGGAGTGTGGGAGGGGCTGGGATCTTGGAGTGCAGGGTAATAGAGATAGAAAAGAAGGAGAGACTATTGGCTGGAAGAGGCACAATAGCTAGTCAAAAGTCTGCGGACACCATGTCTGTGGATCAGACCAGCCACAGCTGTCATTCTTCCTGCCCCAAAAGTTGTACTACTGGGAAGGTAGAGACAAGAAGATCTCCAAGACCAGCCACTCTAGCAATCAGTGAGCTCCAGGTTCAGAGAGAGACCCTGTCTCAAAGAATAAGATGGAGAGCAACTGAGGAAGACACTTGACACCAAGTTCTGTCTACATGGATGCACAAACATATGAACTCATGCAGCATATACAGGAACACACACACACACACACACACACACACACACACACACACACACACACACTTCACCTTTAATGAAATGCTGTTTTCCAACAATATGCCTGAACAGCTGTTTCCATGGCACCTACATTGTATTAAGACACAGATAATGCAGAGAAGATGTAAAGCATATGCACAGTCTATACAGGGCGCTTTGCTTCTGTAGCTGAGTTTTAGGCCCTGCTGCATGTGGGGACTGCAGAGAGTTCACCAGGACTCAGTTTCTCGTCATCTCTTACGTCTTTACTCCATACTGACTACGTTTCCATCAGAGTCCCTCCTCTGGATGGCAAAACAGCTGCCAGAAATGTCCCTAAAACAAGTGTCACACAAGAGCCAGTATGTCCTTAGAGAGCCCTTCACTGGCTTTGGCAGGATCATCCAACACTCTTGGGTTCCAGCACCTTCAGTTCAACGTCGGGGTGTGTGGGGGGGGTCTCCACTCATCACTTGGATAAAAGAAGGTCACATTTTGATGCCACACGAATAAAAGAAGGCCAGTGGCATGAGAACACACAATCATTTTGTATCCTCTTCCCAGTCTGAGGGTCCATGGAAGCACAGATATGACAAGACGCCCGTGTGTGCACGGGTAAGAGTGTTGCACATGTGTGTCTCAGAGTGGCAGCAACTGAAGAGTTGTTTATAAACACAAGCATTTCAGAGTTCTCACAGTGTGAGGACACAGTTCACCAGTGGTGGGTGTGCATGGCAGGGTGGGTGGGAAGGTGGGGGATAGGGGTACCAAGTGTCCCATCACCTGTACAGCTGCCAAATTTTAAAAAGACATAATTTTCATAATGAAAATCCAGATCCCCCATGAGTGTCAGCTCCCTTTTGTCTGCTTTCCTGAACACATTTCCTTGTATGGGAATGTGGAGGCCAGGAAAGGGGTGATCAGGCTGCCTCCTTATCTCCAACTGACAGCTAAGCTGCACCCTGAAGGACAAAGAAGAGGCAGCCATAGTGAGTGGGCACTGTGTGTGCAGGAAGGGCTCTGGGAGCTGTCAGGAGCACAGCATCGCACACTGTGAGGAAGATGAATATTCTGACATTAACACATCCCCAGCCCAGCCTTCTGTCCTGGTTTTGGAGCTTCCCCCTTCCCTCTGCTGGGTTATGCTGTCTTCACTCTATCAGGAGGAAAAGCATGATGGCAAAAAAGACCAACAAATGGAATGGTCTCTTGGCTTTAGGTTCAAAAGTCCAAGTATGAGAGAAATAGAGAAGAAAAAGCTCTCCTGTCTTTCCCATCCATGGATCAGCGATGAGAGACTCAAGGCTGGGTCACAGGGAGCCAAAGGTTTGTAATTTCCAGTGGCAAAGAGCAGGGAAGAGAGGGTCTCCTTGATGGAGATGCCTCAGGCTGTGGACCACCACACAGCTGCTAAGATGAGTCCATTGAATCCACCCCAATTTATTGGGAAGGGCTTCCACCTGGGTTTTCTGCTTTGTGACTCAAGGGAGACATAGAAACATGAATGCCACAAGGCTCTTCTCTATAGAACAAGTGTTGTCCATTTCTGTAATTACCATACTTATTTGCATATGTTTATAGAAATATGGGAAAAGACTCTGGAAAGATATACCCTGTGTGTCTGGGGAGAGAAACAGGTGAAAGGCAAGAAAGTTAAAGTACATACAATAAAATATAAATAGTATATAATTGATATAATTTCATGGCTGCAATGTGATGTATACTGTGAATATATAATGTATAACATGTCACATCTGTGCATATTATACCCAAATGTTCCCTTCAACTCAAACAACACGGGCATGTATAAGGAAACTCAGGAAAAAGAAAAGTGACATCTGCCTTGTTCACTTTCCTACACTTATGCAAATTATTGAAATTATGTTTCTCAAGGCTCCTACATTCCCCCACTTTGAAGAAGTCAGTGACAGAACCCACCACCTCAGTAACTCATAGAAATGTACTGCCAACACTAGGCACTTCCACAATGCTTTAAAGAGAAACAGTAGAATCCTCAAAATCAATAAAGTGCCTGTCATCGTGTAGAGAACTACGCTCAGGATTGAGGTATGTGTCAGCAGCCTACCACCTGGCATGAACAAGACTCAGCTTCATCACTCAGCACCATAGAACAGGCACAGTCCCCTACATCTCCCCCCAATTATGCTTAGGGAAATAAGGTGAAGAATAAATTCATGCTGTTCTCTGGGAAGAAAGCAAAGTCAATGTGGGGTTGATTTAGGAAGAGAGAGGCCCCACCCTGAACTTTACAGCCAGGGTTGTAACTGCCTTGTGTTAAAAATGCTGAGAACTTAACACAGAATGTGAACAAGGCAAGGCACCCATGACAGCTATTCCCCCACTGCTTGGCATGTGCAGGGCAATGGGCTAGAGAAGCTGGCGTTGCTGCTATCCTGAGGCCCCCACTAGTGGGAGTCATCCTTCTGATGGTCCTTTGTCCACCCACCCACATCAACAGGGATGGATCCATGAAGGCCATACAAACTTCAGGATAGAGTGGGGGAATGGACCATGGGCAGGTGCTCAGTCCATGCTGGGTGAATGCATGAATGAGGAAGCTGAGTGAATGAAACGTTACAAGTGAGAGAATGGATGTGTGAGATGCAGGTGAATGATCACAGACTCCCCAGACTGTGATCCATCTGAGAACAATGTCCTTTTGGCTCTCAACATGCTTCCTGAAGCCAGAGAATAGAGAAAAATAATCTAGCCTTCATTAGTGTCCCCATCAAGCTTGGTCACATGGCCCAGGGAGCTAGTACATAGGATGCCAGATCTCTGTCATATGCCCAGTACTAGAGCTGGAGGGAGACTTAAAACACCTGGATAAGTATGGAACTAGTTCTTCCCCAGAGAACACACAGAGACCTTGATTAGAAGATGTATTGTTTGCAAAGTCTTGACCAAGAGTCATGGAAGATTGGAAGTAATTCTGGAACTTACAGTTCTGAAGGACTTTGAAGAATTACTGAAGGACTACCAGACAGACATAGAAATGGGTCCTCTTATAAGAGCACATGTAGGATTGACAAGGTGGCTAAGAGAGTTCTAGCACTTGGCACAGAGGCTTGAGAACCTGAGTCCCCTCCCATGAACCCACAGTGGGAAGAGAGGATGGAGTCTTGGATGCTGCCCTCCTGTCTCCTCACATTCTTCCCCACTCACACACATCATACATGCATCCAATAAGGATACATAAAATATGTTTTCAAGATCATATCTGAATAGAGAGACACTATCAAGAGTCAGGCCTGTGGGAACAATAGAAAAAAAATGGGGCTGGACAGTCTCCATTCAAGGCCACCAATGGCTTTCCAAGGCATAAGAAGGCGGCACTCAGAGGCTGATCTCTGAAATCAGACAGGCCTCTACAGTCTACTCCTATCAGATTCTTCACCTCACAAAATTCCTATCTCTCCTTATTTGCAAAAAGGGCTAACGGTATTAGTAATGGTCTTCAATGATGTGCAGATTAAAGGAGCAAATGAAGAGTGGCAAACAGCACTTGTTGCTTCTTTATTTGACTAGAAGCTCATGTTCATGTGCATGTTCATGTGCATGGGTGTGTGAAGGTACACATGTGGAGATCCATGTACCTAGTGTGCAGAGGACAACCTTGGGCACTGTTCCTCAGGCATCTGCCTCATCTTCTGAGAGGTCCCTCACTCTGCTGGCTGCCCATGAGCTTTGCTGGTCCACTCATCTCCGTCTCCCAAGTGTTGACCACCACGCTTAGCTATCTCTGTGTGTCCTGGGGTCAAACCCAGGTCTTTATGTTCCCTTGGCAAGAACTGACTGACAGAGCTGTCATCTCAACCCCAGCTGCTGATCTTTTCTTTGTTTGTTTGTTTGTTTTAGTTTTTCAAGACAGGATTTCTCTGTGTAACCCTGGCTGCCCAGGAACTTACTCTGTAGACCAGGCTGGCCTTGAACTCACAGAGATTTGCCTGCCTCTGTCTCCTGAGTGCTGGGAGTAGAGGCATGTGCCGCCACCACCTGATACTTCTTGAGTATTTTAAGAACAATTCATACAGGCTGGCTCCTGTGTCCTCAGTCTACCCTACGAAGATTTCTAGATAGGAGACCAGGGGTAGCCTCGGACTGGAGGTTCAGGGTTTTGAGCTCAATCATCACAAAAGCATGGTTCTGCTATTTCCTACCTATATGACCTTGAACTCAGCTCTTTACAGTGCAATAGAATACAACACCAGTTTCATAGAAAACACACATTAACCATGCCATGATAAATAGTCATTACTAAAGAGAACCACAATAAAGTAGATCCCTGAGGGAGGTGAATACATTAAGCGTGACATTTCTTCCTTCCCCCATCTTTCTTCTCCTCTCCCAGATTCGTTCAAGGCTTCATCATTATCGTCTGGTGTTTCTATTTTAATCGTGTTATAGGTTTACAGTACCTCCCCACCCCCCCTGCATCTTTATATGCTATAATTTGGGTACTATTTTTACACAAGACCATTTTCACTGAGAACAGATTCAATTGTCTTTCAGCATATATCATTGTTTATCTTAATTAATGCTAAAATATTCTTAGGGGGGAAAACACATCCCACAGAGTATTATGCAAGGAAACTTAGCATTCACTTTTGCCTCCCTCTTGTCTGGCATATCAATTTATAAAGGTCTCAGCATCCTGTTATTTCAATGAAGATACTGCTCTTAAGTGTAGACGCCCTTCTGTGGGAATTCAGTCACAAGGTGTCAACAGCAGGTGGAGATTAACACCAGTGAGAGATGTATGTCAGGGCTTCATGATTGACATCTGAAAGACGATGGCTTTTATGTTGCTGCGACAAACTACCTGCCAGAAGCAACTTAAGGGAGAAGGGTTGATTTTGACTCACAGTGGGTGACAGCAGGGCAGGTGTGGCAGCCAGAGACTGAGGCAGGTTGTCTTATCACATAAGCACCGGGAAGGAGAGATCATTGTGTCCTGGCGCTCAGCTCATTTCCTCCTTTGAAAATTCAGTTTGGGGGTCCCAGCTCAGGAACGGAGCTGTTCACAGTTAGGGTGGGACTTCTCACTTTAATGCACCCAATCTAGAAAACCTCTTGCAGATACACTAGATGCGATAGTTAATAATTTCCAACCTGACAGAATCTGGAATCAACTGGGGCAGACATTCAACACTGCAAAGAAGAAAGAGACAGACAGACAGAAGATTGGTAGACCTCACAGACAGTGATGAGAGTTTACCATGGCCCAGCATCCTGTCTCCTCTCTTCGAACAGATGCTCCACACATCCTTTGGGGGAAAGATTGCTTCTACTCTCAGTCCAGATAATTCAACTCCTGCCTCTAGCTCCAGAACAAACAAACGATGCAAGATTGTCCAGTCAGTACAGACTACTTCCTTCCTACAATGATTGGGCAATGTGTCACCATGTGACCCAGCGAGAACCAATGAAATGACACCTGAGCACTTAGCAAAGAACCATGGGAAGGTCGGTCCCAGGATCCCTTCCTCCTGGGATGCTAAGCTGGTGAGCNTCCTGCCTCTAGCTCCAGAACAAACAAACGATGCAAGATTGTCCAGTCAGTACAGACTACTTCCTTCCTACAATGATTGGGCAATGTGTCACCATGTGACCCAGCGAGAACCAATGAAATGACACCTGAGCACTTAGCAAAGAACCATGGGAAGGTCGGTCCCAGGATCCCTTCCTCCTGGGATGCTAAGCTGGTGAGCTGTGAGATGGATCTGTCATCTCTACTTTGAGAAGGAAAAGCTTGCTTAAGGATAGTGCTTGGTGGCGCACGCCTTTAATCCCAGCACTCGTGAGGCAGAGGCAGGCAGATTTCTGAGTTCGAGGCCAGACTGGTCTACAAAGTGAGTTCCAGGCCAGCCAGGCTACACAGAGAAACCCTGTCTCGAAAAACAAAACAAACAAACAAACAACAACAACAACAACAAAACAAAAAAAAAGGATAGTGCTCACACAAAGGAGCAGGGCTGACCTCTCCTGGGTCCTGCAGGACTGATCACATAGAAACATCCAATCCAACACCCTGGAGCCTTAAAGTTATCTCTCTCCACATAAAGTTGAACTGAGCTGTGTGTTTCTGATCCCTGTAACCTGAGTTCTGCAGAGGGCGGGGCCCCATCTTGAACAGTGAGTGGAGCAGCCTCTGTCAGTGGGAGGAAGAGAATCCTGTGGGGCTGACCACACCCAGGGAAACACCTCTGTGGGCCTCTTCACACAGGGCCCACACACCTTCTTAACACTGAGCATTTGTCTGGTATCTGAAGTTCCAAATAGCCTTTAAATTACACCATCAGCCTGGAGGAGGGCCCCAGAGGCCTAGTAACATCGTGGTGCGAAACGGAGAGCTTCACAAGGGCCCGAGGTGAGACCTGTGGGTGACAAGTGTGTACATTAAGGGTGTAAAAGGCTGGGAGGAACAACTGAGATGAATCTGGGCTCCACCTGACTGGAGATGGTACTCAAGGAGCCTGGCCTGAGCAGGGACTCGTAAAAAAGTGGCCACAGGAGTCACTACCTTTTATTGAAATTGTACTGTGAACCACGCACTGCACTAAATATTTGGCCACTGTATTGTATCTTCTCTGCAACCTTGTGAGTTATGAGGCTTATAGTTTCCATTTTAATAAGGACTTATTATTTTTATTTCTATGCCTGTGTGTGTGTATACGTGTGTTTGTATGTGTGTGTGTGTGTTCACACATGTGTGCGCATGGATCCCCAGGAGCTACAGTTACAGGAGGCTGTGAGCTGCCTGGCATGGGTGCTGGGAACTTAACTTAGGCCCTTTGGAAGAGCAGCAAATGCTCTTCACCGCTAAGACACCTCTCCAGTCCCCTATTGCCTCCATTTTACCAGAAAAAGAACAGAAGTATAGGAAGAAGGAAGGAACGTGGTTAGCTATCATGTGTGCCTGACTCATTCTGACATCTTTACCTATGATCCTGCCTCAGTTTCTTCATCTGTTTACCTCATATAGTATACTGACCTTCATACAGCTTAGACAAAAGACTGGTGCACACGGCTCAATGTACGTACGTGAGCTTTCATCATGGTTGTCTCGATTTACAGTTTTGCGTCACCCTGGTCAGAAGGTCATCTCTGCTTTCTCATGGCCCATCTGCCAAGCTCAGGGATGCTGGGAAATGATGTGAGAATTTGCAGAGTGTAGATGTCTCTTGGTGTCATCTGAAGGCAAGAGATAAAATGAAATTTGCTTGAACATAGGATCATGTGAGGACTCAGCAACTAAGAGCATTGACTGATCCAGTAGAGGACCAGAATTAGGTGTTCGACACTCACACAGCAGCTCACAGCCACCAGTAACTGGATCCCATGCCCTCTGGTAGTCTCTGTGGGCACCTGCACACACGTGCGTGCACTGATTTTCATGACTGAGATTCCCCTAAAGTGTTGTGCACATGACCCCTCCATGCACCTAATGCAGACACAGGTATCCATGACTTCACTGTGATAAAACAATGACCTCTTTCTTATTCTCTTTATCCGCCCACCAGCCCTGGGCCTGTCAGTCTTTTCCACCCTCAGCTACTCAACATTATTCACTAGAATGTCTCCATATCCCCTTACCAGCCATAACTCAAGGCCGAGCGTCCAAATAATGACACAGTAAAATAGAAGAGATTTAAGCAAATTCAACTGGAAATAATGTGAAAAAATATTATTCGCCCAGGACAGGAGGCTCTCTTTTGATCTTCCTTGGCCAGGATGCATTTGTTCAAGACGGTCCTTTGATAGCAAGAAGCAAGCAGGTGCTAAAAGGAAACTTCATGTCTTTGTTGGGAAATAATGAGTCTGATCGAGTCCCTTGCTTTCTGATGCACAAAGGACTCTATAAAGAAAATCATTTGTGTTTTCTGAGCCTTGTTTCAGAGCGCAGCTTTCTTTGGCTTGGCTTTTTAGATGAAGGTTTGGGAAATGGAAGATTTCCCTGAATAAGAAATCAGAAAGTTTGACCCTCACGGCTGCCTCTTTCTTAACATGATAACAATTGGCAATTACTTTCTGATACAAAGAGTGAGCATGGGTATCACAAGGCATAGCATGCCCACTCTCCTCTCCTAGCCCGTCCTCCCTGCCTGTCCCTCCAGGTGATTTTCCTTTTGTTCTTTCAGGCCCAAAGATTCAGTATAATTTATAGATGGAAATACCTCTGGCAGGTGCAGTTGGAGGGGGCACCTGGCAAATTCCTGAATCGGGCTTCTATTCTTCTTCTCTAAGGGACAGCAACTGTTCCCTTGGGATTAGCATGCTTGTGTTAGCATGCTGAACCAGTGCTTGACACTCTGGCTGTACAGAAGAAAAATATGCTCTCAGAGTCAGGTGCCAGTGGGTCTAAAGCTAATGAAATATCACGTGTGAGCACATTCATGAGTGTGTGGTAAAAAAATGAGGCTCTGATGCTCTGAAATTCATGCCACTTGGCCCAAGAACATCCTTGTTCTTGGTTACTGTTCAGTCTCTCTGATGCTCAGTGTTCCTACCTGTAAAATGGGAACATTAAAAGCAGTGTGTTCAGACAACATGGTTTCTCCCCCTTGGGCCAGGCAGCTCTTTGCTTTGAGGATCTGTCGCAGTGATTTTCTCTCTTTAGCATCAAGCCTAGCTTCTACCTAACACATGCACGTCAAATGCAACCCCTCCCCCCACCTCCTTAGTTGTGACAATCAAAAGTGGTTCCAGATATCACCTGATGTTCAACGGAAGGTTAGTCCTTTCTGCCGCCTCCACGGAGATGCCCTTTGTCAGAGGCATTGTGGGAACTCCACAAAGTGATCCCTGTGAAACATCCAGGTGTTGCTGGGTAGATGCAGGGTAGTAGGCTTACATAAATACCCGTTATGTTGTAACCATGACATAGCAAATAGAAACTCACTGCAAGTTTTCAGAGTTCTTTTTTTTTTTTTAAAGGTTATTTCTGTTGGGGTGTGAGGTGGGCTATGTGCAGGTGAGATCTGAGGTACTGAACCCCCCCCCCCCCACCACCGGAGCTTGAGTGCTGGGATCCAAACTCAAGTCCTTGTCAAGAGCAGCAAGTGCTCTTAACCACTGACCCATCTGTCTAGTCCTGAGTGGAATTCCAGTTGTCAAGTTATCACAGGGGAGTCCTAAGTATCCTCCTCTTCTGCTGATAACTCATTTAGCCTTGTGCCAAAGCTTCCAGCTGCTACAGGACTTGGTGTCTCATGCCTTTGATGTAAGCGCTATGGGAGTAGGAGCAGGCAGACTTCTGAGAGTTCTAGGCCAGCCAAGGCTACATAGTGAGACCCTGACCACAGACAACCAATAAAACATGTAACAGCTATTAGGAAAAGGGAGTTTCACTTCTAGGTGACTGTGAACAGGTGATGTCACCTGATCTTGGCCCAATGGAAATGGGGAAGTTGTTTAGAAAAGGGTCACTAAAGGTGTGTGTGTGTGGGGGGGAGACAGAGCCCATATCAGCTATGTGTGAGCTATTGACTCACCCAGGACAAAACACGGGGCAGAAACAAAGAAGGAAGAATGGGAAGGAGGAAGGGAGGGAGGGAAGGGGGGAGCGAGGGAGGAAGGAAGGAAGGAAGGAAGGAAGGAAGGAAGGAAGGAAGGAGTGATTAAATTTGTAATCTCAATACTTTAATTTTTTCATTTTTATTTTTGTTTGAAACAGGGTTTCCTGGACCAGGCTAGCATCAGCCTATGTAACTAAAGATGGCTTTGCTTTCCTGCTTCTGCCTCCACAGGGCTGGGAATAAAGCTGTGTGTGACTACCCCTGGCTTGATATTTGGACTTTTGACACCACAGAAGCAGCCTTTGAGTTTTAATTGGAGAGAGTTGAGGACAGAGTCCTGTTGTCCCTGAGTTTTCAAGGTGGGGGCAGCTAGCATGGTCAGGTCAGTGGCTGCTTGCTCCTTTGCTTTCTGTGGGGACTTTGTGTATGCAAATGCAAGTGATTGGTCTCAGCCTGCAGAAGGAGAGAGAGCATCCTTCCTCTTGTCAGAGATGTGTCTTTCTGCAGCTGGGGGCTACAAACAACAAAACATATTTCCTTCTGTTCTTCCCAAGGACGACACATACTAACCAGTTATGGCAGAGGGAAGCACCTTGACTTTCATGGTGCAAATATCTAATGAGACTTGAGTCTGCTTGATCTTACCTTAGAATCACTGCAGGGTGTAGGTCCCACTGGCTAAACTGACGCAAAATCAGGACCCCTGGCCTTGTAGTCATAGTACCTGCAGGGGTGGCACCGGTGGCTGTGCAGTGGCTACTTGGCACCCTGACTTTGCCCAAGGCAGGAAGCCTTGGCGACAAGACCTCTGAGCTTGGATGATCATCCTTCACCATTTGTCTGACTTTGAACCTTGCACCTAATAACTTCTCTAAAGGGAGGCTCAGCAAAGAGGAAGCTGGAGGTGACGTCATTTGGGATCTGCTATAGTCTGAGGCCGTGTGGAAAGCACAATGTTTAACATGTAGTTTATCCTCAGTAGTTGTTTTTGTTGGTCTCAGTGCGTTAGAACTTTCTTTTTTTTTTTTTAACAGATAAGTTGACATTTATTGTGCAATTTTACCCCCAACAGAACATGTGGCATTCTAGAGGTATATGAGGTAAGAAAATCAATATTCCAATTAGAACACCCGAAATAATTAGCGTTAGAACTTTCTAGAATGCATATAATTAATATTTAAGGCCAGGTATGTATCTAATAACTTTGGCTCTCTTCAGGTGTAAAGTTCTTGGAAGGACCTTAGAGGCCATTCTTATTTTGACTGAGGGTTGCCTCCCTAATAGAAAGTGGGTTTTAGATGTTTAAAAGTATTCAATTAGTGGTCATCTAGGTCTTGGGAATTTGAATGGCCAAGAGTCAACAGAGCTCATTGTTTGGGGACCCAGCCCTTGAAGTTAGACTCAGGACCCATTTGACACCATGCAAACACAGATAGGAACCTCACGTGGTTATTCCAGACTCTAACCGGACAAGGAGAATGGCACACTTAGCATGCCTGGCACACAGTGAGCCGAAGGAGCTGGCTCAGCCTCTGCAAGCGTTTCCTCCCTGTGCACGTACAGGGAATAGTGCTGAGAGTCCTTTAGGTTTCCTTTCTCTGCTTCCTCCTCTGTTCTGCTGGAAAGTGACTACAATGCAAGCCTGTGTGGAGCCAGGCCTATGGTACACTCCCAGCACACTGGGGGTCCTGAGGCAGGAGGATAGTGAGTTTGGGCACAGCCTAGGTTGCATAGAAGGCTCTGAATCAAAGTATTCATCTTTCCTCACTGGAAAGAAAAATTTGACCTAGAAGTAAATGCCGTTCCTCCACGCCTACAGCTCTGGCAGGCAGTAGTGTGTTTAGGATGTTACTTTGCTGGGGCTGTTGTTGAATGACTCAGCAATGACTCAGCATGCCCCTTCTTCAGTTGATGGGAGGCTCATGGAACCATGACTCAGCATGTCCCTTCTTCAGTTGATGGGAGGCTCGTGGAACCAACTGGGAAGGTGATGTCATAAAACCCTGGTTCCTGGCCAAGTTTGCCCCTCACGGTGCATAATTTGGGGGCAGAGGATGTTCCCTTTGCCCAGGCCCTTAACTTTAATCATTCTAGTGGGACTAAAACACAAAGCAACATCTAAAATATATCCTCATTTGAATATATCATGATTTGTTTTTAAAAAATATTGAGAACTTCAAATATGAATGTAATATATCTTGGCTGACTCTACCTGCCCCTCCCTCCTGTGTTTCTGACTACTTTTCCTGCTCAACTTCATGCACTCTGTTTTAAACCCACTGAGTCCACTTGGTGCTATTGTGTGCATGGGTATAGGGAAAATCCCTGGAACATGGGCAGCCTATCAGGGGATGCATCTAGCAACCAACCAACCAACCAACCAACCAACCAACCAACCAACAGCCCTACTGACTTGACTTCCCCTCTTCCATCACCTGCCAATGGCTTCTCAGAGGGGGTGGGATGGGTTTGGGCCCCTCTCGATCCTCACTGGGATTTAGGCCGGCTCCATCTGTGTTGGTCCCAGCTGTGTGTTCATGAGCATAATGTCACTGTCATGTCCAGAAAACACTGTTAATAGCAGTCTCCAGCACTTCTGGCTCTTGCAGTCTTTCTGACCCTTCTTTGGTGATCCTTGAGCCTTAGAGGAAGGGGTTGATACATATGCTCCATTTAGGGAACGCCCCACAGTCTCTTATTCTCTGTACATGGATCTATTGTTTTAAAAGCCATTCCTCTAATGACCATGGCTAACACTGATTAACCTCATGATCTAAGATGACAAACTCATGCTGCCTCTCATCTCCCATTTTCTTCCTGTCTGCTCAGCCTATGCCTTCGCTTTTGGTGAGAGGGAGCTATGACAAACAGATGCATTTCCCTGCTCCAAACTCACTTAACCTGTGTTTTAACATTACTTATAGAGGAACATGGTATTGAATGTGGGCTTTGAAGTTCAAATCCTGTTCCTGCCACTTCCTAGTTATGAGTGTAATACTTCCTTAGCATTCTCTCATTTCTTCATTGCCACAAACAAGTCCTAAGAGATGACTTTGGTGCTGATAAGACAGATGTGAGCTCTGCTTTCTAAGAGTACAACCTGTGGGCTTTGAGCACTTTGAGCAGGTCTCATGTGAGGGTGGAAAAGAGCTAATGTTAACAGATTCTACAGTAGTGGGCCTGAGTGTGATCTGGGAAGGCAGAGGTCAGGGAAGGCTTCCTAGCGGGAAGCTATGCAGAAACTAAAACCACCTCTCCTTTTTTTTTTTTTTTTTTTTTTTTAGGTATTTTCTTCATTTACATTTCAAATGCTATCCCAAAAGTCCCCTATACCCTCCCCCATCCCCTGCCCTGCTCCCCTACCCACCCACTCCCACATCTTGGCCCTGGCGTTCCCCTGTACTGGGGCATATAAAGTTTGCATGACCAAGGGGCCTCTCTTCCCAATGATGGCCCACTAGGCCATCTTCTGCTACATATACAGCTAGAGACAGGAGCTCTGGGGGTACTGGTTAGTTCATATTGTTCTTCCACTTATAGGGTTGGAGACCCCTTCAGCTCCTTAGGTATTTTCTCTAGCTCCTCCATTGGGAACCCTGTGTTTCATCTAATAGCTGACTGTGAGCATCCACTTCTGTGTTTGCCAGGCACTGGCATAGCCTCACACGAGACAGCTATATCAGGGCCCTTTCAGCAATATCTTGCTGGCGTATGCAATAGTGTCTGCGTTTGGTGGCTGGTTATGGGATGTGCTAGGGTTTGAGCCCTGTGTCTTGGATAAATTAAGCAAATACTCTTCTAGTAAGCCACACCCCCAGGCTCATGCAGAAAGAAAACTCATGCAGGAAATATAAGGACACATGCAGGGTAGGAAGATGCTCCCTAATAGAAACTAAGAGGTTAGAAGTAAACAAAGAAACAACCTAAGAAAAGTCCAATGGGGAAGAACAGGAAGGGGAAGAGTGAGGGGAGAAAGGGGGAACAAGGGCCAGGGTGCGAATGGAATGTGTGCTTTCAGTTACAGAAAATATACTGCAGTCTTCGAGGTAGCAGGAGCCACATATCGTACAATCAAGTTTCCAAAAATTGCCTACAGGTTGTCTATAAAATGTCATAACATATGGCATAGCTCAAGAAACAAGGAGAAAGGATATTGCATGTTTTTGTCATAAGGTAGTGATGTATGTTTGAAGATACAGATTTTTTAAAAAATCCTGGTTTGAACTTATGCAATGTATACACAGAACTGCATGATCATTAATGTACATCATGTTTTAATATTTTAGTCAAAATGGATTTTTACAAAATGGACCATATTGTAGAGAATGGGTTGTGTGGGAGGAGAGAGGCAGGGGAATGTGAAGGATGACGCCATGACAGATGCTAGAACAACTCTTCCCCAAGGAGGGGACCTTTGTTAGGATATTTCTTGGTGTCCCAAGTCCTTGGAATGAATGGAGCTGACACATGCCAAAAGACCAGTCCAGGCTTACTGAACACAGTGTAACACTTCCCACAGTAGCTGCTGGCTGGAGGGAATTGTGGAGACTTCAAACCTAAGCCTAAAGAATTAATAATTAATCAAATGGGAATTTAGAATAATACCCTTGGGTTCTGGCTTAAGCCTTTAGCAACTGATGAATCGTGGGTGATGGCTGTGGTTTGAATGTGATGTATCCTGCCCTCCACAACCCCCGCCACGCTCACACAGGCTAGTGTTTTGATGCAGGCTATACTATTTTGAAGTCTATGGAACCTTTAGGCAGTTGGTCTGGCTGGCAGAAAATCACCATGAGATTTTTGCCTTTGAAGGTTATATTCACTGCTGGTTTGGCTGTGGTGTCAGCCTGATAGAAACAGCCTGCTGCATATGTCTACAGAGAGAGATGCTCCCACCAGCCCTGGTGTAATGGATTGAAACCTCTCTGAAACAGGGATCCCAAATAATTAAGCTTCCCTGCTTATTTAAGCTGCTTCCATAAGGCTATTTTTGTCCCAGTGCAAAGAGAAGCGATCAATACAGGGATGCTCTCTGCAGAGAAAACTCCTTAGCCCAAGTCTCAGCTTCCCTACCTATAAGATGGGACTGACTTTTGACATCTTATAAGAATGTAATGGGAGTTACCTGATGTAATGGGAGTCACAGGGGTGACCAGAGTGCTTGACATAGAGGTCAGTTCTACAGGGTGCCAAGTCTGTTGTAGGACATGTGTGAAGAGTCCCTCCTGTTTCCCCAGAGTCCCTAGGGACAGAATCTCTGTCCCCAGGGATGGCTGTGACAGTAGAAGTGTTAGCAACAAGAGTGGAAATGTTCAGCCGGGAAAGGAGACAAGCAACCACAATTGCTAATTTGAGTTTATTTTCTAAAAATGCACTGTGATTCTCAGTGTGGTCCACTCACGTGCAATCCTGGTCCTTAATGAGCTATTCTGTCGTTGCTGGTATGAGGGCTTGACTGGTCAGATGGGCAGGTGGGTGATGAAGCTTTCTTCAGCCAAGGAGAATGGGGGGTGTGTGTCAGTAAATAGCACAAAGAAAGTTAGTTTGCTCTTTGAGCATCTGATCAGCACAACTCCTTAGGGAGCGTATTCAGCCCCATTTTCTAGGAATTGTGCCTGAGTAATAGGTAGGGGTTGTATCATGGAGACCACATTTTTCTTTTTTGGGAAAAAAATGCAACCATTTATTGGGCATGGTGGGCATATAACTGCCATCCCAGCCCTTGGGAGGCTGAGGCAGGGGGATTCCCAGTTTGAAGTCAGCTTGGGCTACATAGCAAGTTCGAGGCTAACCTGAGAGAGACTCTGTCTCAAAACCAGTAAACAAACAAGCCGCCATGCTGCTGGAGATGCTCTGCAGACCTCTCAGGACCACTCTTTCCCTCTGCCTCCCTGCTAGCTCCTACTTCCTAAGAACCAGTCATAGTCCAGGCCTTTGAGAGAAAGAGAGGCGCAAGCAGCCACTTCCAGCCTACAGCATCTAACTCATTCTTGGTGAGGATGAGGCAGCTGATTCTTTCTTGACTGGGTCATGAAGAATGAAGGGGAGGAACAAATAAATGAAAGCAGACATCACAGAAGCCTGAGTCCTTAGAGGGGAAGTTGTTTTACAGTAGGCATAAGCATGGTGGTTTTAGCTCCTCCTGTTTGAAACGACTTGTTTGGGAGAACTCGAAAGACAATTTAAGGACTATTAGAGCACTGAGCAGGAAAAACTAACCGTGCTTATCCCTGGAGGGGTCAGAAGGACTCCGGTAGTTTTTGGTCAGGCTTTCATTACAGACTTCAAAAGCAGGATAAGGTGTCATCGGGGAATGGTTTTGACTTTTATGGTTTGAGGGAGCTTCTTTTTCACATAAAAATATTTGTTAAAAATACAAATGGACAAATAAGAGTTTTGGAGGTGAATCTGAATTCCAGGCTGGCTCCGGTGTCATTCGGCATATCCCTTATGTCCTCTGAGCTCAGTATCACACCTGCGAGAGGAGCCTGGGAGAGCTTGCCTCCTGGAGCATCATGGGGATAAAAAGCCTAGTGTCTGGAGTGGAGGGGCCATTTGATAAATGACAGGTTCGGCTGCTGTTATTAGCAGCAATGATAACAGCGACACACAGGAGCATGACAAATCAGGGTGGACAGAGGTCCCTTATATCCGGGACAGTCCTTGAATCTGAATTTATTTATAGCCTGTCTGGTTATGCAGGGTGGCTTAACATATTGATTCCCTGAAGACCATATGGCTTAGCTCTGTAACAAAGGCCTTTTTAATAAACTCCTCTTACTGACTATCTGTGCAGAAGGCAGTGGTGTGGTCTCAGCCATGAAGGGATGCCAGGAGCTTGAAGTGCTCGCTGTTTACAAAGCTCTTCCAATGCAGCCATTAGTCCATAGGACAATCTCGTTGCATCTGATCATCCCTGTTCCACAGAGGAGAAAACAAAGAGGCAGGCTGGGGAAATTCTTTACAGCCACAAGGCTGGTAAGAGAGTCAAACTCAGGCCTTCTGGATCAGGGTTGAAAATCTTTTTTGTTAGACCTGATGTATCTCTTGTTGCAAGTTATGAGAGGTCAGAGGAAGTGGGGGAGGGGAAGGTACAGAAGGACAGCGAGGCTTGGAAGAAAGATGGACAGCATTGCTATCTGATGGCTCCTGCCATAACCCAATGGGGCATAGAAAGCTGGGGAATGGAATGAGGTTCCCTCTTGCTGCTACAGTGAATGCCAAAGACTCCTGTGAAACATGAAACAGAGTACAGGTTGGGTCAGAGGAAAGGTTGCCATGGATACCTGAGGATGCTAAATAAGGGACTACTAGTTTTCCCTCTTCACCCAGTTCCCTTTGTCTCACACAGTAAAATTATCTTTTCGTGTAAAGTGGAGAACATGGTGTATAGATTGGAGACAGTGCTTCTCAGCTGGAAGCAAAGTATGGGATGTGTCCATGCCTGGGCTGATAGGTGTATGTGTCCATGTCTGGCATATGCAGGAAGTGACGTGTACAACTCTACAAAAGGAACCAGCATGCCCTTTCAGCCTCTGCTTCTGCTGGGACGGCAGCTGCTGTGGCTGATGCAAACACCCTGGTAGTGAAGTACCACAGAGAGGTGGCTGTTCACAGTAGTATAGCCAGAAGTTCTGTGGCTATGGAGAAGACGCACATTCTGTTATCAAGCTTGAAAGATGAGAACATGACATGCTGGGGGTGGGGGAGAGGCGGGCGGGGTATGAAGGGACACAACATTTATCTGTGGGCATGGGATGGTTTTGCTGGAACTGTTGCCTAAGTTGAGGATGAGCCATGGTGGTGATGTGCCAAGTGAGAGGTTAAGGAGGAGATGGTTGCTGAAGGAGAGTTGGGGTGGTGTGTGGCGGGTGAGAGAGTCAGAGAGGCTCCATGGGGCAGGTGTCTGAGCACACTCAGTCTCACTCAGAGTTAGGCACGCTGACAGCAATGCCAAGACGCTGGAAGGTTGTTGAGTCACCAGCAGTGAAATCAGACATGACCCAGAGATCCTTCTCTAGAGTTATATGGAGGAGAAGCTGGGGCCAAGGCCGAGAACCTCACTAGCTACAGGGGGACTTAGGGGAGCACATACTGAACCCTTACTCCAGCAAGTACACACACATACCATACCACACACCTCGAGAGTAAAGAAAGCCCCGAGTGAGTTCCTGAGTGAATGTGTGTTATTGATACAGGCATAGCCTTGTCAGGGCATCCAAAGCCTCAGACCCATGGGAAATTAGCCTTCCTTGCATCTAAGAGCAAGTGTTGATAGTGTGTGCAGAAATGCTCACCACAGCTCACTCCTCTATGATGTTGACAGCCTGAAGGCTCTCCCACAGAGGCTGCTCCCACTGAGATTAGCTGAACCTGTTTCTTGATCTGGCATACACCATAACCTCCCCCTCCTTCTCCATCAGTATGCAATCGCCTTGTTCTGCTGAATGTAGTAACCCCAACTCTCTGTTCAACTCTGTGTAATAAAAGTACTGAGATCATGGCGTGTGGCAGTTTCTCCATCCAAGGACCTTCACTACCTGACTCCAGAGCCCAGCTACTTAGGTCTGTGTGTCTGTCTGTGTTTGTCATTTCTTTATTTCTTTGTTTCCCCAGTTAGGTCTGTCCTTGGAGTCATGCAAGGACTGGCAACATATCACACCACGTATACGACATACAGTAACCACATTATACACAGCATACACGCACACGCACACACGCACACGCACACACACACACACACACACACACACACACACACACACACACATTTACTACACATCTAACCACATTCACACCCACCTTTATATATCAAAGATTGATGCAGACAGAGAGTGGGCCCGGCAGCTGCAGTTGGAGAGCAATGTCTTTAGTCTTTGATGGTTGATTTGGGGTCAGAGTGCAGCTTTTAAAGGTATCTTTTCTGGAACACACACATGAGAATGTTAGAGAGAGAGAAAGAGAGAGAGAAAGAGAGAGAGAGAGGAAGAAGAAAGAAGAAGAAGAGGAAAGAAGGAAGAAGAAGAGGAGGAGAGGAGAAGAGGAGAGGAG